>JAOXNG010000021.1:97470348-97485284 GCA_028566535.1 Scolopax minor
GCTGGAGTTTATGCTAGGTGGACTCTTCAGAAGTAGCTCTTTGATTGAAGAATTGTTTCATTGTGATTTTATTTTATTTTTAGCGGTACCGATCATAAGGAATTCAGTCAGTATTCACTGTAATAGCACTGATCATAAAACAATAATTTGCTATTCATATGGATGTCACAGGTGTTTCCATAGGACTTATGCTAAGTGCAATTTTAGGATCCTTTAACGGATACTTACACAAAGACTGGTTTTGAAAGGATCTCCTACCATTTCCCAGCTGACTGATTTAGCTTTGGCTATATGGAAGTAGAGTTCAAAATACGTGGGGGGTCGTACACTAAGCTCTTTAACTATAATAGGTTTCATTTTACATGACATTTTCTACTACCCAGATTCTGAATCCTGTATTTTTAGCAGTTGATCAGCCCTGGAGCTTCATGGAGGAGAGATCCATTTTCAGACATTGTCTTCACGCTTTTGCTGAGACTCAACAGTTACAAATATTTTTGGCATCATTTGCAATGACAGAACAGGATACTTACAAGAAAATGTGAGGCTAAATTGTGCAAAGGGGAAAAAAAGGTATATTTCTGACTAATGGTGTTTCAGAATGTACTAAAATTGTGTAGATTAAACACATTTATAATCAGACTATTAACAAAAAGATTCACAACTGCATTAATAAGTCATATTTCATTATCCTAACACAAAAGATACCTGGTATGAGACATTAATATGTGTAATAAAGTCTTCTGCACATGTATTATGAACAGCAGTGCTTTTAATATTAAAAGTGAATCCATACGGGTTATTTGACATGTAAAATATTAACTTTTATAGCAAGAATGCAAATGAGAGTTTGAACACTAATTATAGCTGCAGATCCCACTCAGGAATGAGGCTCTGTGTGACTAATGATTTCGGCAAAATGAAGGAATGGCCTGCTTCTCTCAAGAGGCAGCATATCTTAGCTCCCTCTCCTTGCTCAGTAACCCTTCAAAATTCTCAGCATGTCTCAGTACAGTAATGTTTATGCTGCTTCCAGGGACTGGCTTCCAGAGACAGGCCACCAGCTCTGTGTTTTTATAGCTAGTTTTATATAACTCTCTCTATAAGGGAGGAAAGGTTATTTCATATTCATCCAGAATCACACAATTGTAGGAGATATTCTATAAAAGATTGTTTTCATTGTCAGCTCCCCATATCTTACTTCTATTTTTCAATTAACAAGACAAAAGTGCTGGGTTTTGGTATGTGTTTCCTCCATCAGTTTTCTCCAGAGAATAGGATGTTTTTTCTTTAAAAAATAAATCTAGCTTTTAACATTATTATTCACTTTCCCTGAGCAATCCTCTGACAAACACGTATCCAGCTGAGATGACTGTGATGACTCCTACCCAAGTCTGTTGTTGTTGCTATTCCTGAAATGGCCAGAGGAGTCACTAAGCAAAATAGAACTGTTAATTCTTGTCAAAGAAGTAGCATGGCTTCTTTATGGTAGGTACTGTGAGAAAACTGTTCTTACTTGCTACTTTTCTGTGTGCACAAGTGCCAAGCTGTACTGAGCTGAAATAGCCTCTAATGTGTTCATCTTTTCTCAGTTTTATTATCCTTTATTGCAGAGAAGTTTAGATAAAGCATGCTCAAGAAATATGCTATTAGAAATAGGATGACAAAACAATTACTGAATAGCAACATAGGTGTTTTAAACTATCATGTAATTATCTTTTAATAATAACACGCACATACAATTAAAACTGGAAATTTATTAATATTGTCATTTATCACCAATCTGTAGCATAAAGGAACTAGTTTTACTAAAATTTAACAATGGGAATTTCAACCCGATTTTCTCTGATCGTGTAGAAAATTCTCTTTATTTCAATGCTGCTAGCCAATGTTTATAAAGTTAAGCAATGTCTTATGCAAACATCTAGGATACAAGGATTGCAAATGTTCATAAGAGGGCACAATTGTGGATATAATGCAAATTTAAAAGGATGTTGAATTTGTAATACTCCTGCTTAATCAGATCCCACTGAGAAAATGTCATAGATACGTGAGTGACTCCTTCATTATTTCTGAGGTGCTCACTTTATCTGTGAGGATGGGACAAGAGAAGAGGACAGTCAAAACACTGTTCTCTTAATTCAGTTAATTCGGTAAAGATCAGTACTTTTTGAAATGTGAACCACATTTCTAAGAAATGTATTGCTGTACATTGTTGGGAACACTCTTGTGATGTGTAAAACAACTAGCATGAGGAGATCTTTATGAGCATATTACTAAATCACCTTCCAGGCTGTCTTAATAAATCACTGCAAGGCTCATTAGTGTAATTTTCTAGACTTCATCTAAGTGCATCTACTACAGCTGCACAAATACACGTGGCAATTTCACTACCAATAATGGTCTTGGCAAACAACTGAAGTCTGACTGGGTGTATAAATTTGGCTAGATAACTAGATTTTTTGCTTCTAATATAATTTTCATAATTTATCTAATTTCTATTTTTCTCTTGCATTGAGCACCTTAAAAATCAAGAATAGGGAATGCATTGTTTCATTGAAATAAAATTATATGCATCTAAAAGATTTGTTAGTTCATTTATCACCACTGTTATCAAAATCAGTGGATTCAATATTCATTAGCCAGTAGGCAATAGTCAATATTCATACTCAACAATATTAAAACGTTCACAATAATATTTAGTAGTATTCAATGTTTGTGCAATACATGATGATATAAAACGCTGAAAAATAGTTTTTAAGTCGTTTGGTGGTTTAAACTCTGGGCAGCCTTTCCATTCTGTAAAATCTGCCCTGTTTATCATCTGAAAAGGGCAAGTTTTCCAGATGTTTGAATGCCTGTGTTTGAGTCACATTGTTAAGATCTCAAAAACATCCCAAATGCTTAAACATTGGTCAGAGCTTTCTGATAGGTGACAAACTTCAAACTATCTTAACTTGTATATCCAGAAATAAGATGTTTGAAATCCCAAATCATTGAGTTGGTTTTCTGAAAGTTATTCAGGACCTTTAGACTTCTGGCCTAAAGTCAGATCAAATACTTTCTTAAATAAGTATGTAAATGAATTCAAAGGTAATTAGTACCAATTCAAAGTGCATATTGATTTGTGTCATACTGTTTTAGGTGGCTAGGTATTTAAAGGAAGTAAGTTCCTAAGCACTGTTTTAAATTGGTATTTGTTCAATTGTTTGGAGTCATCTTCATCTCCAGACTGGGTTTGTTATCTAAGATCAGGTGGCAAGTCTGCACGTACAATTGTTTTGTTAATACAAGGTCAGTTCCTAGGGACTAGGATCTGCGAAGTGATTTTGAGTATACAGATCAAATCTAGTGTAAATGTCCTGTGTCTGAAAGATTGTGCTAGATAAGCAATCTTGTAACTTAAATATGAACACATACACAGTATTTATGTGAATGTCAACATTTCTAAATGAATTTCAAAATTCATTGCCATATTGAAACATTATTAAATTGATATTCAGGGCTTGAATTAGAAGAATGTGTACATTGGAGTTATCTGACATAGTTCCACCAGTGAGAAATGCATTTTTCAGAATGGAGCAAGCAAGTACCTTGAACTTTGATACCATTAAACACTGCAATATTCTGTAGCCTATAAATAGTAAAGGTGTATGTTTCAATCTGTAGGCATCATCTGCTCACTTGCAGTGGGTCAAGTGATTTAGAAATATAACCCAGAGAAATTTAACTCAGAGACCTACTTTCCAGTGGGATACTTATTTTGTTTTATAAACAGGCACATCAGTTACTGCATGATGGAGCCTGACACTGACAGAAACCCTATTTATTTGCTTCCAACTAGAAAGCATACAAATGCACATAGGCAATGTTACATAGAAGCATACACAGCAGCACAATGTAAGCATATACACAGTGACGGTAATGATGTTTCTATAAAACTTTTGCTTTTGCCTCAAATCACTTCCTTTCACTTCACTTTCTACCTGTAGCAGCGTTGCTGGCTGTAGGAGACCTATACATAGAAATCGTAAACTGTCATGTACTATAGCCCCTTCTCTTCATTGTCTTTTCTAAGCATCTTTCAGAATCAAGCGTGTGAATCTCTACTAAACAAACTCTAGTGAGTCTTGGAGATTGCTTCTCTCCACACCTGCAAGCCTCAAAAGCTGTGTCAATCACTTCTCTTGACTTTTTCCACTTGCTCTTGATTGTGAGTCTACTGCTCAACAGAGTTTGAGTGTTACGCTAAAGATCGGTGTATTGGTACTGCAGCCTTACTTTTGATCTTTCTTTTCTTCCTTCCATATTCACAGGAAGGTTGTAAATATGCCTTCTCATTTGTGGGTGGTATCAGCATGCCTATATATTTCTGATAGGGTATTGTCAGAACGCCAGATCTTTGCCCAGCTGTGGGTTGAATTGGCAATTTCTTAGGAGCCTGAACGATATGAATAAAATGAAGTATATTACAGCTGTCCTCATCTTAATACAGAAGAATAATCAGCAAAACTTGCAGCAGGTCCCAGCATGCGATATCTCTGATCAAGATTGAGTATCACATGCTGAGATAGGCTGCATCTTCTTATTAGTAATAAGCTTAGCTTCAAACTGAATCAAAGGCTATCTGATCTTGCATTTATAAAAAGCAGAACAGGGAGACTAAGACACCATTCCCCATCCAGTCATAGACTTCTTGTCTGTGAAGTCCCGTTGGACAGAATATTGAGATTTACAGCACTGAGATTTACTTTTCACATTTTGGATGACCTATATGAGAATTTGCAGTCCTGACTTCCACAGGGACAGGGCACCATTTCAGCAATAAAATACCAAAATAGGAAAACAAAGCTTAGCTGTTTCAGGCCAGACATCTGTGAATGGAAGCAACAAAACAGTGGTCATTAAAAGATGTTAGCCTTATTAATGAGTTTCCCCATCTACAAAAAAAAAAAAAAAAAAAAAAAAAAGAAAAGAAAAGAAAAAAGAATATATGCTTATGTTTTCTGCAAGAATGTGGTTAATCATATTCCTCTGTTTATTTTATTACTTGCATCAATAGTGCTATAGAAGATTTATAGTTCTTTAAAACTTGGGGTGATACCTACTAGTAACACTTACATAAAGGGTGTTGCTAATTTTGCAGTATTTCTTTTACACCTATTTTTGTGCTTGGTTACATGAGTCAGGTAGATGATACAAGGAAAGACTGAACAACAATAGGGCAAAGCAGAGGTAGTTACGCCCTCCCCGTTGTCTCCAAGGAAAATCCATACCTCAGAAATGTTGACAAGCATGACTTTTCTTCATACTAAAATCACAGAAAGGAAAAAATGCATGAGATGTAAAGTTACTATGACTTTGACAGTCAAGTAAAAGTTTAGAAAGTTCAGTCTCAAACCAGAAAACAGCAGAAAAGACTTAGAAAGCACATAAATAAAGCGTTATCTGCCATATAAGAAATGCAGGTAACGTATCTATAAATAAACAGAGCTTTATTTTGTCTATGTAGCAGTATTTTTCCTCAAAGACAGCAAAGGTTCTGACACGTCAACAGATGGAAAGGGCTTGGCTAGCAACAGACATTCAGACTCCTCAAATGAGAACAGGATTTTGCTATTTATTGTGTTTCCTAGAAATGATGTTCAGAACAATGTAATCTGGAAGTATTTTGAAGTGACTCTTCCACAGCTGTGTTAGCTGATAGCATAGGACAGATGGTGCAACATAGTCCAGCATACAAGGAGCTTACTTCTTTCACAACTTTATTAGCTAAGGGCTTTGAAAAGCAACAGTGATGATATAAATCAGTGCAATCTTGTAAAATAGGTAAACAAAATGGGACAGGCTCTCTGTCCCTGGCTAGGTACCAATTTTGAGCTGCCGTGGCAGGGAGGGAGAAGGAGGGAGGATGGAGAAATCTTCTTAGTCAAATCTTTCTTCAGCACTTGCTTCTATTGAGTTTCATGCTGGGTAAGCTAATTGCCATGCCTAGCACTGCCTATCAACTTCCCTCAGGTGCTTGTGCAAAGAAAGGGGCAGGCCAACTTCCAGTTTTTCCATGTCAAAATCATGCCCACAAACTGAGTCACCAGCTACATGCTTTGTGAACACACTCTTGTGTAGCAGTTAAAATAAAATCCTTACCGTAATGCCTACTACAAGCAGCTAAAACAAAAGGATAAGTTGTCAAGTTGATAAAATACTGCCACCCTAATTAGACAAATAAGTTGTTAGACCTCTGAGAGACACGATACATCATGAATAGGGATATTTAAAATTAGGTTATATCTAATTACTTTTTAATTTCTATTTGCATTTTAATGAAGATTGAGCTTAATGAGATAAATAGCAGAGATATTTCTATATCAAAAAACTCTCTTGAATTCTCTGTGTGTCAAGGATTAGATTTTCAGAGGTTTGGGGTACCTGAAGTAAGATAAGTGTTTCAAAAAATTCATTAGACATTTATCAATTTTGGGTCTTCCCTCTGAATCTAGAAGGAATTTGAAAAATCCTAGTCTGTTTTCATCCTCCTGGGCCTAAATTCCTTCATTAAATTATCCAGTGAGATTTCTAGAAATGCTAATTGCAGGCAACAGAATTGAAAATCAAGGGAAAATGGTCAGGTTTTTACAATTCCAAAGACCAGATCCTCAGTATATGATATTGTCAATATTATGTAACATTACATACTGCACGAGAAAAGACCAATTTATGTATTTTCTTTTTTTCAAAATGGCAAGAATTCTAAATGTCTTTATTTTTGGTGGAATCCTTATCTTAGCGCAACAGCTCTATATAACAAACTTTAGGTATTTTAAATGGCTCAAAACTAATGAACTTCATTAAGATGTATCATTTTCATTAAAGCATGATTAATTTGTCTTCATTTATTTAGCATGCAGTGAACAGATGAAGTTACTATATGGTGACTAGAACACTGCATAGATACATTTCTAAATGTTAACATATGTCTACGTACATTGTGTTCATGTTCAGTTGGACTCTGGCCCCTGGTACTTTTGGGAACATTCTTGTGTTGCACCTTCTCTTTCCTTTTATGGATTTCTAACAACACCCTCATTGTACATTAATAACCCTTTAAAAGCTCATTGTACCGTAATCATCCTTTAAAACAGGACGTTTTCTACTGCAGGCTGCATTTTGGCATGGTCAGGCTGACATGGTCAGACTCTCCAACATTTCTGGGAGGGTTTCAGCCATTCTGTAGTCACTACCTACAATTAGCAAAAGAGCAATTGTTTTTAGTCACTAATTAAAACATTTAGTACAGGTCTAGGCTGAAAAATCTGAGTACCTTCAGTACTGATGCTGCTGTCATTTTGCAGATGCTAATTTAATTCCTGTCACTCCTGCAGCATTAGGTCTCTCGCTGGCAGAGCTGTTGGCTAGCCTCTTCTCCAAGCACAGGGAGATTGCTTATTGTTAAAAAGCAAAACAAACCAGAAACAACAAAAAATGTTGTATGCCAGCTCTTCTAACCTAACTAATCCAATGGGTGGTAAACTAAAAGGTGGGAGCTGATCCTCTACATAAATTCTTAACGTAAGTATAACTTGAGACATTAAACCTCGTTACAATTTATCAAGAAAGGCTTGACAAGGGGTTTCTCCCCATAATCAAAAGTAGTTAATTGAGGTGTTTGAATAAATGCTACTTAAATCTTACCATGCTTATGAATTCTGAAACATTAAGATTATTCTGTATTAAAATCTAACCTGTAGTTACATAAACTAATAGCCTACTAATCTAAATCAAACCACAAGTGGCATTTATCTACTTCTGAGCTCCAGTAGAGCTTCTGGAGTGACTCACCTGTAGAATAGAATTTTCATATTTTTCGGGAAGGTGGAAGGATTACAAATACAAATTAATTATCTTCTCCTTTCTGTTCTGCATAGCAGGCACTCAGTCAGTGAGATACAGTAGAAGACGTCCTGCAACTCTTCAACATAGTTCCGATGCTTATTGACTTCCTAAAGCATAATTGGGTCTGCGTAGTGAATGACAAAATTAACTTCTGAACAAATCTTCCCAAAGCACCAGTTTTTTAAAAATTAATATTCTCAGGATGCATTTTAACACAGTTATAAATCACATTGATGAATTAATACGACAATAATCAATGTTAATGGTCAATTGTTTTGTTGTAAATAGGTTTCTTGCATTAAATAAATAACTTTTCTTATGCTCTTAAGTTAATTAGAACATAGGGTATGGCTGTATCTGTTTTTTTCATTTTGCTCAATATTTATTGGTTAATTATACTAATGAAGTGTTATTACAGAATCACAGAATCACGGATTTATTATTATGTTTTGTTTTGTCTGGGTGTTTGGATAATAAACTGGTCACTGAGACTTGTTTTTGTTTATTCCATCTCTGGCATTGCATAGCATTGCCAGTTTGCATTGCCTGTCAATAGGGCTCATACTGCATTTGCAGAGGTCATGCATTATAGCTGCAAAGGTGAACTCTCTCCATGTTTCAGTGATAGTATTGACTTGCTTTTCAAAGCAGTCTACCTTTCAGTGACACCGCATTTATTTAACATATCTTAAAAAAAACACCCTCAAAAAAAACCAAGAGAGCGGGAAACATCTTTGTCACAAATAAAAACGTACTTGTTAACAACACTAGATTAAAAATGGTGATCTGTATCCCAGTCAGATGGGTAGACCAGCACCTTAATGTTTTCTAAAATACATTAGACACATCTGTCAGCTTTTTTAGAGTGCAGGCAGTTAAATCCTGTTTACATGAACTTCTGCATTAACTTAAACCGTAAGTGCCTATGCATAAGCTTACTAAACCAGCTAAAACTTGATGCTGATATTACAATATTTCAAGCTTAATATTGGAGTAAGTTCTCACTGGAGCATTGCTGTTCTGGCTCAGCTGAGCTATGCACATCACTCTGGAAAGCAATATCCAGTTGTTCAGCCTCCTAGGAGACATCTAAGTAGACGGCTTAGTAAACTTGATCTAATCAAAACAAAAGGTGTTCTAAGCCAGCCAAATGTGAAATTACCCATCAGGAACAAGGAAAGAAAACTGTAGTTACTGAATGGAGAACTGACAGTCAATAGTTTGTGTCTCTCTGATTCCAGTTTTTTAATATGCAGTTTCTGAGACTGGGGGAAGTCAGAGTAGTGGTTGCTCCTTTCTTCACAGAGCTACTGAGCACAATCAAGTTAAGAAGCACCCTTGAGCAGTGCAAGGGAGACTGCCAGGGGGTGGGAGACTGCAGCTCAAATTAAAACTGGGAGAACTGTGGTGAGGGACATAGAGCCAATACCAGGTCTCCGAGATGATGAAAGAAATTTCCTGCAGCCATAGAGCAGTGAGATGAGTAAGGTCCAATTTGGAAGGTCAGCGAGTTGAGTAAAACCAAGCCTGGATGCCAGGACCAGTCTGCAAAGGAGCAGAGCAGGAGAGCTGATTATAGACTCCCTTTATGGTTATTCTACTTGGAGTTCCCTATGCTTAAAAAGGTAAGGATTCTAGTTTATGTCATTTGAAAGCCTGACTTTTTTCAGATAAAAGGCCTTTTGGTCTTTTTTTGGGAGTTCAATGTAGGAATAGGTATAGTAAGATCCAGCTGAAAGCTTTTGCTAATTCTGGATTCTTTTGCATGGACAGTTTACTGAAAAGCAATGCCCAAAATCTGGTGCAAAGACAAAGGAGCTCCCACTACACAAGTGCCATTGTCCACAACTACAGGGTTGGTTTGCTCAGGGAGTGAATTGGAATACGGAAATAATTTTCCCATGTGTGATATTGAAGAGAAACAGTACTGGAATAATAAGTACACTATGAATATTCATTTTTAAAATATACATGGAATTGTTAGAATGTAATAGAAAATAGCAGCAAAACCTTTCTGAAGAAAATGTCCATCTGACAAACTCAATGACCTTTGCCCATGTATTATCGTAAAGAACTCGTGGTGTTGTCCATGGCACATCATATGTCTTTAGTCTAAAAGAGAAAGCCATGATGAGAACCAATGTCCGAAAGCTGAAAACAAGGGGAACAAAAAAATTAAAAATTAAGGCTACATATTTAACTCTTGGATGATTAATCTTGGGAATATACTGATGATTAATCATGGGAATATGCTACGTAGATAATTATTTGAGTTCCCGTTTCCTATATTTCAGATCAAAAACAGTATCTTTCTGAAAAATAAGATTTAGAAAATGCAAGATCTTAAAGAATAGCTGAACTCATACTATTTGATTTATTGAGGGAAAAAAAGAGCAGAATGAAGTAATAATAAAGATACATAACAGGACAGACTATAGGTTCTCATAGTCCTGACTGCTTCCAATATCTAGACTCTTTAGGAATCCAATTGCTGTAAAATACAAAATGTTACTCTTGATACCCAGATTCTCAGGGCCTCTGTAGGTATTCAAGGTCAAGAGGATATAAAAATCTCTTTGTATGTTGTTTTATGGTTTATAGACATGCATTCAGTATCTTCACATGAAAGAAAGAAGCTTTGTGTCATTGTTAGTAGATGTTTTCCTGTAAACTCAACCTCTATGTAGAGGCTACAGGCAAAGCAGGAAATGGAAGGGTCTTAACTGCAGCAGTAACCAGGTTAATTCCTGATACACAAAATTCCCTGTATCCAAGTCTTAATAGTCCCTCATGGTGTTTGCTCCGGTGAAGAAAAAAAAATCACAATATACCCAAGTGCAATATGGAAGAAGTTGTTCTGATTTGCACGGGGATTTGCATCCATATACGTTGCTTCTGTATGTTTTGTTATCAGGGGATGGAGATTTTCATATTCTTCCCAGGAATCTCCACAGAGCAGTAGAGACATGGTGCTGTATATGTTGCACACATTATTCTTAATGAATACGTTCCTGTATTGCCACTTATACTGAATAAGTAAGCAAAATTGCTGAATCAATACTATGGGTAGTGAATACCAGTGTTTTCATTTTGTCTTTCCTTTAACAAGGACTTAAAATTTTCCTTTGTTTCACTTTGTACTTAGTTTTGTATAAGATAGGGTAACAGAAGACTTTATCTTAAAATAAGAAGTTCCAAGAAGGTTTGGAAGTAGAATACATCACAAAGCTTGTAGATAAATTAATGCAAACAGCTGGAATTTGAAATCTCTGCTTGAGAATGTGCCAGTCATTGTATAGAAATGAATGTAAAACCTCAGTTTTGCTCTGAAGTTTCACTAGCAAAGTTAGATTTCCAACTCTCTTCATATTAATATTAGTTCAGACTTGGAAAAAGGACAATGCTATTCTTTTCTGTGCTGAGTGGGGTTCTACAGAAAATGCTTTTAATTATTAAATGTGAAATAGCCCATTTCCACACCAATGCACTTGGAAACATAAAATATTGGTTAATACAGGTGTGTTGCCGTCTGAATAAAGTAGTTAAACATATCTTTTAGGTTTATTTATCACTTAAAAACTTTCATGACACTGGGCAGAGAGTGAAAAAAGCCTTTTTCCTTGATTGAATGCTCTCACCTCACAAGCTCTCCAAATGCAGAACTTCAAAAATAGTATAAAAATGTTCTGTGAAGAATGACAGGATCAGCTCATAAAGATTAAAAAAATCATACTGCAAGTCTTAGTTGTGTAGTTTCTCAATGCATTCCACAAGTGAGTAAAAGTGATTTTTGAAGAAAATATAAGTTCAGGACTTTTGTTTAAAAACTAAGGCTGGGCAAGGGGGGAACATGGATAATTGTACAGCTTTCTACTTCTGAAAGTAATGTTATCAATGTTATCATAAGACAAGAGTCTGAATGTTGAAATATGAAAATGAGCATCTGTTGTTATACAAAATGTCAGACATAAAAGTATAAAATATCTGATTTACCTAGATTTTTCTCCTTTCTTCTTGAAAAAAAAAAGATAGTAGGTATTTCCTCACCTAGTATTTCTAAGATTTCAAATTTTATAGACTGTCTGCCTTCAGGGCTTGAGGAGTCTTTGTGTTAAGAATTCACCTGATAATAATGTTTCACTGGGAATATAATAATTCTCTCTTGCTAGAGGCAACTGGCAAAGAAACCTCCTAAGTCAACTAAAAAGTGTCTTTAAAAAAGAGACTCTCTTAAAAGCTGGAATTTACTTCTAGTTCTTCATTTTTCACTTTCTGCCCCTGACTAGCTAGAGGAACCTATGCTAAAAGTCAGTTACAGATTAAAATCTAAGATTTTTTTTAAATGAAAAGGATGAATAAAAAGCCAATGTGGTGAGACAGTAACATTCACCATGACTTACCATAAAAATCTTAAACATTAAATAACAGTTTAATGTAAAAGCATTAGAACATCAGTCACCTCAAAAATCAAATTAGCAGCTGCATTTTTGAGGACTTTTCAGCTTATTCACACTTACTTAAAAGATTTTTTGATAATACTTATATTTCTCAGACATCTTTTTATAGAACTGTAGACCACTTATTCTTGCTAATGTGTGTGTTGGCTCCATACCACCTCAACTGGCTGAGTGTGTCTATTCTCAAAAATGCAAATCATTTCTTTATGGTTACTACTTGAAATTATACTCCCTTTAAGATAATTTATTAAAGATTGGTTTTCTTTTTAAAATATAGCAATGGTCTTACTCAGAAAGAACTACGCTTTTTTGTTTTGTTTGTGTATACACTTGTACATATAGGTCTATGCAAGTCAAGCAAAGAGTACTGGATCCTGTGAAAGTTCTGGAATATATAACCAGCATTGTATCTTCTTTTGACTGTGAAAGTGGAAGGAACAATGATTTACAGATTGATTTCTTTATATATGTGAACACGTGCACTTGTGAACATACATTTTTTGGTATCCTGATGCTGCTTTGCAGGGCATATATTACTTACAATAACTTGCAAAATTAGCTATAGTAAAAGCGCAAAAATATGTCTCTGAATCCACATGATTTATGGTAATAGTAACAGTAATAATACTTTAGATGTATATAATGGCTATGACTCATAAGAACTGAGGCTGTGTTTTAATGTGCATTTTTGAGGCACTCATCAAAGTTGGTTCTATTCCTGAAGGGAGCCTTTGGGTGCCACCGTAATAAGTATTCAACCCTTCAATAAGAACATGCAATTTTTTTTATTCTCACCCTCCTGTGGTCTTGCCAGGGGAGAGCTTTTTAACTTGCAGCTCAGGTTCCTTGTAAGATGAAGTCTGATCAGGAAACAAGTTAATTCAGCACATCCATTAGGCACTGCAGTCCTGTCTTCTCTTCAGACCAGTCCTCCCAGTCCTCCCAGGGTGCCTTTGGCTGAGCTGGTCAACAGTAAATCTCTTGAATCTCCAGTTTCCTCTCCCCAGCCAATAACTATCCAAATGCTGGTAAAAACTGGAACTACAAAGTCACAACAGTAATTGTAGAGTTAAAATATGTATTACTGACATGTATTGCAGAGGTAAAATCAAGGTCCAAATTACATTAAATCAAGTAGTTTGCTTCAGTTACATTTTGTGAAAACAATATCAACATTTTCCTGAAATCTGTTCTGAGGAGGTGCAAAGAGTTATCTTCCTTAACTGAGGTCACCCAAGTCTCAGATACGTCTCCATCACTTCTTGCTCTCAGCTCTCATCTGCTTTGAAGAACAAATAGAGTGTTTGGAACAAACCAGGCTGCCGTCTGTAGGAAGTGTTTCCAGGCTCTTTTCCAGAAAGGGTAATGTTCCCTTCCAACAGCCTCTTCCTTATGTTAGCCTGGTAGGTTCTGATTAAAGAAGCGTACTTTGAATCAGAGATGAGGAACATTTGCCCTCATCTCCTCTACTGTTAACCTTTGTCATTCACGGTTTATCAGTAGTTGAACTCTAGACGCTTTCCTTTTCCCCTTGCTACTTTTAGGATTGTGGGTCTGAGTCTGTTGCTTTGTCAACTTTTAATGATTCTAATTACATAATTACCTACTCTAATGAAACGATAAGGCTTTAACAGTTCAGTCTTCCTTCTCTGTGAAGGAATTTCTGTCGCATCCACTGGGATGTTACATTCTTTGTTTAAATATGAAGCTGGAGAAATTATTTGGGGACTGGGCATCAATGCTAGTTTTGCCTGTTTAAACACTTTCTTTGTTCATTGTTTGCTTTTTATAATGGTAGTTACTTTATTTTACTTTATTAGACCTTTATTTACAGACCAATGTTTTTGTTAAACTTCCTTAAAAATAAATGGCAACAGGGAGATAGGAAACAGACATGGCATAAAATCTAGAAACTCTTTCTGAAGCAGGGAGAAAATTCATATTTTACCAACACCAAAGGTGACTGTTCGTAGCAATGAACTACAAATTCATGCTACATTTTGATTCATTGAAACACCTTCTTTCTGCAAGGTCAATTCAGCATGAGAAGTACAAATGAGGCATCAGTCTATGAAATTATATTAAGTGGGTTTTGTGTACCCTGGACTTGTGTAAAGCATTTGACACTGGCCTGCACAACATCCTTGTCTCTGAATTGGAGAGATATGGATTTGACAGATGGACCACTTGATAGATAAGGAACTGGCTGAATGGCCATACGCAAAGAGTTGCTGCCAAAATTTTGATATGCTAAAAAGCTGAGCAGTGATGAGTGGCATTCCTGAGGGGTGGGTATTGGGACTGGTGCTTTTTAACATCTTTGTTGGTGACTTGGACAGTGGGACTGGGTGCAACATCAGCAAGTTTGCCAATGACACCAAGCTCTTTGGTGTAGTCAACACTCTGGAGCATAGAATCATCGAATCATAGAATCATCTGGGCCGGAAGAGACCTTCAAAGGTCATCTAGTCCAAGCCCCCCGCAGTCAGCAGGGACACCCCCAACTGGACCAGGTTGCCCAGGGCCTCATCCTCACCTTGAATGTCTTCAGGGAAAGGGCCTCAACCACCTCCCTGGGCAACCTCT
>JAOXNG010000021.1:97495431-97542593 GCA_028566535.1 Scolopax minor
GAGTGTAGTAACGGTTTAATTTATCATAAATACATAAAATATTTTATGATGATTTGATTGTGTTGAAAAATTTCACCGGGAAATGTAAGAAGGAACAAGAGTTCTTTAACACATCAGTTTTTCAAGGGAAAGGTAGATGGGAGTAAATAAGTATGGGGATAGAGGAAATCTTACCAGGGTAATATTGACACATGCGAGTTACTAGAGAAGGGCTTCTCAGCTCTCAGAGTGAAAGGACAGACCAGAAAAAGGGGGCTTGTTGATGCTGTAGCATTTATGTTGTGTATAGCTGATGTTCCTAGATATACAGAAGAGCCATTATGAGCAGCTTGGGCTGGCTCGTGCCTCCAGTGTGTTGCCTTCCAGTCCATCATTCTTTCTAATTAGGCACCTCTGACACACAATTAATCCTATTTGCCTTCAGGCTTTTTTATCTTTCCTTCTGCTTTTATCAGACAGGGAATTAGACTCTGTTAGTATGTAAAGTGCATTGCATGGACCTGGCTTTTCATGGGGATTTGGAGACTTTTAAGAAGGCAGTGTCTAACCCATGATCTTAAAAGTTTCTTATGAGTAATTAATTTCTTTCTCTTCTCTTCTTTTTCTAATCACAGTGCTTATTTCTCCTATGCTCATACAAGCAAAAAGGCAAAGATGTGAGAGTGGGACAGAATTCAATTCAATGCTGCGATATCCAGTAAATCCGAGCTTTCAGTCTGCTCTCTCAGCTCCCATCAGCCACTCTAAGCAGCTATTTCAGTCCCACTGTCCCACATCCTGAGTCTGCCCCCCATCCCAGGCTTTGTGGACTTCCAAAGTCCACAGTCCTGCTAGTGCAGCGCCAGCCTCTGGGACAACCCCACAGCAGGTTCAGCTTTGTCTCTGCTTCTCCTCCCAACAAATACTCTCTTGCTTTAATCTTCTCCGCTCGTTCCCCCAGCACTGAGGTCCCTTATCAACTGTTTTTCCCAAGTCCCACTCTTGCTGCCCTGCATGTGTGCCAGCAAAGGCAGCCCAGAGAAGCCACCTTGTGAACCTTCAGCTGTGTCCCTGGCTTGTCTTGTATTCTCTCTAGTCAAAATGCAACATGACGGTTGATGCCTCTCGTCACTGGGAAGTTAATAAAATAATGTTAATTACATACCCACTCCACTCAAGGAGTTGCAAGTGCAGGCAGCAGTGGCCGCCACACTATTTATCACTGTCAAGGTCCCCTGCAGCCTAAAACCAATTCCAGACCCAAATGAAGAAGGGTTGGCTCTACCCAGAGTGTAATCTGCCTGTCATTTCTAATACATATTCCTTTGTATTAAGTGATGAATTGCAGGGGCTGCCAAGGCTAAAGGGTTACGAATCACTGAGAAATGAAGTGCTCCATATCCTGCACAGCTCACTTCAGTCAGTGATAGTCCACGTAACATAGTACTTCTCTTTTCACTCTTGCTCTGCTTAAAGACCACAGAGCTGAACTTTCAGAGCGTAACTTCTCTCAACTGGGAAAGGAGTTGAGGACTGAGACTTTCAGTTGCCTCAGGCTTTTCTGCCCTATTTCACATCCTGAAGGGATTAGTCTCACTCATCTCCAAACATGAGAAGAAAAAAAGGAAAAAACAGTTCTGGTCTTGAACTCATAGCATGAGCTTTTTGGCAATGAGACAGGGTTAAATCTCACTCCTTCCTGGGATTTCTGCATGAGGTACCTTCCTTATAACTAAGAAAGAAGGAAAGTCTTTATGTACTAAGGCAAGGAAAAGATGAACTGCAGGTAAGCTCTAGTGACCACTGAACTCAATACTTCTCCTTCCCATGGACTAGGTCAGAGACAGAATAAAGTCTCAACACAGCCCAGTGCCTTTATTTTGGGAACATGAAATATGGATACTTTCTTTTCTTTTTGCTGTTGTTGGGAACGGGGTTGAGAATTTGCACATGGGGTTAACGAGTGTTATACACTTACTTAGAAAATGGAGAAGCAGGAAAAGGTCATACTGCTCACACTCCTGTTACCATTCAGCAAGAGCTGTCTTCCCCAAGTCAGCCCTTTTCCCAGCCTTCCTCACAGTCACCCTGGAGACCAGGCCTGTTAGTCCTTCTTTGTACTAATGTTTGTTTGATTCCTGTAAAACAATGATTAACAAGACACTTCTGACTTAGCAGGTACTGCAGAAAGCTGCACCTTCTTCACAAGCTTCCTATGCTGCCTTTTATATATCAAACTGAAATGTAATTATCTTCACGGTGCAGGGTGTAAATCAGGGTGTGTGTCAAGACGATTTCCTTCAGGGTTTTATTTTATTGCGTAATAATATTTGACACAGGGCTTAAAGGTGCTGTTACCTGCCTAATCGTGTGAAACAATTTCATGTGCAAACAGCTGGTAAGTGTGAAAACTACCATAAAGCAGCTCCAGGGAATGCTCTGCTTCCCTTCACTAGCAATCCTTCTTGGAAAATACCCCCTGGCTGTGCAGTTTCCCCATCAGAGAAAGCAGGCCGAAGAAATTGCTTTGCCCTCTGAGTGCCATGCTGACACATAGAGAAACCAGCCGGTTTTCACACGGTGGGTGCCCGTGTACTCCACGCCTCCCCCCCTTCTCCCCCAATGTGCAGAGGGAAGCGGGAAATCGGGGTCTCCATCTGTGTTAAGCCCCTCAGGCCAGAAGGGATGAAGTTAATTTGGAAGAGGAGCTGACTTGATGTATTTTCTAAGAAAAGGAACCATCTGTAACCAGGGATGTTTCTTCAGCCTAATCTCTCACAGTCAAATAATCTGGGAGGGGGGCATTGCGGGTAAATACACCAATTTCTCCCTCTGATCTGGCTCTCAAGTCAGATGTCTTCAAAGTATCCCACAAACCAGGGTCTCCACTCAGAGAAGAAGTCAAGCTGCTTTGAGCAGGAGTCTGCAACCTGCCCATTGCTGGCTTCCTGGAGTCACAGCCACTGCCCACCAGTAGCCTGAGCAGGACCGACGGCAGCAAGGATTTCAGGACACACTATGGATGGCGTTACATCAGTACCCAACACTTTTGGCTGTCACCCTGCTCAGGTACAGGTTTTTGCATTCAGTCTCTCTCGATATCCAGCTTCTGGATGTGGTGTTTCGAGTCCTTGCACTACACACACACAAGCGCACACACAGACAGAGGTACCTTTGTCCTTCAAAGGCACTGCCCATCTTACCTCCTGAGGGCTGCAGGGGCACATGCAGGCAATCTGGGGGGGCTGATGCAAAACCCCTGAGTGCTGGGAGTTCAGCTGGGCTGAGCTGCTCCAGCCACATCCAAAGCCCTACAGAGCTGATGCTCTCAGTCCTTACAAACCCTGCCTGGGCACATAGTTCCCTGAATGGTAAAATACTTCACTTAGGGATGTTCAGGAACATGGAGATGAATCAAGTCCAGATGTGAAACTAATATGCATAAATTAGAGCAGGCACCTGTTCTTACACAGGAGTGAAGTGAGCAAAGACACACAAAGCTGAGCAGGGTGTGCTTTTGGAAGCAGGGGGAGCAGAGCTTTGTGTCTCTGCTGGAGCAAAGCAGAGAGAAAAGCAAATGGAGGGCAGAGCAGAAAGGCAGAATCAGACAGGATAGAATTTCTTTCTTAACCCCAGTCTGAGGAACCTGGAGGGGGAGGCACTAGAATACATTTTTGAGTGCAACATGAGCTGGATGGTTGCTTTGGGTGATGGAGAAATAGATAATTTTGCTGGAAAGTTATACAGGATTATTAAAGAGAATTGTTAAGTAGATAAAGGAGGAAAATCTAGGACTCCTAAGAGAACTGTAGAAAGAAGCCAAAGCATTCTTAAGGTTCTGGGGAAACAAGAGATGGGAGAAGGCTTTGGACTTGTACAGCTGATTACATCTGTATTAAAACAGAGTTTGAGGTCTGTGTTACTTTATGACTGAACTGATAGATGTAATTGGACTCATAGACATGATGAAAAAGAGAAGTAAAGGGGATAGGAATTTTTGGCTGGGCTGTGTATCTGTTGGGATGGCATTGTTAATACATTAAAATGTTAATACATATACTATATTAATAGACCCATTGTTTAAAAATTGTTCAGTGTTGCTCTTTCCTGTTGTCAGTGTTGTAGGTGCATTAAATTACATAAGCAAATAAATTGAAAATGTGAGCATAGGCATCTGAGTTTCTGCATAATAGGTTTAGATTGCAGTCATTATGGATTATCTGCAGAGTATAGATGGGAACACCAAAGGGAATCTGGAGAGGAAAAGTTTCCTTCCTGCAAGGATGTTCCCCATGTTTCACTGGATAAATAATCCTCTTAAAAATAGCATTGACATAAGGAAGGAGTCTGCAAGGAATGGAAAGGGAATTCATCAATACGGAGAAAAAAAATCAGAAAACATGGGAATGAATTGGAAATTTCTAAGAATCCACCTAAGATTTAACTATTTTTTTAAAAAATAAAGGTTATAAAAAAGTAAAGAAGAATGGAAGTGCAGCCAGATTAAAAAGATGAAAGTTTTGACATTAGCAGTGATATAGATGGATAGGTTTTAGAGGCAACAGGTAGCATTCCTCATCTTTTAATGATACTATTGAACCTGGGACAAATGCAGGGCAGCTAATAAGAATGATTATGCAGAAATGGAAATTCTCACCTCCAGGGGGAAGCAAAACTTAAATTATGTAATTGTTTAAATGAGAAGAGACCATATAATCCATATCCAGGAACTTGCATAATATAATTGCAATTCCAAGAGTAAGAACTTTTAATAAATACATCACATCAGGAATTGGTATTACCTGGGGGAATAAATTAAAAATAATACTTAAATTGGGAAAAAATGACTCAGTTAAAGAGCATTAGTATGATCTCAATAGTATGCAAAGTCTTTTACAAAAACGTTTTAAGGAAAGACTAAGCAAATGACACAAAACAGGATAATTGAGTTAAAATACAATGTGTGATCTCTACAAGAAGGCTATGTCTGCCTAAGCTATTACCTTTAATTGAAAAGATAGCTAAACTAATTCTGTGAACAAAAGAAGTAATCATATATCAAATCCATATGGACTTAAAAAAAAAATACTGTGTTTGTCATCTGCTGTGTAGAAATTTGCTAACATAGGAATTAAGAATGATTTGGAGGAGAGAAAAGAGGATGAAAAAAATCAACTAAAGGCAAAACTGGAGTTGGGGACTGGCTGGAGGTCACCAAGGGAGCTCTCAAGGACTGATTATAGGATCAGTCTAACATAATGCTTCCATTAGTGCTTGTACCACAAAACCAATAATATTGCAAAAAATTCATTCTTGATGACACAAGTTATCAGAAGGATGGTGTGGAAGACTGGAATTCCATGTAGAAGAAATAGGATGAGCACATGAAATGGAAAAATAGTGCAAGTGGGATGAAAGGTGGCTGTCAGAAGTGGATGGTCATGCACTCAGGGGGGCTGGTACCAGGGTCGTTGGGAGAGACTGGACAGACATTGGAGTGCTAATCACAAGATACTTGAGGCATGAGTGATACATTAGTGGAAAAAGGACAAGTTTGGTTGTAGCATGGATCATCTAACATCTGGAAAAGTTAGGAAGCATGTTTCTAATGCAAGGAAACTTTGATGCTGCTTTGTGTAAGGTATGTGTAAAGCATAATGCAGAAAAATCTGTGCAAATGTGATCACATGTACTTAAGAAAAGTAAATTCAAACTGGAATATGTGCCAAGGCAGGTTTCTAAAATGCCTTGGGGAATGGAGAGACTGTTTTATGAAGGGAGATTAAAATCCTTGCTTTGTCCGACTCTGTAAAAAAGAAAATTGTCAGGAAATATAATTGCTGTCTTATACACAGAAGGATTTGTATATAAAATACAATATTAGCACAGAAAGAAATAATTACAAACTGCTCTTGAGAACCTGTGGGGTGAAAATGTAGGTGGCCTCCAATATGAAGCGTGGTGGGACAAGACACCCGATTAATTTTTAGATGAAGCTGTGTTAATTACATGAAAAAATTCTATATGATGTAGTGCCTACAGGGAACGGATTTGGTAATAAAAAGGATTTATCTTCCCAATAAAAAGAGACACTGGGAAGATGGGGAGGGAAGACTGGTAAAATAATACTGGTAAAATACTGTGGTGATATTCTTGTAAATAAAGAAATATGTGTGTTTTGGATTCAGAAGGGAGGAAAACCCCATATATTTCTGATATCTCAAAAAATACATATAAAAATTGCCTTTCAAACAGAATTTTGCTTGTTTTGGAAAGCTTATCTAATTTGGCCCCTTTCTAACCATGTGGATAGTTTTGTTAAAGGACAACCTGTTTGTATTTCTAAATAACTTTTGAGTTTTTTCTACTTTATTTTGGTAAAAATGATTTTTATATTGTGCAACTGACAAAAAAGCAAAACTATACTCCAGCTGGCATTGTGCTAAATTTTTCACATAAAACTTTGTTATGCGCCAAGTGTGACTGTACTTTGCTGCATGTTTATAACAGTAATTATTTTTGATGTTAGCTTTTTGCAGTAAAACACAATTTCTTGCAACTTATGGGAAGCATAAACTTTATGGTTCTCATATTTAGCGTAGAGAAGAAAATCTTACAGCAAAAGAGTAGTTAGTGTCTGGCATTAATATGTCTATGATTCCTATGAGTAGCTGAGCTGATTATTTTTATAGTCTGATTAAAAAAAAATAAAATGGAATAAATGGGCTTAGTGCAGTGCTGTGTAATGTAATCCTCCTCACGGCAGCAAAGAAGGAGGAAAGGTTTCTGCTGGAAATGGCGTTTGGTCTAGCTCAGTAATGCGGTCATCAATGCACAGAAAAATATTGGCAGCCTTAGGCTATGTTTCGTATAATGTCACTTAAGTTATTCAGGTTTTTTTTGGGCTTCCTTTTTCAGCTTGAAGGAATTAAGTCCCATTGAGACGGCAAAGATCCATATCTGAAATAGCATAAATTGTTTGTTGATTTTGTGAAATGTGTAAGTCATAACTATGTGAGCAAATAGAAATCTTTAACTTTGATGGCGCGCTGCGTGCTTTTTCCCTCTGCCAAAATATTTGTCCTTGGAGGTGATACATGGTGGAAGCTTTCTAAGAATAAAGATAAGGACACAATGATGTGTTCCTGGGACTAGAGTATTGGGTTGAATGTTTTGCTTGTTTGTTTGGGTTTTTTTTCCACTTCGTTTCAAGTACATGATGATAATTTACACAGGCTTAGAGGGTATGGTGAATAAATGAATCCCAGGAAAATGTTAGGCTGTTGCCCATGGCCTTATTTAAGAGAGCAAGCACTTCCAGAAAAGCAGGACGATTCCTGCTGGAGGGTGGTGCTTGTGATGGCTACCATGGGGCAGGAGCCAGCCACAAGCTCCTTGCCCTGCTGTGTTGTTTCTATTCCTGGCATTTTCTCTTCAAATGGGTAGTCCTTTTGTATTGTGGCTACATCAGTGCAATCACATTGCTTTCGGCTCAGTTATGATGGTGTAGCTGAGATGGCAATCTGGTGTAGGGCCCTGGTGGGAGAAGGATGCTCCCATACCTACCAGTTTGTCCCAGCTGCCCAGCATCAGCATCATTCCTTCTGAGCTGGGCACTGCCAGGCAGGGGAGAGGTGACCTGTGTGCAAGGCAAGTGATGGATTAGTGATGTTTTTTTTTTTGTCAGAGTTAGGTTGATGGTTGGACTAGATGATCTTGAAGGTTCCTTTCAACCTGTATGATTCTATGATTCTAGGTGCTCGTCCCCTCAAGATATGCAGAACATGGTATAGCATTGTCCTCGATTCACATTATTCTCAGTTTTTCTGCAAGGTCACCAGTGGAGGTGGGTGTGGGGAGGATTTTCTCTGGCAGTGATGAGTCACCAGTGGAAGTCACTGCAGGTGGGAGACTGCCTATTTCAGGAGTAACAAACTATAAACTAGTTAAGAAATTTAGGTGGAATGGGCCTGGTATGAAGCTAGACTATTTTCAAGTTCGTGATTTCTCAGATAATCTTTTCCTTCAATATTTTCATTTTGACGAATTTTTCATTCAGACATCTCTGCATTTCATAACTGAATATGTTGGTGTTTTTCTGTTATTTCCTGTTTAGACATAACTAGGGCATGCAGAGGATCTTGGAGGAGATCTAAGATAGTTATCATCTGAGATTTCTATCCTCAATTTGCAAACCATGCTGTGGAACAAAATCTGAATATTCATTTTGAACTTTTGGGGGTTGCTTATCCAAACCATTTGAAATTCACCAATCATTATCAAAGCTTAAATCTCCTTCTCTTTGCTTCAATTACTGAGAGAGATTGCAAATTCTTACTTGGGAGAGCAGTTAGTATGGGGAGATGGACTACATAGCTCCAACTTTGAAAGTGGGACAGTTCAAGTTACATGTTCTATTTTTTGTTTGAAAAGCCCCCTAAAGCAATGGAGAAAGGATATCTAGACATGTGCCTTTCCTTTTTAGAATTTATAAATAGAGGCGATCCTGCTTTAGCAAACTGTAATAGCCAGCTTTGCTACTTGCTTGTTTATTTGAGCAATGATGAAGTTACATAACTTTTCTCTTTAATGTAAGAAAAGTCAGTTCCTGTCTTTTATAGCTGGATTTAGAGCTTTCTTATTTTGTCTACTTCTTATATATAAATTACATGGGCTTTCTATACATGAATTACGTAGTCTTAGCCCTTGAACAGCTGAGCCTGCAGAGTAGAATATGGTATCAGTGGAGTATTCAGTTCAGCATCAGCTTGTGAAAACAGGCTTGGAGAATAAAATTTGTGGTTGCACATTCCACAGACTGTCAAAATTTGTCTTGTGTTCAAGATTAAGAAGTCTTATTTCTATTCGCTGTTGTCATGTTTTTCTTCCCCTTTGCTTTATTTCGTTTTACTCTCTTATCTTGCCTCTCTCTTTCCTCAGCTTTCTCTTGTTCTCCCCATTGTAAAGGGTTTTTATTTCCCCTTGCTGCAGCACTTCATCCAGCTTCAGTTTTTGTTGTTCTTCCTGTTCTCTATGCATTAATGTTTACCCTGTATTTCTTTGTGGTATGGACCATTCTTCTGTGTTTGGATGCACTGAGAATGGGTGAACATAGTCCTGGGGGTGAAAAGTTAAAGCTTCTTTGATGGCCAAGTCCATAGCTATAAAAATAAAGGTCGATCAAGAGGCAGAGGAGCCCGTGTGTGACACAGGAGGCTGGTGCCAGGGAAGAAATGGTCAAAAAAATTAGAGGGTAGGGATTGATCTGGTTCCTCAAGAGGAAAACTATTGATACATGCACACAGTAGGGTGCTGGTATGGGATAGCAGAATGAGCCCCTTCAGACAGAAGCGTGGAGCCCTCTTTGGAAGGGTTTCCATTGCACTGCACCATGAATTGCAAGGCAGGCAAGGAGAGGTTGTGCCCTGGTTTCTGCTACTGCATTTGAAGGACAGGCCTTTGCATGTGATTTCAGCTCTGTGCAAAGCGTAAGGGAAAAGCATTTAAAAACGAGTCTAAATGAGTGGTAGAAATTTCCTTTATTTTCAAATGGCCAGGCTGGTATTGCAAAGACTAGAGAATGGTAAAAACCTCCCTCAAAGTATCACAATGCCTGCAGAAAGCTTCTTTAATTTATTTATTTTTTTAAAGAGGAATTGTTTTGTTTACCTTCAGAGAATCTAGCTGCATCAATATGACAGACCGTGTTACTCTGGCAATTAGAATTATTCCTGAGCTGGCCAGTCTTTTCTGTCTCTCTTCCATAATGTTTTTTTTTCTTTCTTTTGAGAGTTCCTAGAATCAAAGTGTTATCTAGCACTTTGATTACCATTTAGTTCTTTTTGTTACTTCATTACACAAACTATCAGTTTGTGGCTGTTGCTGACATTTATGTTTAAAATACAATAATTCTTGGTATATTTATAGTTCTAGTCTCCAACTATCTGGATTAATTCACTGTTGTAATATCTAGCTTCAACATATTGGCCACAGAAGCTACCTGTGCAGGAATTTCATTGGATGTGAGATCATATACTGTTGAATACTGATTTTTATGTAATTGCACTAGGACAAACAACATGTAGTGCTAGTGTGGTGATTACTTTTGACTTGACAGATGTATAATTGAAAATTACATGTAAGGCATTTAGATTTAAAATATTTTCAGTAATGCATATTAGAGTACCATATTTTTCCCAAAGTTTAAAATCTGCTTATAAGTCAGAATAAGGTAATTAGGATTGTTTTAATAGATACCTACAGTTTATTTTCACACTGGCTCTGCTAGAAATGTAAGTCTGGCTTGCAAAATTATTTTATTTTATATGTCTATTAATGAATGCTGAATTAGAGTTGATTTGAGTTGGAGTATATATATATATATATATATAACAACCTCACCTAATTACTTCATCTGGATCATTTCTTCTGTGGGTTCAGCTGTATTCATTATGACTGTTCTCAAGGCTGTGGGAATAATAAAATTTCTTATTATTAAGCCAGACTTAAATAAAAGAGTATAGCGGTAAGTTCATTTTGAATTACATTTGTTTTTAAAAATTCTTACTAATATCATACATTATGTTTCAGTCAACACAAAACATTTCTTGTTATCTGAAATGAAATTTTTGATAGAAAAACCTACTTTCAAGGTGAAAAAAACTTTTGGCTTAATAGATTTTTAATCTAAAGGTAATTAATTGTGGATGTAGTCTAGTCAGGCTTGATTCTTTTTCTGTTAGGGAGGCTAAAATCCATGATTTCAAGGAGTAGCACATCACCACTGGAAGGCACGATGTTAAGCAGCCTCCTGACAATGTTTTGATTTTGTTTAAAGAGAAACCCTATGGTGCATGCATTAGGAACTGACATGACAGAGTCAACTGCAGAATCATTTTCATTTTAACTTCTTGAGTCAGTGACTAACCAAATATTTTTCACAAAGGAGTGGAGAATCTTGGCTGTATTGTGTATGTTATTGATTAGTGTATTCTAATGAATAACAGGATTCAAACTACCTTCAGATGGAAAAAGAGTAGATTTGAATTATAATGTGCAGTTTCCTCAGTTGCTCCTTTTGAAACTGTTTTGCTGTTTAGCAAATGATTAGACTTGTTAATTTAGATATAGGGGGTGAGAGGTTCACAAGAAAAAAGCAGCTGTTTCTTAACTACATAGTTAAGTTAGTAGACCTGGGAATGTGGGAATGCAAAAAAAACCCCACCAAAACCAAAAGAGGTCAGGAGTACTTGAGAAGAGAGCTCCACTAGCAGCTATTAAATGAACAAACTATATCTAACCCAGGAAATCCTCCTTCCTGAAAATAACTGGGTATTCAGGAACTTATTAGGGAAAAATGTCCATATACTTATTCTTTTATTACTCTTTCCTATGCATTTGTCTCTAGGTATTGTTGGGATAGTAGTCTGGCCAGCTGAATCTTTGATCTGAAGTTCCTATGTTCTTGAGACTGCAAAAAAGAAAGAATTACATATGTAAAATGGACTAACGCTAACATAGACGATAGAATACTTTTTTTACATGTGAATATTCTGTAGCTTTGTGGGAAAGATATCCTCCTAGAACATATATGCAATAGAAGTGGGATTTTCTCTGTCCCTGATATAGAGGCATCATCACCAGTGTTATGACTCCAGTCTCCCGACAGTTGTTCCAACTTAGCACTGCTTTGCACAGAGTTGCTTAAATGTTAATGATCGCAGAAATCACCTCATTGTTGTGTTCCCCCAGGAGATAAAGTTACGTAGTGCTATGCTAAAGGTTAGATTTTACTCAGTTTACTTGTATTTAAAATTGAAAAGAATTAAATAATTTATCAAAAGAGTTAATAATAATTTTATTTTGAAAGACCATATAGTGTAATAAAAACTGAGAAATCATCTAAAGGGAGCCAGGGACATGAAATTTGGGAAAATAGAAGTAGAATGTTAAAATTCATATGGGGAAAATGCAATTTTACACAAGACAAATAGACACAAGGAAAGAAAAATCTAAACACAGTAATGTCAAAGGAGACATTCAGGAGACAGTGAGCAGAAAATCAGAAACAATTTTGTAAGGCCACACTGCAGCAAAAAGAAATTGAATGCCATTTTGCTATTCCTACACTGACATATCAAGCGGTATTGATGGAAAATAATAATCTCCCCAAAACAGGGTAAGATGAAGGACCAGTGCAGAGGAAGAAGGTTGTTCTACTGCTAGTTTGATTCCTGAATTCACTGCTAAATTGTTTCAGCTGCTGTGCTGTTTTGGAATCGCTGGTTATTGAACATGCATGCTTTTCTCTGTCTTTTCTAGAGCAAATCTTCATTATCAGTCAGTTTTATGCATTACATCTTGAGTAGAAATAATTCTCAGGAGTTGTTAAGGTAAACTTCAGGGGAGAATTACTAACATACTCTTGCTGAAAGGGTTACTAAGAACTATAAAGCATAAATCGGCTGGTGGCCACTTTTCATTTAAGTTTATATGTTATCTGGGGGGTATTGAAGATAATGACAAACACCAGTTGGATTTGATAATGTATTTATTGGCTGATAATATAAAAAGAATTACATATATATGTCTTGCAAAGAGATCACCATACTATTCAGAAATAGATTCTATTATCTATATTGATTTATGTAACTCCTTACTCTATTATTAGCTCCGACTGATATAAGGCTTCATTACTTACGGATTTACATTTTATTCAGTGCGCCTCTGCCAGCAAGTCAGTGCCAAGAAGCAAAGAAAATGTCACGGTGAAGTTGTTTGTTTTTAGGGTGTTTTTTCTTTTTTTTTTTTTTTTTTTCATTTTCCACATTTTGGAATACATTCCGTCTGTTTCACAGTTCCATGAATAAAGCTCAATTATATAGTGTGAATGTCACTTGCACAGGAAAAGTGCCAGCACCAGAGATTGAAGTGGTGATGAAGTAATAAAATAAGAACTACACGAACCACAGATAAGTGGTTGGATTTGAAACAACTCTTCCCCTGGATGGCCAGTGCAGGTCATTTTGGCTATTTGTCCAGTTACAAAAGTGAAACAGCCACAGAAATGAGAGCACATAAAGGACAAAATCTATTCAGCTCAGTCCATAAACACTTTGGAGACCAGGCGCAGATGTGGTGGAGCTATAAAGGGCTTTTGGGAACAATGGAAGTCTTATATGCTCCAGATAACCGATCAAAAATGTTCAGAACCAGTTCTAGTTACAGTAGCAACATCTCAACCCACCTCATTAAAAACGGGAATGGTACTCCTTACCCTGCCCTTTGATGGAATTTAGTCAGATCAGAAGTCCTGGAGCGTATGTCCAAATTCTGCAAAGATACCCAGTTTATTCAGTCAGAACTTGGATTGATTTTATATAGATATTACTCAGGTAAAATCTATAGAATGTGATGTATAACAGAACACAATCAATCCTAATGACATGGTAAAATAATCTGCTACTATTTTTTGTAAAATTCTTCATAGATTTTCCAGAACTAAAACTGTGTTTGTACAAAATACATTTTGCATTTTTTAGTATTACTATTTTTGAAGAAATATGATGGTGAAGCACTTAGAATGCAACTTCTAAAAAACAGCGCTATGTAGATAGCTGATTTAACTATGTACCTAGGGACAAGGTTTTGCAAATGAGTTTCCCATTTAAGTCAATAAAAGTCTTCACTGTGTAGATCCAAAAAAGCATGCACTGGTTACAATACTCATGGCATCCATTAACAGCCACAAAAAAAAAGGACAAAAGTGGTTTGGTTTAGTTACTTCTTTGTGGGTAAGTGTGATGCTGTACTGTAAGACTCCTCCCCAGTTTGTGATAATTGCTTCTGTTTTATGCTAGTCCAGTAGTACAAAGAAATACCATGCTAACTTGTAACAGATATAGACCAAAAATAAACTGTAAAAAGAAGTTGCTTAAATCTTAAGACAGTATTAGACATAGTAGAATAATTTGATTTTAAGCATTTTTTTTTCCAAAGCTCAGAACAGTGTGTTCTTGATGTAAGGTTTTTGGTTTTTTTCTTAACCACAATAAGTAGGTTGTAGGCTTTGCGTTGGAGATACCATATGGAAAGCACTAATTTAATGGGAAATGATAAGCTGTGAATTGGATTCATGATTCATGAGTCACAATGCACAATAACACATGCCAGTAATTTACTAAAATACAGTATGCATGTATGTATATTCATTTACCCATGTGCATGCACACAAATTCTTTGTTACCTAATTGTTTTACAATTCTGTCAGAAATAGACAAAATTTTTTAGGAGGAGGTATAAGAAAGAGCTCACTCACACATCAGGACAACTGTCCAGGCATTGTTTTCGGTGCTCACAAGGAACATTTGTGAATATAATATTTATAATGGAGAGCATGGATAATCTCTATCTACACTTCTTCATTTTGTGGTTTATAAATACTTCCTAAGTACAGCCATTGGAACATATTTTTAGGAAGACTCTTACAAGCTGAGATGTCAGAAGGCGGATCTGAGATGGAGTTTTCTGCTGACGTTTCTTGATAAACTGAAATAAACATACCTCATTTAGAAAGCTAGAGCAAAGTATGTCAGTGCAGATATTTGATTGTATTGATTAGAATTGATGCATGCTTTATGAAGTGTTATATCCTTTCTCTACAAGTAAAGAACAACAATATTGTGTTTAGTGTGTCCTGAGTGAATGATGTACTATAATCAAAGGCCTTATTATAGTCTTCTGGAAAATGAAGTGTAAGACATTATCAAGCTAAGGAGGGGTTTTTTGTTTTCTGGGAAGAAGTAACTTACTGCTGAAGGGGCCTCTCTGTGTCTGAGATCCAAGGTATAATGACAGCTGATAATATTTGTGAGAGATGGAGGCTCTTCAGTGAAGCTGCATGATGAATCACTAATAAAACCCAATTAGCTGCTTAGATGGTTCCCCTTTAGTCATCACTCAGACAATGGAAATCATGAGAGCTGAGGGAGCATCACAACTGGGTCTTCTACAATGACAGGAGATGAAATGATGCTGGATCTTTGTTGAAGTCAAAAAGGACAGTAACATAAGTGTATGAATTTTAGTAAAGGCTGTCTTTAATGAACCTATGCAGGGCTGAAATCAATGAGTGGTAATACCTTAGAACAAAATTAAATCTTCATATAAGTGATTCTGTGGTGAGTGGGAATAGCACAGTGAGGGGTACCAGTACAGGGGGGGCTTGCTAGCTAGAGGCATCATGATTAGAGGCAACACTGCAGCTAGCAACAGCAGGCAGGAGTAGCAGCATGGTGAGAGGGGGTGGTTCATCAATGGGTATATGATTAGGGGTTGTGGCAGCTAGAAATTGTGCTGAGACAACATCAAGGTCCCTCTAATGATATCATTTAATAATATATCATTTAATGATATCATTTAATGATAAAAGATATACGAGAATCTGTCTGTATGCATGCTAGGGTGGTACTGAGTAGTGACTGAGCCACATGTATGGGAAAGGTACAACATGTCAAAATGTCTTTCAATGTAGGTAAACAGAAAGTGATACATACTAGGAAAAAAAACCAAAGGGCAACCAGCTTACAAAATGATGGTCTTTGAGCTGATGGTTTCCATGCTGGAGGAAAGTCTTAGAATTACGACAGGTAGCTTAGCATGCAGTATCAGGAAAGCAAATTAAAAGCTAGCAGATATTAGGTGAAGAAGAGAGAACAAAGCAGAATGAGAAGTTCTCACACTAGACATCTGCTTACAGCCACCACTGGGAGTCAGGATGCTGAGCTAGATGGGCCCTTGGTCTGACCCAGCATGGCTGTTTTTCTGTTTTCATATGCTCACAGCTGGGTGAGAAAATCGAATCAGTGGTCTGATGCCTACTGTTCTGCAGGGTGGTACTTTCCTATCAGATAAAGACTGGCTGATTTATTGCTTCTTTGTTTTCCCCAAGCTGATGCTGTGTCACTTTTCCTTTTAATATCTTTGGTTTTATCCGTATAAATATATATATGGATTTTGCAAGAAAGGAACTGACTGTTCAGGGAATCACAGAGTTTTAGCTCCCAACCGACTGGTGTCCACCACAAACTGGACTGATACTGCAACATCTGAAAGAAGTGCTATACAAGTATTGAATTTTAGAGGTGTTTATTCTTGTGTGCGTTGTATCTTGTAACTTTTCTTTCTAACAACTGAAATAGTGATAGACAAGAAAGTTATGAATACTAATCCAATTCATTTATTGTAAAACCAAATGTAACTCACGGTCTTTTTAACAGCTAACTTTCTTGAAACTCTGACTATGTCTTTACTAAGAAATACATTTTAGTAACGCAGGAGTACAGTGTCCAGACAGGAGGATTCTAATTTTCTTTTGCATAAATGAGCACAACATTCATAAAAATCTAGATTGAGAGGAAATATATTATGGCCTAAAATATCCAACCTGATCTAGTTGAAGATGTCCCTGCTCGTTGCTAGGGAAAGGGGCGTTGGACCAGATGACCTTTAAAAGTGCCTTCCAACCCAAACTATTTTATGATTCTATGATTTAGAACAAATCTATCTATCTATCTTGCAAAATCTCAGCTAATAAATATGAACTGTTTCAATGAGAATCAATATTCACAACAATTGGCTTTGTCCAGCTACTTGAATGCACAGTGAAATCTCAAAAGGAGCAAATGCAACATAAGCAGAGGAATTAATAGCACCTTACTCCGTTTCTACCTGTTCTTATGAAACTTGCTGGAATTTACTATCTTTGATTCCTCTGCCACTTTGTTAAATTTGCTTAAATTTATGCAGTAGGCCTATAAGTTACTAGAAAGAAAAGGGTGGGTAGATTTCAGCATAATTTTCTTTCCTTGAGGAACCCAGGCTAAAAACCAGAGACATTTCCTTAGACTGCCTCATTCTGAATGACCCACTGATTCATAGTTTCCTCAAAAATATGACAGAGATGATAGGAAAATCATACGTACTTCCATTCATATTCTTTCATTTGCACTTGTTAGATGGTATTTGACTTCATAATTGTCCCTCAGAGATCATGGTGACATCATCTGTTTGTATAAGATACTGAGAACCTGCCTTAATGAAAAGAGAAACATGACTCTCCTCAGTTGTCTAAATCATATCAATAAAAATGAGATTTCAGGGGTGAAACCCTTGAACTGCTGATGTAACTGGCAAAATTCCTGGAGATTTTTAATAGGGCCAGGATTTCACCATAGGACTGTTGGCTCTCTTTGGTTTACAAATAAATCACAAAGCATTCCTATTCATGTTTGTGTTGGCTGCTCCAAAGTATTTATGAACAGATTAGGATAGAAATTTTCTGTACTTATTGCCTACAAAGTGCCTGTGAGGTTTTTTATTTCAGTAATTCACTGCCTTTTTTTTATGGTGTGTAACTGGCCATCTTTTCTTCACTGGATAGTTGTTTCTTCTTAACAGAAGACAATTGACAAACAACAAATAATGTATTTCTGGCAGGAATCTGTACTAATTAAATAATTAGTCACCAGCAGAATTTAACAAGGACAAAAAAGAGATTCCATGAAAATCAGCAAGTTTAATTTGAGCTTTTTATTCACAAACCTAATTTATTCATAAAACTTATTTTCTTTACCTGATTACTTCTGAAAATAAGTATGTGATACTCTCCCTCTGTTGCATTTTATTACATCTGTTGGTCCATAGCTTTCTATTTTACTGCTCGAATCTTCTATTTTTCTCATCTTTATGGGCTTACACACATTTACTCTTATTGCTTTATGTACTTGTAATGTCTATGGACTCACATTATATATGATCTCAATTTATCATTATCATTTGCTGCTCTAAGTGTGATATATTATTGTAAATGTGGAAGATAAAGTCTCCACAGGAAAGCTATATCTTGTCTGTAAATCGAACTTTTTTGTTGCTCATAAGGTTCAACTCATGCATTTTTGATAATTCTGCATTTAATAAATGTTTGAAGGTAACATTTTAATTTTACATGCTACGGGCATTTTCTGGTGTCCAGGTAGTGAGACAGATGAAGAAAAATAAGATTTGATTTTTTTAAAGTATGGTAGATAAGTAAAAATAACATCTGACTGCAAATAATGTCTCTTCAGATAGTAATACACATTATCCCGTGGCTGGATTACTGCGCTTAAGACACTGGCTTTACTGAGTCCCTGGGGAGACCCTCCAGTGGTCCAAGACAGCAGTTTTGCCTCAGGTACCACAAAGATCACAAGTCAGATGAGTGTCACCTCCTTCCCCTGTGCTTCTACTGACAGTGGCAGTGCGTTTTGTACTCCAGGCCATTCTACAGCCCTTTTCCCATCGCGTCTGAAGGAACTACAACATTGGAACAGTATAGGAGAGGGAGAGGGAGGACAATGATGAGCGTGGATCCCACCACAGCAGCCAGCAAAGCTGGGTGCCCACCTGCTGCCCAAGGCCGCTTCCTTGCACGGCAGCTTCCAGACAGTGGGTTCCCCCTTCCAGCATCTCCAGCAGCAGCCTGGCATGGGCAGCCCCTCACAGAAAGCCTGGAGGAGCACACATGGCTGTTCTGTGGAGAATATGAGGTAAAATATGCCTGCTGGAGAGGAGGGTCAAAAAAAAACCCACAGGTGGCTTAATTAATTAAAAAAAAGAAGTCAAAATGAATACAAACGTCAGCAAACATGACCTTAACTATTTTTGAAGCCAGCCAACTGCACAGCACCGTCTGTGTGGCGATAAAAAGAGCAGTGGCTTTGCGGTTGCCACACTGGGAGTTAGGATGCCTTCCTTAATGCCTCTGCTGACGGCAGTCGATGAGTGTAACCACATTTTTAGTCAGTCCCTCCATGAAACTGTGACAGCGATGTCACTACGAGGTTACATTCAGTCTCCCCTGAGAGCTCCTGGTGGGGGGAGCGGGGAAAAGGGGGCCCAGCCAGGCTGAGGGGCAGGCCGGCCTGCAATGGCAGTGCTGTCCCGCTGCCTGCTGCAGGGCAGGTTGCCACAGGCAGAGAGCTCGGCTCTCGCCTTGCTGCATGAGACCACTAAGACACCTAAAAGCAAGCCCTGGCCCAGGTGGGGTTTTGCAGAAAAGTCTCAGCTCAGGAGCTCTGCTGCTTCCATGGCGTCATGTCCAACAGCTCATCTGCAGGTCAGTGTTCCCTCTCCTGTCCGCCTTGCTCGGTTACTGTGTGTAACTCAGGCTTTGTCTTTATTCGAACATTATGTGCAAATGGGTCAGTGTTTGTACAACAGCCTCAAAGGCCTGGCTGCCCTATGTTTAGTCACTCTTTTTCCACCATGACCATGTTGGTATCGTATGTGTGGTGAAGCTTTTTCTTAGGGACAGTGGAGCCTGTCAGGCTCCACTCCTCTCAGGCCCATTTCCCCCTTAAGCCCAGCCCCTGGGACAAGGCCCACCTCCACACGGCCTGGGAAGAGAAACCCCACAGTTCTTTCTCCATGGTGGGTACTGGAGGAGAGAGTCACCTCTACCCAAATACCAGGAGTGCTGCCAATGGTTAGGATGCCATTGTGGCTCTGCATCACTTTTGTTTAAAATGCCACCAGTGGATACTGGGTCGCCATTATCTCTGTCTTCTTGGAGTCAGTCAGCTGGTTCAGCGTCCATTAAACACATGCCTTACTGATATCAAATTGTGCGAGTATTTTACTCTAAAAGTGTCATGTAGTGCTAAGCCTTGCAAGCATTTATTACATCTGCACTGTTACTTTTACCAGCTAAACCTGTCATCTCATCAAAGAGTTTTCAACAAGACCTGTTTCCAGGAAACTACAACAGTTATGCATCTAGGCACTTTTGAAAACATGCCAGGTATCTATCTGAATCTTTGTGCACCACATATCTATAAAAACTGGCTTTCAGTCTCCTATTACAGTAGAGTTTCAGATCTATGAGGATATTTTTATCTTTTTATTGCTGATCATGAAGGCCTCTAAGAATCCAGTACTTGAGAAAAATATGAAACTATGATTTAAATGCATCAGCATCCTCTAATCACTATTTTATTTACAGATAACCTGCTGGAAGACATTGTGTGTTAGACATATATTGCATTCTGTTTATACAATATAAAAGACTGCTGAGGTAACTAATTAAAAAAAATATAACACCAGTTTTCCATCGTCTTTTGCAAGTGGTTTGGAACTGTCTATAATGGTTTGCTATGTGGGCTGACTGAACAAATCAGAAGGAAGCATTAATTCTAAAATACCTGTTAAAAAAAACCAACTAAGACAAGCATATAGTACCTGGAGTTCATGAGTGTGTGATGTAGTCAGACTGGATTAAGCCATCGTCTTCAAGCTATTTGACCACAAGAATAACTTGAACTTGGTATTTAATTATAGTTTAGTAACCCTTTAAGTCATGCTTAACTTCTTATCACTTGTGAAGTTTTTCATTAATTCCCATTCAGTGACTGATGTGTTACAATTCAGTGTGTTTGCAAAATGTATTTTTCAGTCTTGCTAGACCAGACCAAAAAAATTGCTGTCATCATAAGTTCAGAACTGCAGACCTGAAACCCATTTTTCAGTCTTGGTCTTTATGAACTCTAAAGGCTCCAGACTCCTCATCTTTTAAAGTCTTTCAGGAGCAGTAGTGCAGCCACAGAAGTGTCTGGTTGATTCAGCAGTGTAGCAGGAAAATCATTTGAGAAAACCAGAAAATACATGTGTGAGGTTCCATGAAAAATGGAGAGAAACTTACCGCACATTCACAAGGCAGTGTTCAAAGACAATGGCACTTTTAACTAGACTCCTTTCTTCTAAAACGAAGCACTCCTACTCCATAGACTTCTGTGTAGTATATTTGTATAAACAGAACCGGAGGATGTAAGAGGCATTTTCCCCCACAGCCTGAAGTGCAGATTTCTCAGATTCTGGGACATTTCTGTAGAGAAAAATGAGCAAGATTGTATAGCTTGATGGTTAGGACACTCACTGAATGCTGGGTCTCATCCTTCCTGCCATCATCCCTTAGGAAGCTTATATTAAACAGTCATTGCATAAAGTGTAGAAATGTATCTTGAACAGGATTGGGACCAACAGCAACCTCACTTCCCCTCTGGCTGTGCCTGAAAAGAGATGAGTGAGCACTGTAAAAGAAAGGATCTCTTTGCCTCATCTGGCAGGCCTGCATGCACATTTCCTATCAGGGAACAAAGTGCCTAAATGTTAAAACTGTTCTGTATGAACAGAGAAAAAGACACTCTCCTGTGCATTTCATGGATGTAGACTCCTGGTTTTCTGTTAAGCAAATAGTGCACTTAGTAATAGTATTTTCCTGAGAATCAGTTCTCTTTCAGTCCCTAGCTGTTAAAAGAGGATGAAAAATCTTTCTCGTTATTGAAACCTCTTCTAGTGAAAAGAATTCTTACCAGGCTTTATAAGTAACAGGTTCCCCATTGTAGCACTAAATGTGCTTATTTTGTGTGTGGCTCTTCCCTGCAACAAATACCCATCTCCCCTCTAACAGCTCACAGTCCTTGCCAAGCGTATTTATACACATTATATCCAAATACCTCCTGGGGATTTCATCATGCAGGATTTATAATTCAACATAAGTTTAGCATAACCTAGAGCTCTAGCTTTTTCTATTGAGATGCTGCACCAGCTGATTTGGAAGAATGTGATTGATAAGAGGGGTTTGCAGCTACTAAAACAAAGTGCTTGTAAATCTGATTTTTCATTGCTGCTTTCCTGTTCTATTGCCAAAGATCTCCTTTGGACAAGTCACATTTTTACCAAATAAAGTCTCTTCATTAAATGTTTTTACAGAGTTTCTAGGTATATTTAAACCATATGGGTACTGTGGATGAAAGATACCAGATTTGCAGTCAATTAGTTTTAATGCCTGCAAGTACAACTACTTTTTAATTTCCTTTATGTGTTTCAGACTCTGCAAATTCCCATAGGGAGGACAAATCTACTTTAATCAATAGATACAAAACAGAAGAAAAAATCATTACCACCTGCTGCTATTCCATCAGTTTCATCTCCTTCCTTTAGGAGACTTGAGTGTCCAGCCGTGTAGATTTTCACCTTTGAGTTCAGTCCGTATCTAAAGGTTTCTAAATAGTTCTGAAACAGCTTTCTTTTTAGTTTTCACCCTTTTCTTGTTTGCCTGTTTGTGCTCAAAAATAATAGCTCAAAACACCCTTTCTCCCTGATAAAGCATTTGTAAACTACATCTTTCTCATTATGCACTGAGTTTTGACTCTGTTCTTCCTTTAGTTTGCTGGAGACAGCCTGTCTTCTTCAGGAAGCTTTCTGTAGAAATCACTTTTTCTAGGTTGCTTTATGTTGGTGATTTCCATCCTTTGGCAGCTCATTGCCTATGGCAGCTCATTGCCTATGTTAGTGGTAGCTATATTGCAGGAGAAATGACTAAATATCTGCATAAGATGTGGAAAGGAAGCATCTGATATGGTAATGTTAGAACTTGACAAGAGTAATTTTTCTTTTTTCAGTTATTATCTCCTTTTTCCATAGTGTCCATCATCATTTGTTTATCATTTATTGGCTAATTTAGGGCTTAATTGTGCTTGAACAGAGATTTTGGACAGAAGAGAGCTGTGGGTGTTAACACAATTCAGGGAAAATCAATATATCCCACATTTCTGTGTTGTATGCTCTCAAAATTTCCTTTTTTAGGAAGCATACTGACCTGGCAGTGATGTTCTCCTCCAATTCTGCTGGAAGAAATGGCAGTGGCCATTGCTTAAACCATTCCCACCCCATTAGTCTTCATTTGAAGGAGTGGGGGATGCATATTGATAGTGATAATCACTTCTGTGGCACAAGGTAGGCAGAGTTGTAAAAAGTAAGCACTTCTGTAATGCTGATAGAGAGAGGAGAAAAGAATTTCACCGTGTCCTCTGGTCAAGCTCTTTTAAGCCCACAAAAGAAAACTACTGCTGTGTGTCACTGAAAATTTGAATGGCCTCTGAAATGACAGGTGAGGAACAGTTAATGTGGCTGAAGATTGGTAGAGTAAGGGTGCTGCTGAACCTATACCACATAATGCATATCGCTATCTTTGTTTAGGTACATGTATTTAATATCTGGATACTAACATGGTGACAATAGGTAATATATGCTACATAGCCTGTGTAAAATAGATGCAAATCCTCCATTTTTTCTCCTTTAATAGAATTATCTGCAAAAGAAATTAGCAATTTCATAACCTTTTCACCTCTTTGGTGTATACATAGGAAAAATGGTAGAAAGGGAGAAGTTATTGTGATGAAAACACAAAGGTAAATTCTTCTAAAGAAAAGTATTTGGTATGTACAGTATATACCATCTGATGGTGTTCTAATTTTATTGAAATATGTTTAAACTAAAAATAAAACCGTTTAAAGGTTGGCCTTTTTGTACAACTGGAGGGCAATAGTTCTCATTAGCTTTAGAGAGTGGAGCAATCCATTTTAAACATAATAGGCATCTCTTCCAGAGAGAAATGCTTGGTCCTAAATTAAAAATGAATATTAGTGTATTAGTGTACCAGCAAGCTAAATATCTAAAAGAAAAGTTCATCCAGCTCAAAATAACAAGCAAGACTTCTCTGAATTAGCAGGAAACAAAAATATGTCTCGTTTGGGTGGAATAGATGTTGAAAAAGCAGAATGAATTCTATTGGCTGATTGAAATGTATTTGCATTTACATTGAAGATTCTGTTGGATCTTTGCTGAGTGCCTTCGCACCATTTCTTGCCGAGAAACAGAAAAATAACATACAGAATCTCTTTTTTTGTGAAGACATACTGTTTGGAAATAAATTAGAAAAGCCTGAAAGGAAGAATATATCTGTATGCTATGTGCAACCATTAATTGTGAGAGGAGGAAGATGAATGAACCAAAACAAAGATACATTTTTGAAGAATTTATATCAGTAGTGTGCAAAAGGGGCAATTAGTACTATTTTCCTAAGAGCAATTTAGATTAAAGTGCTGCTGTATGCTATTTTTGTTGCATGCCTGAGCTGTCTCTAAAGCAGTTTCAAGAGAGCATATATTCTGGTAGCCTGTATTTTTGAAACCAAGGTAGAAAAAGGAAAAAGACCGTAGCCTGTTGCAGGCATAACACTCGAAACATTCATGTGCTATTAATAGATTAAGTGGGCAGGAATTTCCTACCCACTGCAGTTTTTTTTTTCTGTTTAATTATTTCCAGTGGTTGTTAATTTGTATTTTATGACATTCCATAATATATGCTCCCAGTAACAGGAAAATAGGATTTATTTTTCTTTTTAGACAGAATTAGTATTGGTTTATGTGGTAAAAATCTCAGCAAAATTTCCCTCTTGTCTCTGTGCTCTGGGTGTCTTATCACATTTAATACCATTTTGTTGAGCATTATCTTCATTAATTTAAGCTCTGCCTTTTCTTTTGCTACACTGAAAGCTCTGTGTTCAGACTGCGTGAGGTTCTTAAAAATGGCTCATGTCTTTGGTTTTCCTTCTGCCTGTTTGCAGCTGGAGCCAGGGATTTGAGTAACTATGCCACCAGATTTGGGATATTATACAACAGATATTAAGATTAAAGTCATATCTTCTGCATGGACAGGAGATGGTAATGGTCCTCTCCTGTACTAAATTCACTTTCACTGGTCCGTCTTACTGCTTTCTGATGCTACATCAGTAGTGTTGCTTATACACATGAACACTTTTGGTTTGCAAAGCCTGGAGACTTTACATTTGATAGTTTTGTGTACGTCTCCATTCTGATTCATCAAAAGGATTTAGCAAGTTAGTGGTAGAATCCCAATTACCTGTTTTTTTTTCCTTCCTTTTTAGAAAGATGTGAGTGGCGTGATGAGCGCCCACCAAAACCTGTCTCATGTTGAAATCCCTTCTGTGGTATGAATTCACAAAGCTACTGTCCTGTCAGTGCTCCTCAAATCCAGCCTGGCTATCTTCTTACCGAGGTCATTGATTGTATAAGAAATGACCAGTGTTTGAGGCTGAGCATAGTACAAGGCTGAATTGTTCTCAGTACGTCATCAGTATTTCCTTGACTGGGACAGGTTAGGTTAAATTCAAATTATTAGTACCTCTGTGTTGCAAAAATAGTGGCTTCAGGCTTGATGCACAAAAACTATAGGCACTTAAATGGGATATTAAAATATACCTGGAAATCTACCAAAAATTGAGTGTTTTCATTTTTCAAAACAAATAACCACAAACATTTCCCTTTTTCAAGCCGTGACCTGGGAAGCACAAAACCACACAAGATGTGTTTTCTACAGGTTCCTCCTGGCACCACTGCCCACACTGGCTCATTAAGAGTTTGGACATGTCTAGCCCTGTGAATTGCATTTGTGATGCTGGGTGCCCTGTGCAGATCTCCAGATCTGCTGCTTGGACTGGATGTTCAAGTTTCTTTATGAGTTCAATCATTGATTTCCTTTATGCCTTAAGGAAACATTTTGATTCTTTTTCAACAGTTTTAAGTAGCGGAGGAGGGAAAGCACAGGTTTGTTTCCTTTTCTTGATAAACTTCACGATGCAAGTAATGGCAGAAGAATTAGACAATGTTAGTGATAAATAATGGTCTAACTTTGGTATCTGAGAGCTCTGCAGTAAAGAAAACCTGCCCATATGCACTGGGGGTGGAGAGAGAAGGTTTTATAACAGATTTAAAATTAGAAAACAAAATGGCCTGATTAACAGCAGTAGGAAGAGTTCTGCAGAGGATGAGGGGAGAAATTAACAGATGACATTCAAAGGCAGCTGTGAAGTATGAGAAGCTGCAGCACGCGGAGGTAGTCAAATCTAGCAGTACAGAGTTCTGAATGATCCGTAATGCTGGAATAAATCAGACAGTCTTGGGGTGGGGGGGGATATTTCAGGTGATGGATCATCTCCAAAAGGTGGATCACCTCTGCTTAGACAGATGGCAAACCAGTAGATTCCATCCTGAGCTCGAGCAGCATTAGTGTTAGAAGCAGGTGTTCTGTAGGGGATGTGTACAAAGATATTTCAAGCAACTGACAACAATTTTAGCAAGCGCTGGGCTTTTTTGGAAACAAAGTGAGGCCCCCCTCAATTCAGCTATTGCTATCTCCATCTGAGAAGGTATCTTTCTGAATCTTCCATTTATCTTGAAATAAAGGAAGGGTAAGAGACCCTTGACAAATGTGCTTTCTAATGATCCTGGGCATATGGTGCAGGGAGTCTGGAGAGGCTGTGGTGCAGAGCTGCACTAAAGAAACTCTTGATGCCTTAAGTCAGGATAGTTATGGAGGCTTTTCCCTGGACAACTTTCCTTGTAAATGATCCACTAGGGCAATAATGTGGACTGAAGTCTTTCCTCTCTGTTGCCCTGGACCTACCCTCATTGTCAACAGCTCAAAGAGGAAAGGCAGCATGTGACAGGGGGATAGCATTCTGTGACAGCATGCCCATCTCCAAGAAAGGTTGTGGAGTAAAATTGGAGGTGATTATGAGCCCAAACAGAATGTATACAGCCACACTACAAAGGCCTCTCCATTTCTAAACAGATGATGGCCTTCAGTGGACAGATCTCCTACTGATAAATTCTGTCTTTATAGCGGAACTATAGGAAGAATAGTATTTTTCTGTGGTAGACCACAGTCTGGCTCCTAGTGAACTGTTCTGATGTATGTGGTTGAACGGAGACTGCCTCTCTGAAGAGGAATTCCCTCTGCTAATGACAGGAAAAATCCTACCCTTTTTTCATTATAGGTATGACTGAGTAAAACAAGAAACTAGATCACTAATTAGAGTACTGAAGACTACTATGAAATTACATCTGCTCTTCATGTCCTCTAAGGCAACCGTATCTAACACCTAAATATGGACCCATTCTAATCAGTTTTCTTGGTCATGATCATATTCCTCCTTGATACGCAGTATTATTACTTTTTGATTCATAAAGAAATAGCCATTTCAATTATTCTGGCTATGAAACTAAAATTATAGTCACTCAGCCATTTCTTCCTCACCTTAGAATGTCCCATTCCTTTCTTTCCCCTCTTTCCTCTCTGTTAACATCTAAATTTCATATATGAATGCATATATGAAACTTGATTAAGAGTTCAGCAGCTCTTTTTGCCCCCAAGTTAATTGACGAAACAATTCAGTTGGTGCTGATTCATGAAGGGAGGTTGACTCAATTTCACCTAAGACTGGTAAATAACTCATCTCAAGGCTGAGTGCACTGATAGATTTTATACAGTTTATGTAGTTTTGCTTTTTTTTCTGCTTTAATCCACGCTAAAACAAAACATGAGAGAGACATGAAGTTTTTGTAGGGAATAAAGACAAAAAGTAGGTACTTCCCAGAGCATTTTTTCATGTAAGGTGCTTTTAATTGCTGTTCATTAACTCCCTCCTTCATTCAAATGCTTTTAGAAAGTTTGCCTTCTCTGGGACACATTTACACCACTTTTTGCACCTCTATTTTAGGATTTGCACTATTGTTTTATGAAGAATCAACAGGATACTAGTTCTTACCTTTGAGTATCCCAATAGTTTCCATTTATGTTGTGACTGTACTTTTTCATTTGAACCTTTTTTACAGCAGATACCATCAAATTTTAACTCAGAATCAGAGATTCATTTGTATATATTAAGTCATTAAGTGTCTAACCTTATGATTTAATTTATTACTTGATAATCAGAGCAATTCTTATGTGGCTTAACATATTCAATTGAGATAGGCTATTTAATTCTTCAGTAGTGTAAAAGGCTTTATTATTGAAATGAAGTCCTGGATTAATGCTAGTAAGTTTTCTAAGAATGCTCACATTTGCAGGTTGAACATACCTGTTAGTAATTTCTTTCATTTTTAGATGTTGAATACTTTATACAATGACCATAATTACTTTGTCTATTAATATTTTTCCATAACTTGGGCTTTTTGTTGTACACATTTAACTTGGGCTTGTCAATTGCCACCTCTGTTTTTATATTTTATTTTGTAATGTGTTCAGATATATTCTTTCTGTACTAATATGCTGCTGTCAGCAAATTATGGTTTTGAGCATTTTGTAGGTTATTTTGAAGACTTTTTTTATTACCACTAATAGGAAAAAACTCATAGTTAATTTTTAGAAGCAGGCTGTTAAAGAGTCATTTAAAAAACTGTAACTTTAAAAAATGTCACTCTTTGTATTTTTTAGAAGAATTCTTTTTATTACTACAGGGTTTTTTTTAAGTTTATAGTTTTCCATGTTAAAAGGGTACAGAGGAGTTTGGCAGCAAAACACGTCACGTCATATGCCACGTTCGACTCAACTGGTTTTTTGGACTAGTTTAACTGGTTGTTTTTAGACCTTCTGGCTCAGATTTTCTCAAGATCTCTGCTATGTGGTCCTTTGTTCCCAAGTTTTAGTGCTTTTAGTGCTTCAGATCTGAGGAAAGGTTTCTCAGAAGATTAGAGATGGGATTGTAGCTCACTGGGACAGAACTGCAGCTGCTGTCTTTCACTGTCTTAATTCCTATAACACATGTGAATGTCAATGCACTTCAAATAAAAGATGTTTGTCTTGCTTAGTATTGAATAATTTTGTCACTAAAAACTTAAAATCACCTGAGGAAATAAGCTGGCATGATCTATTGTCAACATATAACTCAGGGGAAACTGAAGGACATGTATGTAACATCATAATGTGTTTACGTGTAAGGAGTATGTAGCACATCCATATATAATTTGTTTAGCCATTGTGATGAAGACAACAAGGTGTTTGGAGGAAGCCTTATTACATAATATGCATCTTTATAATTTGATAATTGTTTCTCTGCAGAATATTAATCAATACCATAGAGATCAGTATTCCAGTTCTCCAAAGTAGTAATGATCTCCTCGCATCGATTCGCTAAACATCAATTTCTCGTATTTGCTGCGAATGCTGTTTTTAGGTGATTGCATTTAGCACAACTTTAAGCAGCATGATCATAACGTAGTGATTCTGTCATTTCCTAGGAGGTAAATCCATATCTCAGTCATGGGTGATGTGGAAGTTTGAGGCTTTTTTGTATCTGGAAGTGATCTTCCCTGGGTTTGGTGCCAGCTGTGCGATTGCCCGCATTGTGCACTACTTTCTCAAAAGTCACCCGTATTTCCTCACTTGCCACCACCTCAAGCAAATCTGACCTTACTATCTACTTTTTCCTTCCTACATCGTTTATTTTCTATTTCATAAAACTGCATAGGAAATATTTTACCGTCTTTGGGTGGCATTTCTGCAGCTTATACAGTTGTTCTTCAAGCAAAGTCCTTAATCGAGGGTGACAGCGACATCAAGTATGAATGGAAGGCTGCTGGGGAAACAAATATTTTGTCATTGTAAGCAAGCTAGAGCAAAATCCCTCCGTTTTTGGAATAAAGTATGAATGTGGATCACCATCCGACGTTCATCCCTGACTGTGAAAGTCGGGGTTTAAAAGAGGAGGGGACTCGGAGTGAAGGGGGTCCTGGCTGGACCTGCCGGAGCTGGCGAGCGGCGCCGGCTCCTGCCCGGCTTGGGCAGTAGATGGTGCTAGATGAGAAGTGAAGGTGCTTCTCCGAAAGCTTCCCCGGTCAGAAGCTGCTGCTCAAAATCAGGCTAAAATACTCAGCAGCTTCAGTGTTCGGTTTTTTTGCCCTTTTGAGATCTTTGGGGTGGGAATACTGCAAATTGAGTTGGGTGACTTCAGGGTGGTGATGGGTGAAAGATAAAACGTGAGTCGTTTTCCAGGCGCTGTTTCAGTAGCGTTAGAAGATTGCAGCCTATCACCAAGGCAAGGCCATCTTTTGCAGTGGGAGAGAAAGGAAGAGGCAGGCATCACACAAAACAGTACTGCTTCAGAGCAGATTTATTTTAAAGACAATGGTCAGCTTTTATGCCTCTGATTTTATTGCTGAGTGTGACTGAAAGCTTTATGTTTTCAGAAACCTGCTTGATTAATTTAAAGAATATGCGACGGTAGGACCTCCCAGTTGACTGAGAAGAACAGCTACATACATAAAGTTTGGATTGTAATTAGCCAGCTGTAGTGAAACATAATGAAGTTTCTGTCTGCCTAAAAGCTTGTTGATTAAATTGTGTAGTATAATTTTATATAACTGAATGTATATTAATATTATTCATATTATTTTAGGGTTTGAAGTAGAATTGCCAGAAGTCCTTCAAAACTAGTGATCCCAATTACTGTTCACTGGCACAACTCCAGAAAATAAAGTCATCTATATTAGTTTTATTACTGGGTTGCTTTTTAGCTTTGTTTCCCTCTTCTCTCTTCATCCTCTCCAAAGAAGCACTTACTTAGTACGGTGTTGGGGACATTTGCACATCCTTGGCAGTAAAATTAAGGATGAAATGTGCAAAACAAAAGCTTAGTTAGTGGTGGAGGTTTCCTTACATGATTTTACTTATAAACACATTTTGTCACCTGTAGAATCAATCTTTTTACAGGCACTGAAGAATAAATTGAGAAGAATCTGCTTCTTCATGAAGTTAGCTATTTCCCCAGGCTTTGTAGCTTTCTGTTACTACCATGCACAAAGCAATTATTCTGAATTGACAGTGTTTAGTGAAAACAGGGGTACTGCTAATCTACTGTAGTAGCTGCTTTTGAAAATACAGGACATACAAAAATTAGAGAAGTCCTGCACGTGTTTTCGTTGAAGTAGGGTGTGTCTACTGGCAGAAGTAAACTCATAATATTGAACATATGAAGCATAATATATATATATATATTATATAATAATAATTTCAAAACCCTAAGGCTGGGAAATGATATATGTTAGAATTCTGAAATGCAGCACTTCCTGCATCTTGTTTAATATAATAGCTGTTATCCTGTACTAAAACGTGACTTGGCATTGGCAAAAGCAGGTGCCTCCTGACTCTGTGAGAATAAGGTCATGAATAACTGCAGTTCTACACAGGCACCAGTTCTGTAATGCATAATATTTGTACATGCTGTTTGAATGCATAGTTCTATGCAACCTGCATTTCAGAGCCACATCTGAAAAAGATGTTATGAGTTCTTGGCAGTGGAAAAGATGTGCTTCTAAAATTCAGTAAGACAGTTTTGAAGTAGGGTGTGCAAAAGGTGGCACTGAGTTGAGATTCCTCTTTGTTAATGTGAAAAATGATAATGGGCAGAAAGGATCCTCAGGCTGAGATTTTTACTCTTCTGGCAAGATTCATGACCTTTTTCCTGTGAGAAGAGCCTAAGAAGTTTCATAGTCTATCCTGCTTTTGGGATAGACATTCGGGTTTTCCCGAATAAACATTCGAGTTTTCTGCTTGCTTCTTCAGCAATATACTGCTTGTTTACTTGGGAGAGGCACTGGGAAGATATTTATGCTTAAATAAATATTTTTTAAATGTATCAGAATTTGTGAGAAAAAATTCAAACACATCTATGAAATTTTTTTCCAAACATTTTCTGAAGGTCTTTTTTTTTCTCTGATAAAACATTAAAGTGATAAGTATGCTTGCACAGACCTTCTGAAAATAAAATATTTCTTATATAATTTAATCAGTCATTCTTAAGAAAAGGAAGCCCTGCTTGTAAGGGGGAGAGGGCAGAAGGAATGGAAGTCATAGCTATAAAATTGCTATTCATTAACATGCTGACTTGTTATGACTCCAGTCTGCATTATATGATATTTTTGTGGGCAAGATACTACACTATTAGTGCTGCATAATGCCAAGTGTAATAGCATAACCTGATGGAAAGATCCCATACCGAACTGGGCTTTAAAAATGCTTATATTACACATAAAGAATTGTAGGGGAGAGAGGTAGATGAGGAAAAAAGATTATGACATTTGCTTTATCTTCTGAGATAAATTGATTGGGTGACTCCTAATATGCTGTCTGAATAACAAGAAGCCTAAACTTGGCTACAGTGTGGGTAAATAAAAATAATTTAGTTAAAAGGATAGAGGCTGTGATTTTTATGTGTGTGGGGGAAAAAAAAAAAAAGGCTGAAAATGAGTTTTGCCCTGAGTTTTGCCCGGATTTTGCATAAGACTCAATAGTTGCAGACAAGACTGTTGCCTTGGAGGGGCAAAACTGGAATATGAGCAGACTTAAAAGTACATTTGATCATTTCTTAAGTACTGCTTCCACTTCCTTGGAATTGAAATCCAAAAAGTATTAATCATATAATTTCTCTGATCTACTGTAAAGATAAAGTGTTAAACTGAATTTTTTGTGAGTAGATTGAAGGTTTACGTCAGGAAGGATTTTCAGTGTTGGATGATTTAGTGGGTTGATGTGTTTTAATTTTAATAGAGGCTCATCTTCAGTGACTGGATTGTGTGTGTGACAAATTCTGCAGGAAATTCTTCGAGAAAAGTTCAGATCAAATACCCTGCTTAATAAAACTACAGGAAGAAATAACTGCAGCTACTAAGTGTCTTACATATTAGCAGCTCTGGTGGAACAGCAATTGTAACTTTGACTGGTGATTTTTAGCTAGGAAAATCTCTGGTGAGTTGTTTGTTTCTTTAATACTGAGCAGTCCTTAAAGCTACCCCTGTTCTTTGTCTCTTTTGAGTCTACTGATCATGCTGAGTAAGCTTTTATTCCTTACTGGTTTTCTAACATCTGAATATCTCTAAAATTGACCGTGGCAGAATTTACAATATTCACTCAGTAGGCTTGCCCTGAAGGACCAGCCACTCTCTCATTTCTCCTTGTAAGTGCTGGTGTTACATGAAAAATAGAGGTCAGCTGGTGTTGATGAGCTCTGTTTGTCTTTATGCTGCCCTGAACACTTTCAAACAAATGTAAAACACTAGTGCTTTGCGTCCCTATTTTCTTGCACTAGTCTATAGTTTCAAGTTCTGAGACAAATAGTGGAGAAACTGTGACATACTTTACTTTATGAAGTCCAAAAAGCCAGGGTTTTCTTCATGTTCTTACTGAATGTTACTAAGAAGCAGCCTGCCAAACTAATTTGAGAATCTTGTGCAGTTTTCTGCAAGGGAAAGTTTTCCTGCTTTGTTTCAAACAGAAATATTTGTGATAGTAAGGCTATCATCTGTTAAACTACAAAATTCAGGAATACTTTCTGGGCTTGAATCCAATGCATACCTTTGCTATTTGGGGTTGAGATGAAAAGCAGGAGCATCTTATATACCCACCCTGTAGCAGAATATTTTGACCAAATCCTTTCACTGAACAACTCTGAAACCAGGGCTAAGGCTGTAAATATAGCACTTACACTCAATTATTTTGATGTAGCCTAAGATGATTTATATCTTGGAGCAAGCAAACACTACCAGGTGCTACATCTGCATGAAGTACCCTGATGATGTACCTCTGGAACATTGATGAATTCTCTACATCATTCCTCTGAGCTAGAGCACTGTGCCTTTTGCTAGAGAGCAACAATGGCTCTGAAATGTTTCAAGTATGTTCCACATCCAAAGTAAAGTCTTCTCTATCCTGTGTGCCGTGCAGGTTCTGCTCTCACTAATGCTGAAGATAAACCAGCAGCAAATTGTGAGCCTGTGGATGTTCTCTGAAGATTGACTTTTGCCATGGGTTTGCAGTAGAAGAGCAATGGTCTTCCGATTCCTCTTCCCATATCTAATTCTAGAATTTTTCTTCCTTCTCTCCTTTATCTTTTCAGTGTGGAAGTTTATCTTACACTCTGCTCTTTTTACAAGACTGTTGGTTTTCAGAATGAAATTGGCAGGCAAATCTGAACATGCTTGTAATCAGGTGCAATATTATTTTTATCCTCCTCTTGAAAGCTGATTCTGCATGAATTTTGCTTACATTCTTCCAGAAATCATCAGCTTCTAGAACATGTTGACCTATTTGTAAACCAATAAAACACTAAATGAAAGATGCTTAATACATCATGAAATGACTCAGACTGTCCTTCTACTTTTCTCAGTTGTGGATATAATTCTTGCCCTTTAAGCATACAACTTTTGCATGTTGATCTTTCAGGTGACTATAGACTGGAAAGATTCACTGTTCAGAAAAAACAACCTGGTTTAATCTGTTATTAATTTGTTAGCAGAATAAATATGGTTTAAAATCATGAGAGACTCTCAAGATCCCTTCTTATAAACATACATAGAAAAGAATATGGATCCTTTTATTATTAGTCTTACTAAATAAGGTTTCGGATCCAGCAAATCTGTAAATGACAATCTAATGTAATAACAATTTTCTGAAGTATATTCTAAGTTTGAGGTACTTTTGTACAGTTCCACACTGCTTATGGCATATCCTGTTGGTAGACCAGTCTCTGGAATATATGAAAAATAATATTTAATTGCACCAAACTCTTTGAATTTCTTTTTTCTCCTCTTTTGTTTTAAACTAAATACCCAAAAAGGAATAATGCAAAAACTACTCTTCAGCCATTAAAATGTATGGATACTGAACCTAAGAGTTCAATGGTGGTAGCAAAGATGTCTAAAATTCCAATGGAAAGGCTGGACCCTCTGATTCAGACTTGTGATCTGATATAGATGTCCAAATGGAGGAAAAACATGGCCATCTGTTTTTCTTTTTTGAAAACCACTTAATATTGTGAATGAGAAGATAGTGAAGAGAGTCAAATATTTGATATTGATTGAATAGTGTTGTGTTACTCTGTGCAGTCAGTGTGGGAATAGGAAACATGCCACTTATTTGGAACCTGGAACTGTTGGTCACTCTGAAATTGTTACCCCAGTTAAAATGAGGCTAACACAGTCAAAATGATTAAATTACTACCCAAAGAGCCTGATTAAAAATACAAAGTTTTTTCTTTCCAAGGAAGGGAGTATGAGCTCATCAGCACATGAGACACTCTTTTCTTTCACTGGCTATTATAAATTGTAAGTGCTGTTTCTCAAAACTCAGTAACTTTACTACTGTTTTATCACTTACTGTATCGGGATATATAAAAAGTACATGTCTCATTATATACTAACATTTTCCAACCCGGGTTCTTCATCAGGAGGATCATAATGTTGATAGTGGAGGTTTCTGCCTCTTTGTGCGTGGGTTTGGATTATTTTTATACTTTTACAAACACCCACTTACTTTTTCTTGCTTCATTAGCCCACAATTCTTATGATATATGTTGAATACTTGTTCTTTGTTGTTACACCCCAAAATTTGTTTTGCTAGTTCCCAGGGTGCATTTACTTTAGTAATCAGTGATTGGTGATTGATTATTTGTTTAAAGTCACTGGTTCCTTGAGTCAATCTGTGCCTGTACCTTTAAGGTCTCTGCTGTCATCCTATGCTTGTACTCCAATATATGACTTCTAGGGCCACAGATTATTCTATACAGAATAACTGCTACTGCTTATTATTAGCTGAAGTAATATATCACATTTGTAATGTTTGTAGTCATTATACTACATGATTACACTGAAGCTAAAAGCAAATTAAGCAGTAGCCATGTGATCATTGTGTAATTAGCTGTTAAAGCTGAAGCAAGCTATAACAGGAGACACTAAAACAGCCTGAAGTGTCCTGAGGCCTCCATTATTAAGTTGATTAAAATTTTTTTCCTGTTATTAGTAATAGCAATATAATATTTTGGGGGCTACAGTTGTCTCTCCGATAACTTGTTACTTACTATATTTAAGGATAATCAAATTTATTTAAAAAGAAGTCATCACGCTACTTTATTGCAATATTATATTTCTTTTATATATACATTTAAAAAAATTATGGTTCAATCTTTGTGTTTTACTCCAAGCTGAAACTCAGCATAGTAGTTTCCAAATTAGGATGATTACTATTAATATTCTCTCATTATACATTTTGGTTCATGGCTATTTGCCACCTCTAAGTAAAACAGGCACAAATGATGAACTTCTGGATTCAGAAGCAATAAGAACATTACATACAAAATTTAGGATGTTAGTATATAATGGGACTTGTACTTTGGGCTACGTTTATATAGAGATATATATTTTTTTAGTAAGTGATAAAACACTAAAGTCACTGAGTTTTGGAAAGTGGGACTTAGAGTTTATAATAGCCAGTGAGAGAAAACAGTGTCTCATGCTCTGATGAACCTTTTGCTCCCATGCTTGGAAATCAAAAACTGTGCTTGAGTTATCAGAACACTGGCTTTATTTAGTAAAATAGTTCACATGCTACTTTGGTTAGGCAATAATTTCGTTTTACGGTAAGAAAAATTCCTCGGAAATTCTTATCACAAGAACTATATTCTCAGCTAGATTTTTACAAAATAATTACAAAAGATTAAACGTGCAAGCCATAAAAATGTGAGCATGCTCTTGCATGAGTAGGTGTCTTCAGAAAAACCAAGAGATGTGTTCTCCAGGGTGAGCTTTGGTAAGACAGCTGTTTGCAATATTTTAAATTTCAGCCACATATCCCATATGACACCCACTGAAACACCCCCGCTGTGTACTGACACATGCAGAAGATGAACTGACACAGGCATGAAGGACTTCTCTGTGATTTTTGTGCTAGTAGGGACTACAGAGCTGTGCCCTGTGTGTAAAGATAATGAAAAGTGCCATTACACCATTTTTTCAAGTAAAATGGTACCCACACAACAATTATATCAAATAAATTGCTAAAAATTACCACAAATGCAAAAGGAGATTGAATTATGGTTGCTATGGAAACTGTAACATGCTGCTTCCTAACTTGATGTGTGCAAAATTTCAGCTTTAATATCACACTCATACACATTTTTGCTTTTGTTTACACTTGAATAGGTGAAGATGGAGTTTGTGTGTAATAATATTCATTCAAGTTATTCTTCTCTGGTATGCCATTTAGTATTTTTTGTTAGTTGCAGTGTACATGTTGAGGTTTATAGATGCTTTACCATATAAATACTGCAGAGAAATATTAAATGTTCTGAGGTGGGTTTCTTAAAAAGGAAGATGATTTACCTGCAACATGTATTTTATAGAAGGGCCAGCGGATTTTATGGACATACAGAAAAGTACCTCATATGGAAAACAAAGATCTCGGAATAAGCCCAATAAAGAGGGTGAAATACATTTGCACAAATGCTTATAAACCTGAAGTTAAGAAGTAGAGAGAGAGAGGTGCTGAGCTTTTCTCTGTGGTATACAGTGGCAGGACTGGAATGGTTCAAAGCTGCACCAGGGAAGGTTCAGACTGGACATTAAGAGGCATTTCTTTACTGAGAGGGTGGTCAAGGCATTTGGACAATGCCCTTAGTAACATGCTTTAACTTTTGGTCAGGCCTGAATTGGTTAAGCAGTTGGACAATATCCCCATTCTAGGGCCCCTTCAACTACAATTCTATTCTACTGTATTGTACTGTACCGTATTGTACTGCATTATATTATTTTTTTTTTCTTTAGGGGATGCCGAAAATGTTTAGTGTACATTGGGGGTAATTTAAATTATTTTTCATTTGTAGCAAGAAAGGTTCTTCTGAGATTTTCATCACAGCATTTTAAAATAACATCTTGAAAAGATGTGGTCAAATATCTGTTGCAAAATAAGGAAGCCTAAACATAAACAGCAGTGAAATTCCAAAGCAGTATCAAAAATATTATTTATAATTGTCAATGTTTGTCACTGCTTTCCTATATTTTAATTTACAGAGAACAAGGTAATCTAAACCAAAATAATCTTTCATTAGATAAAAGGCTCCTAAACCACAAATAAAGACAGAAAATAACTATAAGGAAAACTTCAGGTAGGAATACATACTTTACCGTGAACGTATCTTTTTTATTTTGCAGAAACTTAGTAAAATTAGTAACATATTGTTATTTTATGAAGAACTACATTAATACATGTAGTCTAGTGGAATAGGAAGGGTCACAGATTTTTAAAAAATTTTTATTGGTTTCAAGGATTAAGATTAGAAAACCTAGCAAAATCACAGTAAAACCTCAGAACTGCAGGGTGAGTGACAAGGATGAAATTTGAATCTTAATATCTGCTTTTTCTAGCAGATTTATCATAGTTCATATGCAGACAAGAAATCTGCTGCCCTTTGAATATGATATTAAATATCACAGCAAGCAAGTTGGCATTTATTCAGTTCTCTTCTTATCTCTCCTGGATGTTTGGTAATGGTCTGAGATCCCCATGATGACAGCAGCAGGGGAAGATGATGCTCTCTAGATCTCAGTGCAGAGAGTTTTGCAACTTATTTGGGCAGAGTTTGAAACACTAACTATGCAGAGTCTTCTGGAGACACTATGAAAAACAGATGACTTCTGAGAACCTTACACATTGAACAAACAGTAGTCTGTATGCTGAAGGTAAGTTAAAACAAGAAGTAGCAAAATAGAAAAAAGAAGCAGAAGTTCATTTAAAGCTTGTAAAGAGTAAGTAAAGGACTTTTTTGTAAGTACTTTACTTTGTAAGTCCCAAAGTGTAACTGTTCAGTAAAAGTATGTCATTTTATAAAATGAAAGCAAGAACGTTTTCTCAATCTGCTAGAAATCTAACAGTTTTCTTCTGTAGTATTTTACTTCATTTGTAGATTGTAGGGAAACTGAATGTTACATGACCCATTCTCAAAGCTCAGATATTTAATTGACAAGTCCTGGAGTACTTTTTGATTAGGATCCTTCCATCTATCCATCTGTGATAGATTCACCTTGATGTACCCTGAGATGTTGGCTGAGAAGAGCAGTACATTTTCCCTTTCATAAACAATAAACAAGTTAGAGATTGATGTGGTTTATATGTATATATATACACATATATATGTGTGTGTGTGTGTCTGTTGCTCAATATATGTAGAAATTTAACTGAGTATTGAAGTAATATCAGTTATTTAGCATGGACGAATTACATGTGAAAATTCTGGAGTAATGAACTTTCAGAGACTTCCATAAAAAAAGCCACAGTCTTTACCATCACTGTATCCAGACCATTAATTCTATTACCATTACTAAAAATTGAAGTAAAATTTTCTGTCTTCAAAAGTCAGTATTGTTTGTTTTCTCTAATGTTTGTCTTCTCTAATGCAGCAAACAGAATTTTGAATATTCACATCGAAATTTCTATTATTCTTTTCTGAAGGAAAATTTTCAATTTTAGCCTGAAGATGGTCCTATATAACTCTATATAATAAACAGATACTCAGAAATTCAAAGATTACTGATTTATTAAATCAGACTAACATAAAATTGCACGATGTTTGTCCTTATTTTTTTTTTCTGCAGTGTTGGCTGTAGTATATTTAGAGTTTTAAATGGGGTTTTATACTTGGGATAAGCTAGAAAGGAAGAAAAATATGAAGAACTTGATGAAACTACTTACTGTGTAAGAAACACTGCAGTAATAACAGCATTGAATTTTATATATGATATGAGTAAACTTATCTAAAATGGTTAAACAGCATATTGCATTAATCACTATAAAAAGAGCAAAACAAACACCTTTAAAGTGGTCTGTACATATACAAGCCTTGGATAGATAGATGCAAATACTGCAGAGGCCTAACTATTTTAACTTATTTGCTACTTATTTGCTACTTATTCATACATAATTACAGGTAATTTCTAAACTTATTGTGATTAAAAAAATAATAAGTAAGAACCTTGTTAAGAGGTAACAAGATTTCTGTAGATTTCTGGAAAAGAGCAATCCATAATCTATGGGTCATCAGAAAAATGAGGTAAGAGTTTCCAAAAAGTCATTTAGAATTAACATAGCGCATCAGCAGAACCTGCATACCCTCTCATATTTCTGAAGAGATCAAATAAAGGAGAATAAAGACCTCTGAGCCATTAAATCCAGGGAAAAAAAACATACAGCTTAGAGACAAACTACTCAAAGTAAAATCATACTTTCTCTCAAGATGTGTCTATATTCAAGGTAACATTAGCTACAGTGACTATAAGCTGTTGTCTGCTCCCCAGTTTATCACCATTTTTAAACTGGCTGTAGGAGTAGGTCTCACATACAATTATGCTATATTAAATGAAAGACTGCATCAGTGTTTCATACACAGACTAGTAAGGTAAATGGGATAGAAATAAAAAAAAAACAAGAAGTGAGAAGTTTATAAATAGGACAAGAAAATGAGAATTGAGTGTTCACTGTGCCTTTAAATACAGCATACTCCCTGCTGAAACAGATTCCATTTAGTGTTTTAGTTGGGAAGCAGCAAGTTACAGTTCCTCTGCCTGGAAAAAAAAACAGTTTGGCTATAAGTATAGCAGCAAAACCATGACAAAGAGATTGATGTTTCTATTAAAGAAATAAGTGAGGGAAATGATATCTTAGTTTTGCTAAGGCTGTGCTTGCTGTTATCTTTCTAAATACTTCACAGTAAAATTTTGGGTTTGAACCAAAGAAAAAGGAGAAAAAAATTAACTCCTTCATCTCACAGTGGAAATTTAAAGTCACAAGCAGCCAAATAAATAATCTTTTACCTTTAAAGATCATAAAGAGGACATTAAAGTATTCATGTCAATACCCAGACTCCCAACAGGCTATAACTTCAATGATCAGAACCTTTCCACGCAATTACCTGATAGCTTCTTTGAGGCATTGCAGAGGATAAAGATGGTTTGCAGGGGTTGTTTTTCCAGTAAAGACAGCCAACAAACTATCTTCTTGTATTGGTTGCCACACAGAAAGCTGCAGCATCTTTCATAATGAATATTTGGGAAGATTCTGGGTATCAAAATTTGTTTAAAACTACTGGTAAGCACACAAGGAAAACATCAGTAATGCAGTTTAGATGCTTTCACCCTCTTTTTACCAGTGCTTCAGTTTTGCAACAGCCACTCAGAACCATTGAAATTGATTTTAACCTGCAGAAACACAGAGAAAAGCTCTCCAGTGAAAACCTTTTAACATTTGCCTTTTACCACTTAAACTCCTCCAAAACAATGGACTTTTAGCAGATTCTGAATATGAAATGAATTTGTTAAATGAATCTGAAAAAACACAAAGAAATAAAAAAAAGACTCCTAACAGAAAGTAAACCTTTTTGCAATTTTATAAATTATAAGTGCTGAGAGTGAATCATAAGAAGAGAAGCAAATATAAATTAATGTGCAAGTAAGCATTCATTTGTTGCTCTCAGTGTAGTCTCTCTAACTTTTACACTACAGGAGCCTCAGAGACTGAAGGTCAAAGCAAGTAAGCAAAGCTTCACCACTCTCACCAAAATGCTTTAGAATTTGAGGAATAGCAAAACTTTGGTCTGATTAGACTGCCTAGCAGAGCCCACACAGCTTGGACACATTTATATATCATCATGATGCTTTTCTGAACTGATTCAGAACTTAAGCACCAATGCCAGTAAGGTCAGGCAAGCAGACGATGTTCAAACATATTTCTGCTGTGTCTCCTTTCAGTCTAAGAATGAGGAATTATAGGACCTGTGTATTGATGGTCCTGCAAGAAAAGCTGCAGAAAACTTATGTGGATGCTCTCTCTGTCCATAGTGTTTCTCAAGCATTTTGCTTTGCTCATGAGTCAACTGGACATTAGCAAAAAAGCCGGTTTTTCACTCTGGGCTCAAGGACTCCAGTCAAAATTACTTTCAGAGACAGTAATACCTTATGGTTTAAGAATGTTATTTCCAACCCAAATTTGAAATACTGAAGCCTATGATGACTTTGTGATTGTAAGCATTTTATTTCAGGAATAGTTCCTCCTATCCATGCATAAATCCCTATCTATTTGTCTATCTTATTATCTATCTCATTTTATCATACAAATGATAATCACAAGTCTTCCCACTGCACTTAGCATTTATAAATCCACTTGAAGTGTCTGAAATAAATCACATGATAAGCAGACCTGATTCATTATATAACCTGCCAAGACTTTGGACAAAATATGTATCTCAAAGGTGGGGGACATGGAAACTGCACTGGGTTGCAGAACTCGATATCATTTCTCAGTTGTGCCCTGGCAACACCTCAGGGCAAGACTAAAGCAGCTACTGCCATAGCCTTCCATCTACAAGTTCTGGAAAAAAGTAAAGGGGAGCAATTCATATATAGCATTAAACTGGCACATGACAGATGAGTGATGTATCAGAAAATATGCTGAGGTACAATACAAGGATGAGAAACAGCCTGTAATTAAGTGGAAGATCAGTTCTCATTGACAACCTCTCTTTTGGTGACTGCAGAACAGCTATTGAAATCCAAGGCAACAAAATCATCTCATAAGAACAAAGTTGTAGCAAGTATTTTGTTGACATAATGAAACTGGAAATAAACAAAAGAAAAAGGACTAGCTCTCTTGGACCTTCAACAGTTGCTGTTAAGTGCCTCCTCATCAACATTCAGCCTTTAAAATTAACAGAAGAGTAAACTGCAATTTTTTGACAGATTCTTCTGCAGTAGAAATGTCTTAGAGCAACTGTAAACATAATCATTATGTCAGGTTCTAGTCATCTCATTTATGTCAGTGTCTATGAGAAAAGGCAAGTTGCTCAAAAGAACAAGTCAGACCATAAGCCCTTAAATTAGGTGCTTCAACACATTTTTTCTGATACCATCCTAGCTTGATTTTCATTCTATGCTTAGTTTTATTATCAAAATCATTCAAGCAAACATATATATGTTTCCCATGGGATCATGGGATGCCATCACCAAGTGTTGATCTCTCTCTTCCGCAACTGTCATTGAAAAGTAAAGGGAAACACAACACTTGTCTGTCAAAACACAAATTTGTAGTTTCCCATCTAGGATGCCTCCAGAAGAAACTTCCAATGTCAAAGACAGAATAGAAATTCAGGAATTACTTTACCTTCTTATCTTTGGATACATGTGACTCCCAAAAGAGGAACACAGAGATCCTGAGGCAGTATCCTTCTTACAGACCTCAGCTGTTTTTCTTTCTGTCACAGCAGCTGCAGACAGCTTGCTTAGATGGCATGGTGAGAGATGAGTCAGACCTCTCTATGCATCAGGAAATTTCCTCATGCCCATCACTTCTGAAGACGGAATGGTGCATGAGATAGGGTAGTTTGTACCAGAGGAGTTATCATATTGCAACACAAAGCTATGTAGTTAGCTTTTGATGAAAAAATTTCTTTTACCAAAGTGCAGCATGGATGGAATTGCTGTCAGCAATATATCTATAGTGTCAGAGCCTCCTGGGTCTGAGATCTGAAGCTTGAAATAAACGTGACCATTTAATACAGCAATGTCTTGAATCAGAAATGCCTGATTTTCTATTGACTGGAAATTTTAGGACAATAATCATCTTTCCTTTGATACCTTCTGACAATTAATAACAAAGGCTCCTAATTTAGACACTCATAAAGAATGTTAAAACTTACATTACTTATGACTTAAAATACAAATTCATGTAAAGCTTATATATAGTATGTTTGCTATCTGTCTAATATTTATTCAAAATCCTTTCCTACTGCAGCTGGGAATGTTGTTTCTAACCACCAAGTGCAGAGCTCTGGGGATGTAGAACAATGGGCATTGTTAAAGGTAACAGGGAGAGCTTTCATCCAAAACATACTTCATATCTTGCAGATGCTGGTGTAGCTCCCAGTGCTGGTAGTGATAAATGATGTACAAAACAAGTGAGTGTTGAGACACAGCCACACATAGAAAAGGGAATCTAAGAAGAATTCCTTGACAGCAAGATACAGCTGATTTTATGAAGAAAGCAGGTATGCCACTTATTTTTCCCTTGCACATCCGTCTTTCTACTCTCTAAACTTTGGGACTTGTTTTTGACTCCCTCAGGGTGTTCAGTTTCAAGACAGAGTTTTGGTCATGACAGCAGCAAAACCCTAATTTCCTTGTGTCTAGGATGGGGTTATATGGGTATAGATGATGATCAAAAGCATATAAACGTGTTTTTGTGGATGTAACCCACACTTTTGAGAAAGTGCTATGCACTTTCAGAGGTTTGACGATCAGAAGTGATCTATTCTTCAATACCTGATTTTGAACCTACCTTCAAACTGTGGCTGAGAAGCTCGGTAGCTTGTATAGGATCTAGAAGTTGAATTTTTAATTTGACTCTGAATTATGTCACATCTTAATTATGGAGACACATAAATATCATAGTCTATACTGAATAAAGCATGGCAAATATTTAATTAGAATAGGCATAATCATCTTGGAATCACTAGAGTGTGAAAGCAGGAATCAAAAAGTTTGCAAGATTTTGTATCAGGCTCTGAACTAGCCCTGCAAAAATAGGAGAGTTTCTAAAGGAAATCAGACCATTATCAACCCTATTCTCAGGTTCTGAACAAAACTGTTAAGTATTAAAGTGTTACTCACTGACATTGATCCAGAAGTTACTGAGGACATTTTAAACTTGCTTCAATATAGTTTGTAGTTGATCCACTTTATCAGCAGTAGAAGCCTTCAACAGCCATGAGAATATAGTTTCCTCCTAAAATTCCTTGGTTTAACATTCTTACTGTTTATATTTATACAATTGCTTCCAACTATCTGTGATTTTTCTAATGAACTTCTATTTCTTTAGAAAAATGTTTTATTGAAAGCAATATGAATAAAGTAAGTATTCACAAATTCCTTTGTCTTAAACAGGAAAGAAAAAAAAGCCATATATTATTAAAGTGTTATACTTTAACATTTTCAAGCTTATTTACTTGTTTAAGTTTTAGATATGTGATTGAAATGATCTTCCACTTGGGAATTTATTTCATCTTAGGAAAAAAGAAAAGAAACACATTTTAAAATTAATTATTAATTGATCAGAAGAAAAATGTTACCAACTCATCAAATCTTTTTATGTTTAATTTTTATTTCACAGAATTCAGGATTCTTCTGGACCAGGAGAACAATATATATACATATATGTGTGTATATATATATGTATATAAAAAAGATTTACAGTAAGAATATAAAAGAGAAAAAATAAATAAAGATTTTTCCCATTTATTTTCATAGATTTCCTATATTTTTCAGCTGAACTTTATAATATAAAACTAGAAAACATTACAACTCATATTCAACCTCCCATTATCACTATGTTTGATTTAGAATCATAGAATCATAAAATCATAGAATTTTCTAGGTTGGAAGGGATCTTTATGATGATCTAGTCCAACTATCAACCTAACTCTGACAAAAATAAAAACCCACATCTCTAAACCATGTCACTAAGCACTACATGAACCCATCTTTTGAATACCTCCAGGGATGGTGGCTCAACCACTTCCCTGGACAGCCATTCCAATACTTAATAACCCTTTCAGTGTAAAAATTTTTCCTAATAGCCAATATGAACCTCCCCTGGCACAACTTGAGACCATTTTCTCGTGTCTTATCTACTGTGACTTGGGAGAAGAGACCCGCCCCCACCTCTCCATCCTCCTTGCAGATAGTTGTAGAGAGTGATAAGGTCTCTCCTTACCCTCCTTTTCTTTAGGCTGAATATCGCCAGTTCCCTCAGCCTCTCCTCATAAGACTTGTGCTCCAGCTTCACTGCCCTTCTCTGGACCTGCTCCAGCACCTCAATGTCTTTTTTGTGGTAAGACACAAGACAAAAACAATTAATCAGGTACAAACTGGTCAGAAAACAATTTGGCTGGACACTGGAAGAACAATACTAATCATTAGAAGACAGTATATTCTTTTACCGCTATTCACTGGTTTATTATTAGTTCTAGAGATTATATACTACTATTATTATTATTATTATTATTATTATTATTATTATTATTATTATTATTATTATTATTATTATTATAGCAACTGTTACAGCAATTATTCTATGGCCAAGGTAGTCCTGCTTTGAACAACGAAGATGATTAACCCAATTTATCATTGTTCCATTTGATCAACGGAAGGCATTATATAACAGGGCTATGGTACTCAATAATTCATGTATTTTCTTTCAGTCCTGAGACACTGGAAATAGGAGTATGATTCTTCTGTTCAATTTCTACCAATAATTAAAGGCCTCTGTGCAAAATGTCACACTATTTTAATCATAATGGACATTTTTTTCTTTTCTAACATGTGTTGAATGATAAGTATTTACCCATTCACTCCTTTCCCTTCAGTAGTGGTAAGGATGACCAACCAAGGAGAATTTTCAGCATGTTAGACAGCCTGGTCCAATTAATGACTCTTCAGGGCATGCTCTAGTGCCCAAGTTTATTTAGGTGTGGTGGGGTGTTGTGTGTGGTGATGTTGTTATGGGGTTTGGTTGGTGGGTGCGGTTTTTTTGTGTGTGCTTTTTTTGTTTTGTTTTGTGTGGGTTTGGATTTTTTTTGTTTGTTTGTTTTTAGGTTTTTTGGGGTTTTTTTATGTGGCTGGACTCAATAGTCTCAGAGGTCCCTTTCAATCACAGAGATTCTGTGATTCTATGATGGCACTTGGGTTGGTCTGCTCCATAAGCCTCCCAGACACCAAGGTCAAACTGAAAGGCCTTTAGCTCCCCAGATCCTCCTTGTGACCCTTCTTTACATGGCTTTTACATTTTCTATCTTCCAGTCAACTGGGACCTCCCCAGTTAGCCGTGTCTGCTGATAAATGATGGAAAGTGGCTTGGTGAGAAATTCCTCCAGCTCCCTCAGTACCCTTGGGTGGATAGCAGTGTTTGTACTTGCAGTTGCTTTTTCACCATTTGTACTCTGTGCAATTGATTGCTCATAGGCCCCTGAAGGCTATCCAAGATGATATGGTCTGATCTGGTAGGATGAAAAGTCAAAATAACAGATAAAAAACAGAAAAAATTTTATGTGCAAAGAAAGTGTGTCCGACGTTGAATTAGCAGCTGGCTATTCTGTGTTGATTGAAAAAGCATCACAGCTCTTATTTGTTTTTATCTTATTGTGTATAACTAGCAAGTGTGCTATATAAAGAGTGGAGAGCCAGTCCTTAGATTTGTAGCTTCTAGTAAGGTTAACTGTGTAGTTGTGAATACACGAATATTAAATGCTCTGGCATTTAATATATATATGATGAGTATTCAGAATGGAGCTACAAAGAGCTGCCCCTATAAAATATTGGAGATGCTAATATGACTGGGTTTTTTGTTTCTTTTCTCATGGTCTTTACATTTAAAATTAGTTATTTTGAACTTCTGGCATTCCTCTTACCCGTGTGTCCCAACTTTCTTAATTTGGTGCATTTAATCCTTTTCCCAATGCTGATTTTGCTGTTTTACATTCCAAGAATTCTTTTCTGTAAATGTGTAGTTCTGATGATTTTTTTTGTGTTAATTGATGTTAATCTTATTACGAAATCTCTTGCTGTTGTGGATTTAGT
>JAOXNG010000021.1:97550529-97578284 GCA_028566535.1 Scolopax minor
CTTCCTCTTGACACTCACCCTTTAAGTATTTCTAGGTGTTAATCAGATCCCCCTCAGCCTTCTCTTCCCCAGAAGGCCCATCATCATCTTTGTGGTCCTCTGCTGTACTCTCTCCAGCAGCTCCCTTTCCTTCTTCAAGCGGGGAGTCTGGAACTGGACACAGTACTCCAGATGGGCCTCAAAAGGGTAGAGTAGAGGGGCAGGATGACCTCCCTTGACCTACTGGTCACACTATTCCCAATGCATCCCAGACTGAAGAAAGTATTTCAATCACTCATGCAACATACTGCAGAAAGGTCTTTGTTTAAGTTCAGTATTTCAAGAGGAATTTTGGTCTTCCAGAAGTCTACTACTTCTTACATTTGATATAAGTATTTGAGCAGACCAAATGAAACCAACCAGTTTTCAGTGGTTAACTGAAATTCCTAGAGGGCAACATTTGAGTTTGTAGATGCCTCAAGATTTGGGGCTGGCAAATATGAACAAGCATTAGATTGGGCCCAGATTATAACCTTGAGCTGAGATGATCTGTCAGTCTGATAAAATGTTCTGCTTTGAATGTGCTGCTCTAATGTAAATGTCATGGTTTGCAATGCTACTTCTGCCTGGAAAGTCCACGCTCCAAGCTCTGAAACAGTGATTTTATTACATGACTGCAAGGGAAAAAGCAGGTTACTTGAAGTCTTCTCTCATCTATGTTTTGTCTCATACTATATACTCAGTCAAATACAAGACTTAACTTGCTGGCCATTGGCTACCTTGATTTATAGGTAGGGAATTGTATATCATGGAATAATAGCATTGCCTGTTTAAAAAGTGCTATCATAACAAAGAGTTTAGCATTCACATTTGGATCTCCCAATTTTCAGAGTCTCACTGACAAAGGCCTTTCTTTACATTCTTTTCTGGACTAAATGTGGTGACCAAAAGCCCTGGCTCTGTTGCTCAGTGCCATTAGGCCATGGACCACTTGCACAGACTGCAACTTATTGAGAAAAAATAGGCTTCATACTTCATTTGTGTCCGATGTATAGTTCTTAATTTGTGTAGTGCATTACATCTTTTACAAATTATGGAAAAATTTACATATAAAAATAAATAGAATAAGTTAAAATTAGAGAGACCTTTCAGGCTTTTTGTGCAGCTTTTCTGTAATTCTGCAGAGATTTAATACTGTCCCACTGAAAATGGAAGAACTTGCATGACTACTGTGTTATTAATCTTTCACAGAATTGTAGATTAATTTAGGTCAGAAAGGGCTGCTCAAGGTCATATGGGCCACAGACCTACTCAAAACATGGTCTCAAAACGTCATTCCTAAAGGCATTGTCCCATTGAGTTTTGAGTAGGTTTAAGGGATGCAGATTCCACAAACTCTCCAGAAACTTGCTTCAATTTTCAACAAATTTCATAATGGAAAAAATGTTTCCTAATATCTATGTGGAATTTTCTGCGTTTCAGTGTCTGTTTTCTTCCATCCTTTCAGGGTGCAGCCCTGTAAAAACCTGTCTCTGCTTTCTGTAGACTCTCCAATTAGGTAGCTGAAAACAGCAATAATATTTCCCATTACTTTTCTTCTTAAAACTCAATAAACATAATTCTCTCAGCCTCTCTTTGTACATCTTGTACTGCACCCCATGAATCTCTTGGTGTCTCTCCACAGCATGTTTCTTTTATATTTATATTTGTCTTGTACTGGGGAGCCCAAACCTGCACATGGGACTCCAGATTTGGTTCCTCAAGCACAGAATAGAAGGGAATAATCACTTTCCTCAACTGTTGCCTGTACTATTACTAACACAGCCCAGGAGGTGGTTGGCTGCCTCTACTACAAGGTCACACTGGTGATTCATATTCAGCTTGTTCCCCACAGGTTGCATGGAGTTACTCTGTCCCCAGTTTAGGACTCTGCACTTATCCTTGTTGAACTGTGTTATTTTTCTGCTTTGCAAAGTGTATTTTCAAATAGAAATACATTTGTTTAAGTTTATAATGATTTAAAATGCTTTAGATTTTGTACAAATAGTACCTTCAGCATAATTTTGAATATATATAAACCTGCCTCTGCCTTATGTTCTTTTGTTGGTACCTGTAGCAAGGCTCCCAGAATTTTTTATTTGTAAAAATTATGTTCATAGAAGTGACAATTTTTAATAAAATATTTGGATTTTTTTGGTGTTTAAATCTACTATGTCTTTTTCAACACTGTATGAATTTGATTCAGCATTCAAGCTATTAGAGAAAAGATAACTCAGATGGGAATGTGTGGAATTTTACAGTTTCTAAGGAGAAGGAGATGCTTGGGCTCTTTTTCGTTTAACAATTTAAGGACATACATAAATGTGGTAGGCAATTGCTCTATGAAAGTTCTAATTCAAGTCTAATTTAAATGCGATAGAACAGAGTCACCAAAATCAAGTAATATTGATGCTTAAGTGCAATATAAATGAGGTGGAATTTGCACAGGCTGTACAGTGAATTGGAAGTACATTCAGATGGAATTTGCCTCTCTTTGCTTGATGGTACTTGTGTAAGTTGATGGCAATCACTGTGGTTCCATTCATAATCACAGGTAGAAACAGGCATCTCCAGAGATGTCTAAGAAAGGTCGGACCAATTGCTTTCTGGAGGTGCCTATCTCAGTAGTTTCTATGCACAGCCAAAGGTTACATGCTGATTACCTGCTGAAATTAGTTGGGGTCAATCTCTCTCACACTAATTTTTGAAATCACCTGATTGTACATTTCAAATACTCATGGAGTGGAAGAACAGAAATTGTGTATTTTATTTTTTTTTTTTGGCAGATTGCTCTTGCTTTGCACTTAAAGAGTTTAATTTACCCAGTTTCAAAATTAGGGCGCTATTCTTCTGAGATGCTCTGCTTATTATGTGGTCTGTGGGTAGGCCAGTATGAGCACTTCTCACTGCTAGGTGCATTTTAGGTGGATTTGTGTGTAAGAGTTAAATTGTACAGGATTAGGCAAAAAAACAGGAGGGGAAAAATTCAGAAAGGCTGGAACTGGAACTAAGGTCCATGTGAAATGGGGAATTTTCTAAATTTCTTTCTTTTGGGTGAAACAATTATATTTATTATAAGAAAATATAAGAATGAAGGTATAGCTAGGAATTAGCTTGCTAGAACACTCCATAATCCTGATGTGACATCAGCCAGTCAAAAAATATATTTAAGAGCTGGTTTGTAGACATTTGCTTCTGATAGTCCATTTCTGAATCTGTTTTGTCTTGTATCCTGACAAATTGATTCCAAAGTCTCTCTTTGGTTTCAAATTTTTACATAGAATCATTCAAAAAATTAGACCTGAGTTGTATTAGTAACTTTGTGCCTACTGTACTGTTAAATTTATTCATACCTGTGATGCGTGCAGTGATTGGCATGACCAATGTACAAGCTTTAGTGTGGAATATATGAGTGATTAAGATTTCTCCTATGGATATTATCACTGGATCTTTAGTAACCCTGCAGAGCAGATTGAACTTCATTTTTAAATACTAGTCTAATTATCCCTACAGAGTAAATTGCATAGTATTTAGCTTGACTACTTTGAAAGCCTAAGATCTGAGGATGCTTTGCAGTGTTTTGAAATCTGTGTTTCCAGGGAGTTGAGTTATTTTAAACCAGATGCTTAACCACTAAATTGCATTCCTATCTCAACTTCTCACCTAGATAGGAATATCCCTAAAGACTATATTGAGACAAATGGCAATTACTGTTATACAACAGATAGATAATGTTAATATGATACTATCTCACTAATCATAATTAAAACCAGAGAAATATATCAATTGTAGTCTATGAATGGTCTCAGCCCTTAAAAAAATTAACTCATGCTGTGTTTTCTCAGTGAGGATTTCTATACCCTTACATATACAGTATGCCTTTCATCTTGGTAAGACGAACGTCAAGCAACGGTAGAAGAAGACATACCTATTTTAAATAAGGAAGTATAAAAGTATTCCCATAAAGTGGTATTGGTAATTCCTTTGGCTATTGAGCAAGTAATCTGTGCTGTCAAGGGTATAAATGTCCCAGCATTTGTTAACATCAATTTTGTTAACACTGAGATAGATCTGAGCTAGTGAAACAAGAAGAAGCAGCATGACCAAAGAGAGTCTCCTGTCTCATTCACAGTTTTAAGGGTTGGGAAGTATTTTGGATCTATTATTCACTGACTCTGGAATCAACAAGTAGAGACACAATGGATTTTTTTTTCTTTTGAAATACACTACAGAGAAATGGCAGCTGTTTTCCTCAAGGCTCACATTCTTCTAATCCATCCTTAAGAGGAAATCAATACAGATTCTCTCAGAGGCTTTCAAGGCTGTCTCCCATGTCAGGTAGAAAACAACTTGTTTCAAGAATTTAGGGATGTTGAGAAACTTCAACAAGCTCCGGACTCGCCTTCTTTCTTATTAGGCTTACTGTTTTCAGACAAGCTAAAAGAAAAAAGCCAAAAAGCCCTTCTGAAAGGTACTTGCTCGTTATTATAACTCACCTTCAGAAACTCTTTGCCTTCCCACCTGATCTTCAGGCAGCAAGCTAGATAAATCAATAACTGAGACAATGCCCTCCTGCTTCCCTTTGTTTTTAAAACACTCTGACTGGTATGAATTGTATGTTACAGCCAAGAAGTCACAAAGCAGTCTCTCTGTTCCTGTACAGCAAAGAGAGCTTAAAGGTCTCTGAGTTGTTAATGATCATGGCCTAAAAATAGAAAGCCCAGATGTTTTAAACTATGAAAAGTAAATGACAGAATTTATAGTAATTGAGTAATCATTTGCAACTCTGAAATAATTTTCTAACTCAACATTCCTGAATTCCTGCCCTAGTAATGAATAGTATTGTTATTTGCCCCTTAAGTCTTCAGGTCAAATAAATGCTGAGATTAGTCTTTTTATTTTTTTTTTTTTTTTTTTTTTTTTAGAGGAATCTAGTCTCAGAGACTGAGAACATTAAAATCTTAAACACTTAGTAATGCTTCAGGAAAAACCTTGACATGCAATCTAATTAAAGGTAATTCAACTTATATATGGTTGTGTTTTTCCTCTTCTGCAGGCTCTGGTTGCCTTTGTAATGTCCTTTTAAAAGAATTGGAAAGACAAGATAAGAAAGGAGAGGTGTAGAAGGGGAAATGAACTGGAAGTACACAATAGCTAATAAGAGCTATTCTGCAATGTTATGTCTTCTGTAAATTTTTATATGAAATCTCAGGGAACCTTGAAAAGGAAAAGCTTTTATTGTTAAGGAGTTAATATTCTATTCAAGAGATATGCCTGTCTTGCTTTCATCTGAAAAAAAATCTCGTTACAGCTTCTGAATATACATTGCACTGCTTTTTGGATGACTGACTTTTATCTAAGTGCGGTGCTGTGAATGTCAGTGGAACGGTCATTATCATAGAGAACTGAAGTCAGTTTGAGGTCCAGTTCTGAGAAAGAACAAGACTAAAACACCAAAGGGGAATATGATACTTCATACTTTGGTTTATCAGATGGCTTAGTCTAGGAGAGCTGGACCTCACTAGGTAAAATTCATAAAGGAATTTTCAGGTTTTTGACAATGATCCTTACTCTAAATGAAGGATTCAGTCCTGCCTCCAACATTAAAATTAGATAGTAATGTTGTTGATCATGGCTGATAAAACAAAGCAACAGCGCTGAAAAGATTTTTCTGCCCCTGAGAGTTATGTCATTTTCACCTCTTAACTTTAGGTAAGGTGCTTAAAAACATGTTCAGATGTGTAATTGCTTTGGGGTTTCTTCAGGATGGGTTTTTAATTTAAAATTGCTCATAAATAAGTTTAAGCAGCTTAGAAGAGGATAATTTTATTTCCAAATATGTGTTTCCAAGTGTACCTTAAATTTTTATCACAGTTGGCAAAACGTTCCATGTTTCTGGAGAACACAACACATCAACACAATGTTAGGACCACCTTGTCATTAACTGACAACTTGAAAAGTAGATTATGCTGAGAATCCATATTGCCCATTAAATTGGCAAAAATTTGCCAAATATGGTAGTTGAAGGAAGAGCTATGGATGCTTCTTTCCATGTTGTAGCAAATAATGAAAAATTATTTTTTGCATGTTCTTTTTGAACATACAGCTATAACCAAACAACAGCTAAGTACACAGAAAGATGAATCAGTATTTATCTGACACAAAAAAGACCACCCAAAAGGCAAAAAAACTAAACTTGGTTTTCAGGTTAAGATATCGAAGTATAACAGGGCAGAGGCTGGTACTGATGCATTTTCATCTACAATAACATGGTCAGAAAGGTAGGACTGGATAAAGGGAACATGATGACAAAGCAAAAAAGATATGGTGGCAACAGTAGAATCAATCATCATGGGTTAAAAAAGTAATAACAAACAGAAAGCTTTACATAAATGTTTCTTTTAAATTGTCATGAGAATCACTTACTGACAAGAAATCTCACAGTTCTCTGCAACAGCTCAAAAACATTCCCAAAGAACATATTCAGATCCAAATTATTTTTCATCCTTCAGGAAAAGCTACATGGTTCTCTCTGGTTTATGTCCTCAACATTGCAGAATATATGTATTAAAAACAATTCAAGCTAGTAAAACCAAATCCAAAAGACCCAAACTTAACTTGTGCCTCTTAGTTCAATAAAAGATGTAAATTCAGTGTGTAGAGTGCACATTTATTCTTCTCATAATGAATCTTACTAAAATTTGAAAATGACTCAGTACTGAAAATTAAAAAAAGCAGTTTAAAACTTGCTTTTATTCAGAATGAAATAAACAAACTTCATTCAGAATGAAAACAAACTTTATTCAGAATGAAAACAAAACAAACATTAATTAACACTTAAAAACCTAGAAACCTATTTAAGATTTAAAATTTAGAATCTTCTGTAAACTAACATTGGTCTTCATTAGAGAGTTTTGTAATAATGGCAATAAGACTGAAGTATTACAGTATAGATTCTGCCTACAGTGCTTTTAGAAAATAATTTTGTAATTTGCTGTTTTATGATCTTTCAGTGCAAGCACAGCTCTTGATGCAGCATGGGGGCCTTTCACTCTGCTTGGCAGCATTATGGTGTAGTGATTCCTTGGGTGGATTCTGACCTGTCTGTTTTCTTCTGTGAAGTTCTTTGCATTTGTGATAATATTCAGGTGCTTTGATTCGTGATCTGTCGTGAACAAACGCATCATTTAATTTGTGTTTTGTTGTTGACAAGAGATTCTACTTTTGGTGGAAAACAGAGCCTACTCATCTCATCAGCTAATCAAAGGCAGCTTGTCGCCCATTCAGATTTCTTGTTTAGGAAGTAGGTCAGAGGTGTTCAAATTTGGGTCCCTACAATATGTTTTCTAAGTGAATGACCTGTTTTCAAAAAGTGGTAGCACCTACTATTTAATGTTAGTATCACAAAAACACAGTGCTTCCTCATGCATTTAGGTAATTGACTTTTGATCATGTACTTTGAAAAGGCTGAAGTTGTCTAGAATACTGATGTATTTATAATGTGCCTGTGAGACATATTAATATTCATTGTTACAGCTCCTTGTGCCATAGGAAAGGCGCTTACAGAGAATTATACTGAAAGCAAATGTTTTTTATAATCTGCATAAAGGAATGTTTTGATAACTTTCATAACGTCTCATAAATAAAGCTGAGCCATGTGAAAACAAGGTCATGTCCTTTTATTCCCTACTTATTTATGCTCTCCATGTATGATTGGCTCCTTTTTAGGGTTGAAAGGGAGGATTGATCAGACTAAGTGCAGATCTTAGTTTCTGAATCCTAGGCTCCCTTTAAAGTCACTATAAAGAGTAGGTACTGCTTCTTAAATAAGCTTTAAATAAATCTCACTTTTATGTACAAAACAGCTCAGTTGCATAGATTCTGTTTCTCTCCCTTGGCTTAAAAAAGAGTGTAGGATGACCAGCTTATATCGATGCTGGTGCAAATGTACACTGAATGACCAGTGCAAATTGATACTGGAGATGTATAATGACCAGCTTATATGTGGGGATTGATACTATCGATGTCTAAAGGTAGGTCAGCTGAATTGCCCAAAGTTTCAAAATTTTGCCACGACCACCTGCTCTAATGAAGAAGGCCTGTGTCAGAGCCCCAAACAGCTCTCTGAGACCCACACAGGTGAGATTTTCAGGTGATCATTCAAGACGTGTGCCTGTGACTGGCATCGGGCTGTCATGGCCCATGGCTGGATTTTATACAGGCACAGGGGGATATTGTGTACATCTCCCATGTATATGGGTAAGGGCATACTACTCTATTGCTTATGTGAGCTTTCTTGAATACACCCAGAGAATTTACTGCTAGATTTTTTTTTGCTTGTTTAAGGGAACAGCAATTTCTTTGAACAGCAGAAAGAATTACAAAATTGTACATATTCAAACAAAAGTTTTATCACCTGATTCAGCACAAAAATGTGTATATATTTTACACAGCATGTTTGGGTTTTTTTTTTCTGAAACTGAGAAAAACAGATCTGTTTTAAAAGTTACAGGATGAATTTGATCTTTTTACGAACTGGGATAGAATACAAAGAGGAATGCTTCTGTGCTAAGAAGACATTCATTAATCTTGTATGAGCAACAGGCACAAAATATTTGCTGCCTGAATTTCAAGAGAACATGAGGTCATTGATCAGTTCCTGATTCTCAGACTGTTGAATGTGAATGTGATTAGAAATTGTCTATCATTTTTTGTCAGTAAGCAAGCTAGAGAATTAACTATCTTAAAAACTTTTACCAGATGTTTTCATAGTGATGAACAAAATCCACTATCCTACTAGCAATTCAACTATCAATATATTGACAGAACCTAATCTGTTTAATACCTTTAATGGTATTGATTTTACTGTAAACGAAACAATGCAATTTTAAATATAGCTTAATGTCAACTTATTAGTATTTTAGCATTTACCTTTAGCAAAACCCAGTAGATTTAATTGATCTATTTAATTAGTCAAAGCTATCATTTTGTCTGAAATTGTAATCTCTTTACACACTGAAAAGAAAACCTACTCTTACCTAATTTCCTAATCCAAAAATCTGAGTATTCTCTGTAAAATGTAATCATGGTCTCTTTTGTGTTCACAGACAAAGAACAAACAAACAAACAAACAACAGTTCCTGGTCCTTTTCTGAAGGAAAATTTAAATTCGAATGCAATTAGATTAATACTGAAAAATAGTACTGAAACGATGTAAAATTGTGTTCTGTGCAGCACAGCTATCACACATTACTTTCGTGTAAAATTCCTCTTTATTTTTCCTCTGGGCTACCTGTACCTCTGTTTCTAGGCAGCAGGTAACTCAGATCAACTATTATCTGTGTATTAGTACCCAATACTGTCATCTCTTACTCATTTTTTGTGTACATACAAATACTGAGCTTTTTTGGTTTATACCTCAGTTTATATCAGTCTCTCAATGGCTGGGAAAGTTGAAGCTCTAATGAATATTCATGCTGCCTGAAGGAAATGGGTGTCTTCTTTATCTGGCTTTTTTTCCCATTGGCCCACCTCTGAAAGCTGACCTCCTAGTCAGTGCAGCTAAAAGAGACAGACAATACTTCCCTATCATTTCTCATTGCTCCTTTTCTGTCAAAATGTGGCAGGTTTCTGAGGTAAATCACTGCTGACCCACTCCTTTCTTCTATCCCACCAAAGCCAGAGTTTCCTTTTTCTTCTCCTACCTGCCATCCTGGGAATAATCTGGTGGGAACCACTGGCTTAAGGCCCTTTTATCTGCCTCCTGATGGAGTTCTGAGCAAAAAAGGTAGAAAAAGAGACAATATGTCAGTGTGGCTGTCTTCCAACCACCTGAGACAATGTGGTGAAGCTAGAGCTGGAACTGATGATGGATTTGGCAGGGTTAACAGAAAATTTGAGATCTGCTGAGCAAAGTGACCACTGATCAGTAAATTGGTATCATATCATACTGATATGACATGCTGTTTGCAGATACTGTAACGAGTTCACAATATTGGTGTATTTTTAAAGCCTCTTGTTTTCAAAAAGTACATTGCTACGTAGTATCTTCAACTTTAATAGAAAGTGTCATCCTCTATGGTTTTAGTGAAGAGCTTAAAAGATGATCTTTGGAAGCTCAATGAGGCTATTCAAAAAACCTGGTGTTATTTAAAATCCTGCAATTATTTCAAGCTAATTGTATGATTTTAGAAGCTTTAAGTCATTAGTCTTGAGTGCCAAAGGCTGTAAATACTGAAAAAGACCGATTTATCTGTTGAATGAAAATATGAATCCACATACGTGCTGAAGTAATTTGAACTTAGCTTCCATACGGATAAGATTTTCCTTTTTATAGTCAAGGAAAATAGTGTTACAGAATCAAGCTTTTAACTGATAGCAAATAATTTCTAGTCGTGAGCAATGGAGAGTTCTTTATAGTTTAAGTGCTCCTCATGGTGATGCTTTCCTTTCCTATTAGTTATATTTTGGAACTGACATCTGTGTTGTTGCCCTGTTGTCTGCTGGTGTTGATAATATTTGTATTTATGTACTGTTAGCCTTTGTAAAAGTAATGACCCTATCACTTTTATTTGTGAAGATTCTAAGTGGCATTTTGTGTTTCTAACTCAGGCCTCAGAAGAGTTACCCATAATTTAACAGCAATATTCAGGCTCCTAGGAGCTCTTTTCTTTCATCTACATTTAAATACCCCTATGGAAAGAAAGCATTTAAAGATGTGCATTATTCACCTGGCCATTACTGAAGTGTCATGTTAATAAATTTTAACTATCAAAGTAAGGAGGTATTTTGTTAGTTTTTTTAGCTGTTCTTGCAAAATCCTGAATGTAATTTTTCTTATGATTATATACTGGAAACCCATAATGGCTATAGAACTTTTCATGCTACCATAAAGATACTGCTGATACTGTACTTCATCTGAACAGTACATTAAGCATGGTTATTTATGAAGACATTTCTAGCAAAGTTACAGCATAGAAAAATACTTATTTTTGTCAGAAATCGGATAATTTTGGAAATTAAAGTAAAACAAGTATTTTATAACTCTGTTCAAAAAACTCTTTTATTATGAGGTACTTTATGAGGTAAAGCTTGGACCCTGCACTTGGAGCTGATATTCCTGATATAATCACTGCTGCTTACTTCTTGGTGAGGAAAGATCCCTGCTAAACTAATTTCCTACTCTATTTCTTTTCAAGGTGAAAATCCTCTTGTTACACTACCTCATAGACTGAAGTGCCACAATTACACTTAGTAACTAAAATACATGTTTATGAAATTAATCTCAGTTCTGCAAACTGGGACCGATTATTTAAGCTCACAAACTGCAGAGAGGAAAAAAAACTATACACAGTCACGATGGGAAAGGCTTGAAAAACAGGGTTCCTGTTTACTGGCAACTGGATTGAGACTGTGCATGTGAACCATTAAATTCTAGTGAAATCATCTCTGTCTGTTAGAGTAGATGAGCATTTGCTTCCTGAGGAGGACTAATTTCTTTCTGCTTTCCATTCTTTTCATTCTTTCTATGTCAAAACAAGTGAAACAGCCAAATGTATTTTTACTTCTTAAAAGAAAACTCTGTTTGTCATTGATCAGGTAGTCATAGATCATACGCAGGAAAGGGACTGTTTCTTATTACTTGATGGAGGTAAAATATTTATTCCTTGACACTCATTGAAGTGGTTATTGGCAAACATGAGCCAGGCCATACTGCTTAACATCCATCTATGTCTCAATTCCTTCAACAATTAAAAAGGTAAGCAGTATTTGCTCATCAGCATGAACTTTTTGAAATTGGGAGAAAAAGCTCACCCTGTAAAAATCTACCTAGGGCTCTGATGGTGGAGTAGGAGTCTGCAGAAGGGAAGAGCCAGGACTCATTTGGACTTTGAAAGGTGGAGCTCTTCTTTGCTGATCTCACCATGCCTATTAGAAACACAATAGGATTAATGTGTGGTATTTGCTAGAACTGTACATGAAATGTCACGTATTCATCTGCTGCTTTGCAATGTGAAAATCTAAGGTATTAAAGCATCAGGAATCTCTTGGTGCTACAGCAGGCTGTTTATCAGAGATTTGGATGCTGATTCACAAGCTCCTTTAAGATCATTTGTAAAATCTGGCGAATGCACTTTCACTTGCCCATTCAGATGTAATCTGTATCTGTCAGTACTTATAATCAGAGGCTCAGCTATTCAAGAGGGCAAGAAAGGAAAAATAAAAATATGCATCTACAGTCAAATAATATACTTGGAAGTCTGAGACCTGTTCTTACCCTCTAAAAGAAATTGAAGGGGATAAAAATAACAAAGAGACTAGAGGGAGTGACAGAATATTTTGGAAGAAGTAGGATTAATATTACAATACTTTCACCTTCATCAAGTTTCAGTGAAACAATTATATGTGGTTTCTTAAATACAGCTTCAATACAGGAATACACCACCAAGGAAGAGATCTTTCCTTTGTTAAGTTTTCTTCAATGTCTTTCATAAGTTTAGCAAGATCTTTCAAGACACTGTTCTTCCTGCTGTGAAGGTTATCCAACATATCCAACATACCCAACATATTCTTCTTACAAATATTGTCTTTTTGTGATTGTGGCATTTTCTCTATTGCTAAAAATACTATACCCGACTAGGATTAAATACTATTGCACAGGAAAATGGGAGATTTACTTCTGATAACGTTGGTATTTAATGGGAAATGTAAATGCTCACTGCAAAGTTTTGATTCTGCCCATGCTGTGACCCACGCTCCTGAGTTGGATCACGAGAGAGGTGAATGTCAGAGATAATCTAAAACCAAGATCTTGGATGTAATTAAAATTCAGTGCCTAATGTAGGGAGACATAAACATGGCAGAAAATCCTAGGAGGAAGGGATTTAGCTTAAGCTGACGATGTCTAAGCATTAAGACAGTTAAATTAGAACTTTTAAATTACCTAAGTGCTGATGCGTCCCTGCAGAGATGTCTCTGAGTCATGTGTGCCACAAGTGGAAGGTGGGAGGATGGCACTCGCGTGATGCAGTGCGTGGCACAGCCTGGGGGAAATGACTGCTTTCAGGCCTTACAGCTCACTGAAAGCAGTCTCCTCAAGAGTTAAAATAAAAAATTCTCTCTGTTCCTCAGCTATGATTTTCTCTTGTTCTATACTGAAGACAACTCACTCATCCTGGCCAGATCCAGGACAGCCTCGTACTGTGCTTTAACTCTACCTGCAGTAGAGAAAGACCTGGTTAGGTGGGAACAAATGGCAGTACTGGTGTGGAGAGGGAAAAGAAGAGATAGCAAAGAAAGGGTCTGAGGAGAGAAATGCTTGGAGAAATTCTTCAGGACTATCAAGTGGCTTGCTTATTCCCTGTCCAGCTTTAACTTCATGTTTTAAAGGAGAAGCTGAAATACCAATACATGAAAGTTCAGCCATTGTTTGATAATCAGATCACGGTTACCCTTTTTTATCATCTTTCTTAGGTTATCTGTTCTATATTACCAGTGCTGATTATAGACATATTTATTTATTTAATAGTCATGTTTTTGGTGCAGCATTGTGCAAGATGCAGTGATCTGAAACATTTGATGATTTCTAATTCTGAGCTAACTGCAACTCTTTGAAATCTTTGTCACATTCCTAGGAACACCGTTAGGATAATTATCTGGTGATCATTTTCATGTTCATCAACAAATTTTTTCCTGAACCTGACCTCCACTGTGAGCGAAAACAGGTATTTTTGTTTTGTGCTCCTTATGTTTTGGTAACATTGAGACCAAGAATGATGGGGATGAACAATACCAAGTTATTTTTAAAAAGACTTAACATGCTAGTAGTATTGTCAGAAAAATATATGGTTTTAAGGTGGTACAAGCAGTACTGTATGCATCCTACATAAGATAGGTTGGCAACATATCAGTGTCAGCCACTCTATGGGAAACTGAGGAACACTTGCAATATATCTGCATCTCCTTGAGACACAGTTTCCTCCCTAAAAAAACACTATTTGTGTACTTCTCATGTATTCTCTGTATTCATTTTTCAAGAAGCAACCTTTCTTTGGCTTGTTACATGTTTTAGTTTAAAGTGATATAAGAAAATCATATCTGTAACTCCATAAAGAGTTTAAATAATGAGAGCTTTGAAGGTTTTAAGAATTTATTTTGGAAAGATCTTCCATAAACCTAAAATATATAACAGCCACTTGCCTTCCTTCTGCAGATGACCTCTAGTGCACTAGCTAATGCAAAATTTAAAAAAATAGCGGGGGGCGGGAGGTTCTGAGCTGCTCATCTGTGTATACCAGTCTTGAAATGAGATAAGCACCACAGTCAAAGATGCAAAAAAAGCAGTGAAAAGACAGCTGTGTTTATCTCATTTACACACAAGGAAGAGAAACTGTACTTCGTAGAAGGAAAATTTTCAGCTCTTATCCACTACATTTTGTCCAGCTGTGTAGGAATTTTACAATCATTTAAGCTATCAAATGTGAAGTCTCTCTAAAATGCAGCAGCTTTTCTATCAGGCATAGTGTGCAATGAAGATTTTGGCTATAACTTGAGGTCAAAATATGTGATATTTTCATATCTATCTGGTTTTGCTGCCAGTATAGGTTTCCACCAGATAATGCTGTAGCAATAATTCTTCAGTGCTGTGATATTGCATGTGACTCTTGAGTTTTTGTATAGGAAATGATTTCATTTATTTGATTATGATGAACTCAGGCTGCTCAGTGCTGTCCACATCACAAAATACAATTTGTCTTTGCCTCAAAGAGCTTCTATCCTGAAGGCTGGGTTCTAGGGAGCCTTGAGTGGGGATGATCATCCCTTCTGTCGGATGTCTGATGCTGATGTGACCTCTGGACTACATAGACTTTTTTTTTTTAACCTAACAAAGCATTATTGCCACCAGCAAAAATGTGCATGTTAACCTCTTCCAAAAGCACTACAGCAGTATTTTTGCAGATTTGTAGGAAATCTTCAGTGTTCAAGTGCTCTTTTAGTCATGCTGAATTCCCAGAATACCAGGGCCAGAGGTTGTGAAAGGCAAGCGTTTCCCTCAGAGTGTATTGCCAGCTCCCAGCCTGGCCAGATGCACCAGGCAGGAGCCCCCTGCAATCTCTTGCATATCTTTTCTCAGGTATTGAGTGTGCAGTTTTTGGTGGGAGGCTTAGAGGCCCAGTATGTTCATTTGTGGGCTTCCAGTCTCTTGGGAGTTTTCTAGCAAATCCAGAAGGAAAACAGATGTCATCAGATCCACATTTTATCTTTTGGACAAATGCTAAGATAAAAAAAAGAATGTGTTTGATCTTAGGGTAAAAACTGTTGAAATGACTACTCTAAATAGAGGTTGATATGGGAAAAAAAACCCAACCTCCTGTGAACCTCCAAACCTTAAACATTAGCATAGCCTTTAACACCATAGTTCAGTTCTTTTTGTGCTTAGTCAATCAGCGAACTGTCAGGGTATTTATAGAGTCCTTACAGCTGTAATACAATTTGTTAAGATGTCCACTGTGATAGATGTTCCTTTCAATGTACAGTGCCCTGATCTGAAGCTATTTGCTCTCTGCAGGCACCACTCAGTGTCAGCTCCATCCCAGGAATTTCCTGAAATTCACAGCCTCATTATTCTGGCTCAGTATTTAAAACACTTCCCACTGGACTGTCAAAGTCCTAAGGTCCTTTAGGATGTGCTAGAAACAGCATTTTACCAGCTGCTAAACAAAAACTGAAGGACTAGCCTGGTTCTTGACTACGAAGAAAGCATTTTATAAATGAGTGAATGGTATGTTCCAATGGAAGCTGACCTGGCAGGGTTAAAACATCACTGAATATCACCTTGTGAACAGATACTGTATTTCATGCAAACTATGTATTGTAAAAGTATGTAATGAATGGGGTTCATTTCTGGTCTCAGTGAAGCTGGTAAGTGATCACTGTGGAGGTGATAGGTTGTAGAACAAACTGTCTCCAGCCCTGACTTGTTGACATTGTGAGGCAGTGAAGCAGAAATGTGACATTATTATAGCTAGGTATATAGCCTTTGGGTCAGTTTTGTCTAATACTAATTATGAAAAGAATCATAAAATGCTGCTTTACTAGATAGAATGGGGAAAATAATCCCTTTCTGAATATGCTCTCTGTGTTGCTCATTGATGTGACATTCAGTAACATCACTGATTTCTTCTGAGTAATCACAATTTAGGTCTTTTGTTGTTCTGCTGGAATCCAATGTATAATCCACATCCTCCTGAGGAGGACTTTGAAAGTTCTCCATTCTCCTTTTAATATAAATTGTCTGTGTACTCTTTTTCAGTGAGAAACAGCCTTAGGATCTTCGCTTTCTGAAAGTGACTGCACAACACTATGTGTCTAAATTATGAGGATCTCCAGCAGGCTGTATCTTGCTAACAGCAGTCAGTGCTGTCTGGAAGGTTAAAGTCCCTATTAAAGTTTGGATGGGAGCCAGAATGACTTCCAGTACAAGTTAGAGACACAACCACCTAATAATATTGTGTAACAGTGTGAGCCACCACCATTAACAGATGGCACCATGTGGCACCACATCATGTGATTCGGTTGCTGTTTCTTGAGTTCTTCCACATAATAATGTAGCAAAATATTAAAAATTGACAGAAAAAAAAAATTAGGATTCAAATGCTCTTATACGAGCAGATGAATAAGAAGAGTCATTTTTTTCCTGGGTTATATTTAATTTGTCAAACTGTCAGTTTAGAAATTTGTTTGTAGCACAAACAAAATAAAGCAGTATTATTTATGCTACTGAAATTGACAGAGAAAGCCAGATATTGTTTATTCATGCAAAATTAGTGTTATTTCCCTCTGCTATAATAAAATAGAGGAAGAAGAAGGTACAAGGTAAGAGGGTTGATGAAAGGCAGTTATAGTTTACGGCCTACATTTCAGTGCAGTTAACTTCTGCACACATCTGTGTGAGCTGTGCTGAAAAGAGCAGTGCTCTGGCATTGGCATGGAAGAGAAGGCTTTTCCAATTGCATATTTAAGTGGTTGTCTGTGAGAAAAATTAGTTTTATTGAAAGATGGAATGCTTGGAGTGATGAGGGCAGGCACAAGGGGATGGAAAACAAGTACGTGTTCAGAGGCAAAGGCCTTTCAGGTGCAGTTTCTCTCTAGCTGGTCCCTTCAGTATGTTTAGAATGTGTTGTGCCTCAGCACTGCTGCTACAACATTATGTATGCCATCAGTGTTTTTTACTTTGTCATTTATACAGACTGACATTCTTCATTTTCATTATCAAAGTTAACAATATATTTCTCTATGTATGTTAAACCTTGCATGCTGTTTATGAGTTACCGTATCCAAAAGGGGACTGAGATGAAGGATTATGCAAAATGAAGTCATAGATTATACAGGCACAGGCAAATTAGACACTTGAAAACATATGCTGATTGCCTTTATCAAAAAAAAAAAATATCAGCACTTAAAAGACTTTCTGTAGTGCTTTATTACTGCTCAGTAATTTGTTTGTAGATCTATGTTATTGCATTAGGCAGATCTGAGTGGTAACTTTCTTCAGTGATGTTTTAGTAATTGAGCAGAGCTCTGGAGAACACTGATACTGATGCCAGCCGTAGAGTGTGGTATAGTTTTAGCTTCATCTACTCAGCAGGCATAAGCCTACCCAGCTTTGCAGAGAAAGGAAGATGAGAGTTTCAGCAGATCTGCAAACTTTGAAAGGCCTGTTCCACAAAAGCATGGTTTTATCATGAGTTTTATTAAGGAATATTTTGGCTTTTACACATCAGTCTTTGTCTCCCACAGTGAACAACAGGACAAAGTTATAATTTAGTTTGCATGCTTTGATCAAAGTTACCTTCAAGAATATTTTTTTTCACATTCAAAGGAGCTACTAAATATTAGGTGAGCTAGCAAACATTTCTCTAAATTGCTACCAACCTGCTTTTGTATCAGGGTCCATGAGGAAATCAGGAGGAAAATGTGTCTTTTCTTCATACAGAACCTGAGCTATAGCCTCTGCACCTGAAAGGTGCCTTGTATCTTTGCCTTTCCCTGTTGGTGAAGGGACAAATTTAATGGGCTGTTTAATGACAGCTGTTTACACGCAGGATCTAAAGGACTAAACTCATAATTTGCCTGGAGTAGAAATTTTTACTTCTCTACTTCAGCTTGCTGATCATCATGTGCCATCGCAGTAGTTTGGGGGTCTGGACCATGAACAAGGGGCTTAGTCTGATGAAACAGGAAAATGGCATAAAAGAGATAGGAGTGTTGAAAAGAAGTGAACGAGAGCAGCTCTTCACCACCAGTGATGGTGCTGAACCCTCTGCATCATCAAGTCAGGGTTTATGGCAATTACTTTGGTTTCAATGGGAATGTAGCCTGGAGGAGAACTTCACCACTTGCTGTGTATTGTCAGGGAGAGGCAATATTTGATACAAGAGAAGAGATCCCAAACAATTTCTTTTTACAAACTCAACAGTTTTTTAAGCTTTTCTGAGAATGTCCAGAGGCTTTTCTCTAAATAACACAGAAATTTATTGTAGTACTAATAGTAGAAGAAAGTGCCCAATAAGTTTAATTGTCATTTAATGGCTGTGAATTTAGGATGTGTATCAGAGGTAAACTTGCTTTTTTCTGCCAGCTGTTGGTCTAAAATTCAGTAGCATATCTCATCTCCACTTGATTTGAAGAACATTTTAAAATGCACTCCTGTTGTTTGTTCATCAGCAGTCTATGTAGCTGCAGCCTGTAATTTAAAGTAACGTAGGGTAACTTCTTCTTCTGAGTTGTTCAGCTTTTTAGTACTGTTTTGTGCACGTGAGGAATATATTTGGGTTTGAATAGCTTTTAAGTGATATTTAAATGCTGACTTAAAGTAGGGTTCACCTTATCTTTCTTTAAAAATCTGAAGATTAAGACCCAGTCTTGAAGTAGTCTTTGTGATCAGTTACATTATGATGAACCACTCTCCAATTTCTCTCCACTATCTTCAGTATCTCCTGAAGCTTTTAGATCAGAGTGGTCATCAAGAGTTCCTCCTATAGTCAACAAATGAATCATCTTGATCTTAAATCCTAATTCTTAGACAGCTAAAATAAATCAGTTTCATTATGTAAATGTATGTTGAGAAGTAATTTTTCTTATGTCAGAGACATCTTTCAGGTTTTCAATTTTTGTTGATTGTCATGGTAGCAATACCTGGAGTTTAAGATAAGTTTGAAGTTAAGAAAATGGAATTAACATTCAAAGCAATTAAGTATCTAGAACTTAAAACCTTTTTTTTTTTTTTTAACATTTACTGCTTATGTGCTTTGTGACTTAGAGTATTTGTCAAAGCATTCCTAAAGGTACCATGCATTTATGTAAATAAAACATATTCAATCATATGTTTTTAATGGCAAATCCCAAATGGAAAAAAATATTGTTCTGGAGGTTTGTTTTTATTTCATGCTGCAGGGGGACAAAGGCTACCTAAATCAGGACATAAAGGTTGAAGTGGTATGGTAGCATACTCCCATCTTTTCCTGTTCCTTTCTTTCTAGTCCCCTTAAATTAAATAAGGAGAATATTTCTGATGATAAAACAGAAATTGTGCTAATGGATTATTATTCTATGGCCTCAGTAATATGTACATCTTGCTATGGTATGCCTCTCCATGTGCTGTCTGAGAAAACCACAGATAGATATATATGTAGCTTTTTGGGGAATATTGATTACTGTCTCCTTACCCATTAAATTTAGCTGCTCCACGTGATAGTATTTGAGGAATACCTTAAAGAGTAAGAAGACAAGTAAAAGTTTAGGTTATCCTCCAAGGCCCTGTATTCACTCAATCATCTCCTCTGTAATAATTCAGAAATCATTCCTTTCATTTGAGGCTTGTCCATCTTGTTCAAGGTATCATAGATTATGTTTTTGGCTTTAAAGTGTTTTGGTATCAGTCGTTTGGAGAGAGTGATGGCATTACACTAACTATAGCTGCAACAGCTGAAGCAATCCTTAAAATAAAGTTTCTCCCATTTCTGCAGCCCCCTTAAAATGGGAGGCTTGAAGCAGGTTCACATAGAGTTATACATTTATCTCCACATATAGTTTCCTAGCTCTCTTCCAGTTGTGCAAAGGCAAAAAGCTTCTGCTGGGGAGGAGTGTCAACCATAAACTTCAAGAGTTTTTTCAATGTGATTTTGCTGAGTTTCATCTGTGCTGTATGTCTCTTTTAAAGGAAAGGAAGATTTAGTCCTGTTTAAATATTATCAAAGCTATCAAATATGATCTATAGAGGATTGGGGTTTTTTCCCTTCATATTCAAAACATCTGTTCTAGTTAGGCCTTTTTTTCCCACTACCACGTCTTTCCCTATTAGTTCCAATTATGTTGCTGTTTTCTCGACAGCCTGCCTAAAGGAGTCGTAGCTATTCATTTGTGTAACACAGCAATAATGTTTGCAGATCTTGCAAATAATAGAATCAAAAAAATAACACAATTTTAGCTCATGAACATAAAAAAAACATGTTCATTTAAGGCCTGGATTGTGTCAACACATGTTTGGAGTAATAATAACCATTTGAAATGGCTTCTATGTAGAAAAACAACATACAGACATTTATTTATTTGCCAGTTTCTGAATGCTTTGTTTACTGAATTTTTTAGTATTTCAAGCAGTACTTTGAACATGATAAGAAATGTCCTGGTAAGAGATTACAATTAAAACAGTATGTATTATGGAAAGCTGCAGTAGAACTTGAAAATCTTCCAGAATCAGGTCTATTTTAGCAATTTTAAAGTGACTATTCCTTGATCAGCATAAATACAGATTGATTTACTATTGTACAGATTAAAACAATTCACATTGGATTTAAAGAGGTATTTAAAATACACGGACACTTTAAAGTCATTTGTACATTGCAGTTTTTGGTACAGAACATTACTAATTCATGTGATGACTCAAGCTTATAGTCACTGATGTCTTACTGAACAAAATTGCCCTTGTACCCCTTTGAACTTTGTACTTTTAGTCAGAAGACTTTGTTATTGAAAAATAGCCTCTTAATTCTCATTATCGGTTACAGAAAACATGCATCATGGTTGGATTCAACAGGGATCCTTGAATGACTAGCTGGTAAACATTTTTATTAGTAATGTGTTCCATCTGTTAAATATTCAGCTTGATCTAGTAGCAGTTGGTAGTGAAGCTGTTGAGGTTCTTATTGAGCTTTTATGGCATAGAAAAAAGAAGTAGAAATATCTTAAGCAGCCTCCATTTTAAACAGATTACTATGACGGGAGGCCCACAAGCCTATCATGCCATAAAGAGTAAATTATCTCAATACCTGATGATACTTTAGCCATTTAAGGTATTAATAAGTAAATACATAAATAAATAAGGCTGTCCCATAGGCTTCAACTCATCCTGTGCTATAATACTGCACAATTATTTTAAAAGACTTCTATTTCAGAATAGACCTAGAAATCATAACATGTGGACAGATTATAAGGCTGCATACAACCGTGTATTTTCTTGGGTAGAAAAACTTTCTGGTTGTGTTATTCTTGTATAGATACTGTATCAGAACAGCTTTATTACCAAAAGTATCAAAGCGTTCAACTGAAGTCAAGCATATAAAGGGAATATTTCTATTTTTTTGCAACAGTTAATAATTTTGATTAAATAAAACTATGTTGCCTGAGTTCCGATTTTGTGGCTTCAGATAACTTAAGTGTGCCTTGAGTTAAGTTATGAGTTAGAGCAATTCTGCTAAAGGTAATGATAATAACAAAATAAACGGCCTCCTTCAAAAATAAGATTGTAAAAATAAGATTGATCACGACAGAGAGTTCACCTCCTGACATTTGTTGTAACTGTGGCCAAAACCAGTGAACATGTTATGGCACTCAAGTAATATGTGCTTGCTTAAAATCAAAAATAAAACAGAATACAGATAGAAATTAGTAAAAGCCTTTTTTATTTTAAGTGGAATATTCCTGTTCTGCTTTGTCATGTGTATTCATAACTTAGTTCCATGTGATCAACCGGTAGGTTGTAGTCACCGTATATTTATTTATTTTGGAGAAAGTAACCTGCATTGCAGAGTGGGAAAGGAGCATCACTCCTTAGTACCTTTTAAACACTGTTCAAGCTACCCTCATTTCCTGTGCACAGTCCCTTTAATGTTGGGCTGTGTGTTGTTTCTTGTCTGCTGGATAAAGGACAACTTCCAATGTGATAGTTCCCCCTTTGCAGATGCATCTTTGCTTAGTTCAGTCTTTTTGCAGAAATTGTTCTTTCTACTTGAGTAGGTAATGCACTCTTACTTTATGTATCTCTTCTCTGCGAAATAGTCCTTCCAGAGGAAATTGTTTAATCGGTAGAGATAATAGCTATTAAATGTGTAGTGTAATTGTTACAAATTATACACTTTCCATGTACAGGGAAAGAGTTAATATTAAATATTGTTGTCCTAATAATTACTGCAGATAGTAGCTAAGCATTAGTCCAGTTGATTAGGTTTTATCCCTCTTTTCTTTTCAGACACTCAATAAAGACATTATTTTCTAGTTATTTTACTGCAGCAGTCCAACGGGTTGTACTTTTTCTGATGAAACATCCTATACCTCAGCATTTCTGTTTCAGAACGTGTAGCTATCTGCCAATTTACTTCTCTGTCTCTACTTCTCTGTCTCTCTCTCTCTAAATTGAGATCTTATCTGCCAAGAAGTGTGTTTGTCTATGTTTGGTATTTTGACATGAATATGTACAGGAAAATAACAAATATGTCATCTTGCTTCAAAGTGTCAGAGAATAAGGAGATTTAATTAAAAGGGCAGAAATTTTATGGGACCCCATGATATAAACATACCTCTATACAGTGGCTAGAGTTACAGCTCTCTAAATTAGTTGTATTAATTTCTGCTAACTAAGAAGAATAATTGAGCTGGGATCTAAAAACTGTTTTTTGAATTATCTTACTGTTTAGCCCTCAAATTAGAAAATTTTATGAAGAAGGAAAAAGTTACTTCATCTGCAGAAATCTGAGTCAGAGCACAGCTATATTATGCAAATCTTAACAGTAAAAATAACTTTGAATGCAGGGCTTGTTTTCATTACCAACGGGGTAAAATGGATAGTGGGTGTCTCTAATCAGCACATTTCTAGTGCAGTTTAGAAGGTTAAAGATAAAATATTCATAGCAGAAAATGCCGTTCCCCCTTATATTGAAATACAATTTAAAACATTTGTTCATATATATGTATGTATATTTGTGTGTATGTATGCATATATACACATATATAAATGCATATATGTATAACAGGGGCTGTAGCGATAGGACAAGGGGTAATGGTTTTAAACTAAAAGAGGGTAGATTTAGACTAGATATAAGGAAAAAAAATTTTTACAATGAGTGTAGTGAAGGACTGGAACAGGTTGCCCGATCCCCTGGGAAACATTCAAGGTCAAGTTGGACGGGGCTCTGAGCAACTTGATCTAGTTGAAGATGTCCCTGTTCACTGCAGGGGAGGTTGGACTAGCTGACTTTTAAAGGGCCTGTCCAACCCCAACTATTCTATGATTCTACAATTCTAAGCCACTGTTTCAATCAGTTCAAATGATATACAACTGAATTTCTCAACTTTGTCTCTACTGAGACCTCCTTGAGAGGTCTGATTTTCTGGACAAGCAAGGAACTCCACTGCCCTTTGAAATAGGAAAGTATAAAATCACCCTAATGCCCTGACGCTCGTTTACTGCATTAAGACTTTTTGGACTAAAAGCCTTTAAGACATGATGGGTTTTTTTCGTTGTTTCCAGTTAGCCTGTAGTGTGCATTAAAACACAGGTGAGTGAATATCCAACAACTAGAAGGAGCTCAGCTCTTGGGAATACCTCTTCTTTCAGACTGACTAACAACTGTTCAAGAAGTCAGTTTTGCTGATTATTAGGTGGAGTCATAAAATCTATGGTAAACAGAATTGTTACACTTAGTGCCAAACAGAGGACATAGAAGTGTGATTGTTTTACTTCCCTGCTAGTTCACCTGAAGAAATAATTCTCATGACCAGGAGCTGGCAGTGTTACTCTCAGTAGCCACACTCATAGCTACATACTGCCTTGGAAATGTATGTAGAAAAGTGATTTATCCACTATAGGTGTCCATTCTTTGTTATGAAAAATAACATGCACTTAACTATTTCTTTAAAATTGACGTTATTTTGTTAGTTTGCAGAAATCGTGGTCTATTTCAAGCTTGTAAAACATACCTCTGTAGTATTAGAAATTGCTACTGTAAGAAGATGTGAATCATAAAGAACATAATATAAATGATGCTCTCAATGAATACTAGTGTATTATATCATAAAATAGTATGTAATTAACATGTGAATTCCAGCACTATGTTTTAGACTTGCATTTGCATTGTTTTCAGAATGAAGTTTACAAAGTATAAACTTGTCTTCAGCTCTGCATTGCCCTAAAACTGCCAGCATACATACATAGAAGTTGCTACCTGTTGTTTGTTATCTAGACATTGTCTTAAACTATAGGCCTGAAACAGGCCTATAGTCCCAGGCAACAACTCAGCATTCTAAAAGACCTCCAATTAATGAAAGTAAGAATATCTGGGGGTATATTCCATACAATACGCATTATTATAGCTCTCTACAGCTACCTGAAAGGAGTTTGTTGTGATGTAGGTGTTGGTCTCTTTTCCCAAGTAACTAGTGTTAAGACAAGAGGAAATGGCCTCAAACTGCGCCGGGGAGGTTTAGACTGGATATTAGGAAAAAATCTCTTCACTGAAAGGGTTGTTAAGCATTGGAACGGGCTGCCCAGGGAAGTGGTTGAGTCACCATCTCTGGAGGTATTTGGAAGAGGTATAGATGTGGTGCTTAAGGACATGGCTTAGTGGTGGTCATGGCAGTGTTAGGTTAATGGTTGTACTTGATGACCCCATGGGTCTTTTCCAACCTAAATGATTCTATGATTCTATACACACACATATATGATATATAAAAAAGTATTTTAAAAAATATATAATTTAAAGATTCTCTTTAATAGAAAACTTTGCTGCTTCCCGGATAAGCAAAAATGTCTCTATCCTACTCACAGGGAAGGTAGACCAGCATAGGAGGTGACCTATACAAATAGACAAGAATAGAAGGATAACCTATATAGCAGGTATCCACATTTCAGTGAGAATTGAGAATGTCAGTCATTACCACCTCGTTACCTTCCCGTTTTCTTCCTGAGTCTACCCATTGACCATGCTTTACTTGAGAGCTCTCTATTGCTTCCCTTCATTCTCCCCCCCTTTTCCCCCTGACTTTGAAATTTTCTGTCTGCTTCTTTGCTTTGACTTCAGTTTTCCTTAAAGGATTCGGAACAGTACCAGTGAACTTCTAATCACTGACATTCAAATAGAATCAGAATGATGTCAAAGGAGTTCACACCTCCCTACCAGTATGCCTTTATAGAAAATGTCTTGACTTCTGGCTTCTCAAAATGGAAATGCTCGTTAAAGAGGGAGAAATATGCCATAAAAAGGAGAGACTGAAGAAAACAAGAGGCTTTACCCTTCCCCCCTTACTGCCCATGCAGTTCACAGAAAGTGCCACATTTCATTTCACTCTAAAACCTGATCAGGCTTTGGTTAAAAAGACCAGAATAATAAATCTTGTGTGACCTGTCCTCTTTGGGTTATCCAGGGCTGACCTGGCATTTTCACAGATGTTATATGTAGAATAACAAAGGAATACTGAACACTATATATTAAATATGCATTACTGTCAAAATAATAAAAAAGAAAAACAAAAACAAAACCCCACCAGATTCTCCCCTTCCTCAATTGTTCTATCAAGTCAAAACTAATGGTTGCCTGATTGGTAATGTGTCTTATGTCATTCATTATCAGATGTATATAAGTTTTTCCAAACAAGTTAAATAGGACCTTGAGAAGCAAACTAAAAAACTGTGTACATATGTAATCTTCTATTCATGCAATTGCATTAAGGGACAAAAGAGAAAAAAATCACATTTCTCTGGGGAAAATGATGAAGTTACTAACATAAGAAAGTTCCTAAAAAGTCAAAGGATGTACGTAATGTGGCTTTTTTTGGAGAGTTTTTCCAGGTGATTTTTCAGTAATCAATCAACTCCAATGCATCTGAGCTCCTCAACTAACCCAGACCTGTTGTTGTGTTGATTTAAGATAGCATTATTGTCACTATCATATTCAGGTACCATTAACAACCACATTTTCAGGCAACTGTGAGATTTTTAAAGAAATGCCAACAAAAAGATAAACAAAATCTTTCCTTCTTGTCAGGATGTGAGAATGTTCAAGTTCCACTTCATTCACCCTCTGAGAAGTTTTGATTCCCTTTTTCACAGTTTAACCTCAGCTTGCTCTTTTTCTCACAAATTTAAGTTCTCACATAGTCACTATAAAACATAGACATGTTGGTAACATTACCCCAAGGATCAATTTATATTTACTTAATTTGCATGTAACAAAATATCTATGAATATTCAGCCAGATAATTTATTTCACAGAATAATTAATTATTTATCCATTCACAAGCATGACATTGCATTAATCATGGCTGGACCTATTTTTGTATTGTATTAGTGATTTTTTTTCAACTCTTAACAAATTTCTTAAATTAAAATACATTTAATTGATATAATTTAATTCAGGTAGTTACAACTCACAAACACATAATTTTATAATTATGGAATTTTTAAGCATGGAGACCGCTTCTGATCTTTTGATGTTTTAAGTGTCACTTACTCATCGCTCAGCCAAAACTATTCAAATTCTTTTTCTGTTGTTGATCTGAAGATTTAAAGGATTTTCTGGTAAGACCTTAAAGAATGAAAACAAAGAAAAAAAGACTAAAACAAAAAGAAGGAGACAAAATGACAAATGTTCTTACCACTGACACAAATTCCATAAACTGGACTGTAAGGAAATGATAGCTAGGAAAGAAGAATAAGTAGAAATACAATGAATAACAAACACAGGAGATTGGTGAACAAATATGTGAAGAACTTCCCAAACAGACACTCTAAATAACTTTCTTGTATTTTAAAAGTCCAAATAGATGTCAGCAGTTTCTGCCTTTGTCTAAGTAAGACACTTGTGGAAATAACACTGTTCTAATTCATCACAGAAAAAATCAATTTGTTCAGTGGACACCCGTGGCATAACACAGAGTTAAGGGATGACATATGCCATCCTTCCCCTAGCTTCTGAGTAGGAAACAAAAGAAGTAACGATCTCTTTGACACACAGAGCTTTTGAGTGTGCTCTGTGTATGAATCATAGGGTAATTCTGAACATACCAACAGTTGGTGAAAATGTATGAAAAACAGCAGGTAGCACTAAGTTGTTCAGGTTAAAAATTCAGAAGAAAAATTGATGATGCTGCTTTCAAATTCTCTACCCGCATTTTTCAGAGATTTCATGGAACTATGTTCAAGCCTTTACAAAACCAATTCTGAGGAACCTAGGAACTTCATTAGTGGTTTATTTTAGCATCTCAAAATGAGTGCAAATCTTGACAAATTATTGAATATTAAAATTTCTCAAGCATTTCATTATTTCTATTATTTGAATAGGTGTTTTACAGGTCCTACATTATATTCTGATCCTATCTTCCTATCTCTTGGAAGAAAGGGTGCTTTCTTAAATAATTTTATTCATCATGTCAACTATTTTAGAATTGGTGAATTTCATCCACCC
>JAOXNG010000021.1:97581633-97594163 GCA_028566535.1 Scolopax minor
AGGGCAGGGAGGAAAAACATGGAAAAAAACCTCATGGGTCAAAATAAAGGCAGATTAATAAAGCAAAAGCAAAAGTTGTGCATGGAAGTAAAGGAAAACAAAGGATTTATTCTCTACTTCCCATCGTCCGGCCACTTCCCAGCAAGTAGGGACTCTGCATGTGTAGCTGTTTCTCTGAGACTTTTAATTTTCATTGCCTAGATCTAACAAGTAGTATAATTCCATGGAAGACTTTATGCTTTCACAGTAAATATATGGAGTGAGGTTTCTGGTGGAAAAGCTTGCGTAATGAAAATACCACCTAAATTTTTCATCAGCACTCTGCCATTAAATCTCTCAAAAGTTCACAGACAATGTAGGGCTTATAAACACTATTTGAGAATATTCATCTTAATGTCAGTGACATTTTCAGGAAAAAGTAGGCTGAAGTTGGAAGTACTTACTAACATAAGGCTGAGAAGTACAGCGATTAGCACAGTACCCTGATATTTATGGAAAATGGATTGGGATTTTTCCAAATGGTTTGTCAGGGGCTTAGTGTACCTCTTTATATCAGAGTGCAGTGATGTAGGGACTGGAAGTTCATTAAGGTATAGAATAGGAATCTAAAAGTATCTTGGATCAAGATTAATAACATTTATCTTACATCATAACTTTCTTTACTCTTTTTTCTTACTTTTCTCCTTCTCTTTTCTTGCAAGACAATGAAGCAGACAACCTCCTCTCCCCAAAACAGCAGCAATCTGCATTTTAATTTGAACTCACAACAGGACACTGATAATGCTGTTTAAGTTTAGTCATAATCCATATGGAGTTGGCCCTGGTGTGTAGTGTTTTGCTAATGACACAAAAATAATTATTATTCAGTGACCTTTAAAGAAGAAAGCTGGGGTTTTTTTATCCTATCATAGATGTTTATCTGTATTTAACTGGTTTGAGTACTCTCAGGCTCAATATTGTCTGTCCTATTATGTTAAATACAAGATAATTACTGTTTGATGTATTGAGACAGTGGAAGAAAGAATGTGTGGGATTAACTTCAATAAGTGTGTTTTATTTCTGTATGGTTGGTTGGTTTTTACAATTATTTATAATAAATTTGCATCATGCCTGAGAATTGCAAACATTATGGAATGTGGAGGTGTATGCATAATTCAGATGGGCTAAAACACTAAGCATTGCCCAAATTGCTTGTGAAATATGACAGGAAAGATGTCTTAGGGGAACTGTAGGCAGTCATAGGAAAGGTTAATTTTGTGTGCTAACTGAAATTGCATTCAGAATCTCTGGGTTCACTAGCAGTGCACGCATTATGCAACTCAATTCTAAGTGATAAAAATGTTGGTTGCTTGTTTACATTTCATAAATAAATGTATATGTAATACCTTTGGTACAGAATTATTACAAAGGTTACCCGGGTGGTTACTGTTGTTGCTAAGGCTTTACAACATGTTCTGTTCTAATTCTTTCACAATTTTCAGATGCATAGAACATTCTAAAACTTCTAGGTTTGTGTTAGATATGTTAAAGTATTTTCTTGTTTTGCAATTCTAAATGAAATATAGCTACTTTCATGAAATCTAAAGATCAAATGTATTCTTTTTTTCTCCTTTGCCAAGTATGATGCAGTTCTAGCCTTCTTATTTTAAATGAGCGTTTCCATGCATTTTATTTTATTTTATTTTGTATTATTTTATGTTACATATTTTATTATTCTTTATTTTACTTTTTAAGTCGAGAGAAATTTCAGCCTTTTTTTTGTAGTCTTCAGAAGATGGGAACACTTACGGTGATCACTTTTGCAAATTGTCTTTTTCTTTTTGCTTGAGAGGTGATATATTCTTTAGTACTGCTATAAGCATCATAAAGATTAGCTTCTGTACTTATTGGACTGAATTCATAGTCATAAAACCTGCTTCGCTCTGTGTCCATGAGCAGGTGGGTTCCATAGTCTTTCTCACAGTCAATTGATATTTTATCCAACTGCTAAAGTAACTTCATTGATAATTCTCTACTTTTCCTGGGACAACTAAGTTTGAGAGCAGTTTAATAATTTTGAGGCCTTTTATTCATAAAACTTTTAAAATATAAGTATCAATCTAAGACTATGTCTGTGAAGAGATTAAAGATGTTTAAAGAGACTCATTATAATTTTGATAAAGTATTTAAGTAATAAATGCCTATTAAAAGGGAAAAAGCAGAGTGTTTTGAGTTGCAAAATAAATTTCTTTCTAAAATGCAAAACCTTGACATAATAGGACGGAAGAACTACATACTTAAATATTCATATTTTAAATTTATGGGTGAACTTTCAAATGTGAATTCAGGATGCACATTTAACTTGTTACTTACTTGTATTTATTATTCTAGTTTATGTGCATGATTGTGAGTTCTTAGGTGTATTTGAAAAAAAACAGAATTTCACCTAAGTAATATCTTTGAATTATATAGGCAGATAGATATTGTTTATGTTGCATTTTCATTTTGTTGCCAATACCTGTCTTGGGAGTAGTTAAATCTATTAGTGTGCTAAAAGCTAAGAAAAGAAATGAAGTCTGTGTTTAAATGCAGTTGTGCATTGTGTGTGTATAAATATTTCTTAATAAGCAGAAACAATTTCATTAACACGCCTGTTTTCTCTTGTTAAAAAAATGTAGCCAGAAAGGAGCATCTCCTAAAGGGTGTTTGCACACAGATTTTTATCTCATGCCTTCAAAACACAAAAGGTGCAGGGCTGTATATTGTAGTTTCTGTTCTTCTGGGATACAGAGAAGATAGTGATGAATATCATATATAGATCCTTAATGTAAGGATAATAATCTCAGCAATAACTAAGCAAAAACCAAGGAAGAAAAAAATCTTTGTTTTTTAATTTTTTTCTTTAAATTTTAAAATAGTTCAATTTATTTTACACAGTATCTTAAAACTATAACAGTGGAAGATAGGTTTCAGCCATAGTTCTTCTTTAGGTCTTGTGAACTGATGTGTTTGCCTGCTTTAAGGACAACATTAACTGTGAGCTTTAAAAACAAAGAACTTGCCTTTGTGTCATTTCTTGTTCTTTTCCTGTGTGCGAGGAAATTTCCTAGTGTGTGAGGAAATGAGGGATTTATCCCACCAAAAAAAAATAGCTCATGAGTTCTGCTCCTGAATGTGAACTAATATATGCAATCAGGAATATATATTTATTCTCCTGATTTGGACTAAACTGCCAATATAAATGCACCTGTACTTGACCCGAACCACAGAGCTGTTCCAAGGATGGGATCTGGTGAAGTCTGAGAGAGAGACCACCTGGACTATGAGTGTTTTGGTTTGCTTTGAGGAGATCATACATGTGTAAGAACCGCCAGGGACATGAATGCCTGCTTTATGGAGGACTGATGTGAACCAATTTTGAAGAGGGGAAAGGATGAGTACTTTTCTCAAAGAGAAATCCATGTGTACTTTTTTCATGCAGGCCTGTGAGAAAGTCTTAAGTTAAATTCATGTCTTTATCAAAGAAGAGATTTGAGATGTCTTGATAGAATGATCAAAAAGTATCTATGTGGAGAAAAGATCTGTGGTTCAATAGATTGCCCTTTAGAGGAGGGAAAATGACGTGAAGGATTACAGTGATTTAAAATGGAGGCTAAGAAGTGTGGACAGAGATACATGTGGGGTTGGGTTTTTTATTACTTCTGAACTTTTTTAAAGTATGGGTAGACTAAGCATAGGAAAAGCAAGTGATGAGTAGATTTGTCTTTGCAAACAACTTTCTCAAAGACACTGCAGCTAAGAACATCTGGCTGTGGGCTGACATTAGCAGGTGAACTGTAGATAAAAGGGGAGATTGGATGGCAATGATTCCTTCTGGCTTTAAAATTCATGAATATGTACATAGTTCATATAGTTGAAATTGTAAGATTTTTTTTTTCCCTATGACTGAATTCCTTCCTGCATTAAAAAGCCAAAACCAAGACCATATCATCATCAAATTCTTTTTAAGCACAGAAGAGGCTAAACAACTGGCCAACTCAGTAAATGGATTGAAAGATTTAGATCTGTCTAGCAGTACTCACCACCATTCACACTATAGAAACCTGGCTACATCAACATTTATAAAGAATTACATCAATTTCAGAAAGAGTAAGGTTTTAAACAGGTTTTTTATCCAGTGTTTCTACCTATTAAGGTAGCAGTGAACAAGCAACCATTAACTTTTACTATGTGAGCAGAGATGCATGCTTTAAAACTATTTAAAGTGAGTCATTAATTCTAGTATCCCAGTTATGTACTGGCACCCCTGTGTGCTTCCTCTTCCTGGGACACTCACAGGGACAGAGAGCTTCACTGAAATAAACTTCCCTGATATGTGCTCTGCCTCTGTTCTCCTTGATAACACATTTTGATGCTATATCATCTGTAGTTTCTGTTGCCCTTATGGATTTCTGTTGTTCAGCAGGATGTGTCATCCTATCTCCTCCATATCATCGCAGTGTTTCTGTTATCTTGTACTTGATATTTTTCATCAACGTGGTAAGGGATAATGTTATTACCTTGATGGGAGCCTGTTCACATAATAAATTGTAGCAGTGGGGAAAAATATATGACAAATGTTAAAAAAAAAGCCTATTTAAATCTAGGCCAGCACTGCTACATATGCCTTGTTTAGCTTACATGCAATATTCTTTGTTTTATGAAGGGGAACTTGAGCTGTCCATTTTATAGAATCTCAATGAGCATTATAACTGATGGATTTTAAGATCTTATTTCTGAAGTATTGAATTATCTGTCCTATCCGTATTTACACATCCTTTTCTGCAATGTGGCAAAAATAACTAGACACTCCAGTCATTTCCACAGTGATCCTGTATGTAGAGTCTGTCTTTGTCCAGAAAACCTGTTCTGCTCTATATTTTCTCAAATTATTTTCTGAGGGAATTTGCTCTTCCTCTGCTGCACCTGATGGGCATAGCCAAGAAGTATGGCTATTGCTCCCACAGCTCTTCAAGAAAATGGGAAAATGACAGTGTTTCTATTTCAGCTTTTCATGGTTTGATGTTTAATTGCAATATTCCATTTAGCTCTGATTCTGTTACTTCTTATTCTTTCCAATCTTACATTAATAGACTGCTGTTCAGTTGTGATGAAGCAATATTTAATCCCTTTATGCTATTTGTTTAGTAAGTATGAATGCAAAAATAAACTCTTTTGACTTTGAAGGTCAGATTTCACCTCCCAGTTAACAAACTGGGAAGTATTTGGAAGACAGGCAAATATACATTTAAGGATTATGTCTTTCTGTAATCTTGATGTTTCATAAAGCTGTGTATTATCATAGTATTTGAACGTACCTACACATATCCAGAGGCAGTTGCTTTGGTTTTTCACCATGCATCTCTGTACTGCTAGAGGTAAGGATTTTTTGGGCTATAGGCAACAAAAACAGAGACTAGTATTCACAAGGTAAATGTCATTTAAAGGGGAATAACTTTTTCACAAGAGATTTATGAATAATTTCTTGAAGATTTTGAGTGTGCTTAATCTGCCCTGACAGATTGTTCTAAGACTCCCTTACTCCTCTGTTTTGTCATTACTATATTTCCATTGTTAAATTGACATAGAGCTGCTGTTATAATTCATGGGTCCTAACTAGACTTTTGATTTGAGATGACATTTGATGGGTTTCCTGCTTTCACTTTTGGGTCAAAATTCTGTGATCCAGAAGCTGACAAAGCAGATTGTAAAGAGACCTGTCAGTGGCCTAAGCAGAGGAAGACATAGGCAAGAGCAGAATGCTGAGGAAACTTGTGTTTCATCTTTGTGATCAGTTTTAGGTACAATAAGCCTGAAGGCAATAAGTGAAGTAAGGAAACAATTTTATTTATACAAGAAAAGAGCTTCTTATTGAAATGGATATGATGCATCGTTTAGACTGTTTTCAATAGTGATTAATAGCAACTAACATATTAGGAATTTTTTACATTTTTCAAATGGAAGGATAATGCTAGACATAAAAGTTAATAATGAACACAGGTTAATTTGAGTTAATAAAACCATGCAGATTATTCTCAAAACATTTCTTGAAAGGAAACTTGATGTTAAAGCAGTTTGCTGTGATTTGTTTTGGTATGTATGCACTTACTATTTTTCTAAAAGTAAATCCAAAGAAATACCTAAACTTCTTTATATATTCTTCTACTGATAACTCTGGTAGTTAAGTGGTTTCCTGAAGAGACTTTCCCTTCTCTAGCATTTGGAGAAAAGTTTGCAGAACTTCTCCTTCATACAACAGATGGCACTTCAAATCTCAGCCTGAACCTGAGGAATGGCAATCTGAGTTCTAAGCTTTCAGGATGGAACTCCATCCTTTCTTATCTGCAAAGGCAAGGGTAAGTACCTGTCTGTACCTTGTCATCTAGTTAGTGACAGCTTGGTTCTTGGTTCAGAGTTGGAAGGGACCTTAAAGATCTTCTAGTTCCAACCCTGCCATGGGCAGGGACACCTAAACTATGTACCCCATCCACCTGTCCTTGAACACTTCCAGGGATGGAGCATCCACAGCTTCTCTGGGCAACCTGTTCCAATGCCTCACCACCCTCACAGTTAAGAATTTCTTCCTAATATCTAATACAAATCTACCCTAATATCCACTATAAATCTTTCAGTTTAAAGTCACTATCCCTTGTCCTGTCACCCTTGTAAAAAGTCCCTCTCCAGCTTTCTTGTAGGCTCCCTTTAGGTACTGTGAGGCTGCTTTATGGTCTTCCTGGAGCCTTCTCTTCTCCAGGCTGAACAACTCCAACTCTCTCAGCCTGCCCTCATAGTGCTCCAGCCCTCTGATCATTTTTGTGGCCCTCCTCTGGATGCACTCCAACAGGTCAATGTCTTTCCTGTGTGGAGGGCTCTAGAGCTGGATGCAGTGCTCCACGTGGTGGAGTGTGTCACCAGAGCAGAGCAGAGGGGCAGAATCCCCCACCTTGACCTGCTTCTTTTGATGCAGCCCAGGATGCTTTTGGCTTTCTGGGCTGCAGGCACACATTGCCAGCTCATGTTGAGCTTCTCATCAACCAACTTGAATATCTCTGGAATATATTGCTGATCTTTGTTTACAAGGGATTCCTTCTATCTCCAAAAGCAGGCATTCAATTTGTAATGCCAGTTTTTAATTCCTGCTGTTAGTGACTACATTGTGAGAGATAATTACATGGTGTGGAATTGGTACAGAAGTGTGTTTACAGCAGCAACCTTCTCATTGTTTTGAATAGAGATAATTTATAATGAAATATTTTAATACAGTGTTTACTGATACTGCTAAGATACCTCTAAGATTATTCAGTTATTTTGCAATCTACCAAAAATAGTTCTAGGAGGAACATAACAGATGTTACCACGTAAGACTACACTAAGGAAAAACATTCAGGAAAGGGGGATGTATGCTGTCAACGGCCTGGGAGCTGCTCTGGGAACTCTGTTGTGCTGAAGTGAATACCAAAATTGGGATTGGCCAGGGATTATTTCCCATCATTTTCTTACATTTTCTCAATGTTCCTATATCCAGAGGCAGCTGTCATGGTTTAAGCATTAAATAATCTTGCAGCAAAGCAAGGATGCTTCATAAGAATGTGATCTTCTCCTATCCAATGAACCGGAGGGCGAGACTACTAATGTGCAGAAGCTCTCAAACTAGTGAAATTTTTTTAATTTTTATTATTTATTTTTAATAATAAACAAGGTAATCACTGCAATTCTTTTCCCAAGAAATCGTTTGTGGTTATGGGACTGTGAAATTTTCTCCTGCTCTCTGGTCCAAAATATTTATTTCTTCAATGTTAAAGCTGCCTTTGCATTCTGAAAAAGTCATCACAGTGGTGGGGGAATGGCTGAACATGGCAAACCAGTCTCAAGGGTGACTTGCTCATCTTAGCCACCAACAAGAAAAGAAATAGCCTTAGCCATTGGAAATCACCTTCCTCTCCAACCGTTAGCTCTTTTATTTTCTTAAGTATGCTTATTTTTGCTTCTGTGTGAGATTTAATAAATATTGCAGTGCTCAATTTGAAAGCTTCTTTTCCTTCAGGCTTCCTGAATTTTTCACTTAGCTTTCTGATCATGCAGCTGAGCTACTTATTTGACTTTCTTGTGAGTGGTTCTTGTTTGGAAAACAGTTCGTACTTGTACAGTTCAAGACCTGGTAAATACTTAGTGCTTTGAAGATGCGAGTGTGTTCAGCACATAAGAAACAGAAGGTGCTCCTGCTGGTTGGCCCAGGACCTGCATCAGCTAAACCGAGGTGCTCAGTCACAGCTGCCCAAAATAAGAATGCAAGAAAGTATCTTGGGGAAAACTGAGTCAAATGAGTAAACCTGATTAAATCTTGGCCCTGTCTGATTCTTTGGAATTGACCCTATGGGCAGTCTTTCTCCAGACGTACTTTGAAGCCATGGAGGCCTAATGAGACATTGAACTCCTGGGAGTTAGCTGGATTTCTGCCTGAAATTAACTCCATGGATTCAACCCTCCCAGAAGTTAAGGAAAAATTTCAGGACCCACCTGGGTCAGTAGATGTTGTCAAACCATCCCCTTTGAGGGATTCAGTAACACAGACCAAATTGTGATTCTTCTTCTTGCTGTAGAAACAGCCAAACCAACTCTCTGAGTCTCAATTTTATCATTTATTTTCTTCATAATAAACATATTGCCTACCTACATTTTTTCACTCCTGTGAGAACTCTTTAGCTAATATTTATACAGGTTTTGGAAGTATAGAATGTTCTCTAAATACCCTTTCTAAGGGTATATAATATCTAAAAGGTATAATAATTTCGACTTTCTGAATTGCTAATTATGAGCTGTATTCTGACCATTTCTATTTCTTAGCTAATTCTGTGGATTTCAGACACATAAATTATTTGCTGACTTTTTTTTTTTCTGTATGTTTTAAAAATGGTGTATATATATTTACATTATTTTCGACATGAGATTCTTAGAATATTGTGGCATAAACCAAAATTAAGATAGAAATATTCTGTAGTTGTCAGTCTATTATATTTATTTAGTCTTTTCTTTCCAAAACCAGCTCATGCTACTGGAATTGAGTTTTTAAAGAATCAACTATGATGTTATGCAAAATCCAGTGATCTTTCAACCACACATCCAGTGTCATCACATGAATAATCATGAGTTCAGAAATGCAGTACAAAAATTCTTTGCTCTTGAAACAGAATGTTTGCAGGAAGGGTGGCCCTCAGGGAACTTGCCTGTTTTCCAGAAATTCAAAAATTTTGATGAATATAAAGTAATGTTTTCCTGTGTCATCGTTTTGTTTAAATTTTCTTTTTAATTGGTTAAATATTTGTGATTTTTTTCCCTCCAAATACGCATATCCATGCACCACAAGGTTTCCAGTTTTCTGTGATAATTGCACATGAAAGTACTGTTTTCAAGGAGCTGAGCAAATATTATTACACCAGCATAAATTTCTGTGAATACAGGAATGCAGTCAAAATCTCAATTCTTGCATGAAACTTGATGTGGAATAATACTGTTTGTCTGGGTTATGCTCATGGTATAAATCCCTTCGTGAGGGTTAGTGAGGCAAAGAGGCACACAAAAACTGTGTAGGTGATTTTCCTTTATATGCCTCGTTGTCCTATTCACAATTTCATGCTGAATTTTTCTTGCTGTATGGTCTTGTTGCTGGTTAGGTATGTTAAGGCAGATTATTGTCACACATGTGAACACTCACCAGAAGCTCTTTAGGCCAATTCTGTTAATTCCACCAAAGTTGTGATATACATGGAATTTTATACTACAGTTTTACCCAACTGGATGATATCTAGGAATATTCTTGGGCCCTGGCTTTCACCAGTCTGTACTTTTTACAACTGCCTATGGTTAGCTCTTGGCTTTTACTAACTAACCTTTCCCAAGGAATTCCTGGACATGGCTTAAATCCCAAATACATCCAGCAGGCAGTTTGATTACACTCACCCTGCTTTGGAAGATGAGACTTCCCTAACATAGATGCAGTTGTTCCGTATCAGTTGCCCTCAGTGCTCAGGAATGTTGCTGGGTACATTTAATTTAACAATATAGATGTAGCCTAGATGTCTGACCCAGGCAACATTCTGATTGCCTTCTTCCCAGCAATGCATAATTTGTTAAGTGCAATGCTGCAGTTAATTACATAGGGTAGACATCTGTGAGTGCACAGAAGCACCCTGCACTGGGAGATAAGAGCCTATCTCCTGCCAAAAGGATGTGCAGTAGCTGTAATGCTTAACTGCAGGGTCCAGACAGTCATGGAGGAAAAAAGGATCTGGAATTCTGGCCCCTGCAGCCAACCTTGTTGTTTGCTTGTCTGATTTTTGACCTTATGCTCTTACACTCCTGGCTGGTAAAGGCTCTTACTCCAAGTACGTTATATTTACAGTTGTTGATGGCATTGGAGATCTTCTGCTCCAAAATGTACATTGCCTAAAATGGAGGTCTTTGTCTGGTAAAGGTGTCATTTATGCAAACGGCAGATGATAGCATTGTTTTCCCTTCATTCCTTCCTATATTTACAAAGGGGCTATCATTTCTCCATCAGTTGTCTGTCCTCTGAGGAAACTGAAATACTGAAGAGCTGAAGAGACAGAGGATCTTCTAGTGCTTCTTCTCACTGGTTTTAGTTTCTAGTTCAGTGTTAGCTGTGGGACCACCAATTTTTTTCCTGTAGTTAGGGGAAGAGGGAGGGTAGAGAGAACAAATTCAATTATTATCAATTGATTACTTGATTATTATTAATAATTATTAAATTATTAGTTTTTAGTCAAAGGGATTCCTAAGTAAAGCCTAGTGTAGCCTGTTCTGCTTGGTCTGCTGGCCCTAAGACTCTCTTAACTGCTGGCATGAAATCCTGGCTTCATTGAAGCCAATGGAGACCTTCCAGCTCTGATTCAGTTTTATAAACATAGGCATCTAGTGATGTTTGAAATACCTCTGGGGAATTCCACCTGACCTCTCTATTCTTTCCAAGAAAGGTGCAGGTTTCCTTTTCTTCCTCTGTGACATCTGCTGGATGATTTGGATATTATAGTGCAACTCAAATTGCTCTAAATTCTCATGTTTACATTACTGAATAGAGAGCCTCCTTTTATATAGCAAAGCCAGGATTTTCTCTCTTATGCTTAGTTTTTTATAATCACAGTGTTTGCCTACAGGTCCTTTGTGTGATTAAAGTTTTGATTGTGTGCTTAATAAATGATTAATCATCCTCTTTTTCTTCTCTGCTTGCTTTGGACTCTTTTCCTGTGCTCGTACAGCTTTTGTAAATCAATTGCCCGGTGACTGCTCCCAATGGTGTTTGGTTGATCCATGGCAAAGCAATAGACATAGATCATCAGCCTCCTCTGGCTTTCTTTCTCTAAATCTGACCCATTTACTTTTCTCCTTCTCTGGATTTTATCATTACATTAATGTCTGCAGTCACTTAGATTTTGGAACAGCACACAGACATCTGGCAGTAGCCCAGTGTGCTTTGCCGTCGTACTTCTGCTTACAATGAGTTGCAGTTTTTTGGCCATATAATAAACCATACTTTATCTGATCTTTCCATGTTGGAATGTGGAAATGAATTGTCCTTAAAGAAATTTCTGAGGCTATTATAGGCTCAGTTCAAAACGAGTATTACCTGGAAATTCTTGTAAGATATGCATAATTCCTTCTAATGTGTGCTTACTCTAGAATAGCTAAGGTTCTCAGCTGTGATAAAATGGCATGATTAAACTCTGCCACTTTCCTGTTCCTTTATGAAAGGCAGGATAAGAATCCTTTATGTAATAAGGAACTGGCAGTCTGTTTTCTGTATGGCAAGTGCTACCTGTTAAAGTGAAAACCACAACTATTACACATCCTTCTTACATTTTTCCTTAAAACTTCCTTGAGCAAGGATAGCTGCAGAAAGCTTGGGAGCTAGGCAGCTTGGGCATGTACAGCAATCTTTGATAATCGTGATGTTTCATAAATTTTCAGCTATGCTTTCTCACTTGTCACTGGTGCTGTATTCCAGCTATGGTTTGCAGAAATGACTGCCTCTGTTTGAGGCTTTCTATCTATCGTGTGTTTGGAAAGATGCACCACAATGCAGTTACCTAATTTTTCAGATTTTTCTCTTCCAGTCATGATGTTTTTTGAACTTTATTTCCACACATATGTAAATATATTAGATGCAAGATTATATGTTGTGTTTCTCTGATGGGACAGATGCCTTCAAAACCAGGGACTTTTTTAGGAATAGATGATCTTTGGGAATCCTCCATTGTAAGCAGGAAGTTGTGCAATGTATATTTTCATCGCCAGTAAGTCATGGACAGGCCTGTGATGCAGTTCTCAGTTCAGGACAAACATAATCTACTAACTTCAACACAAAATAGCATACTATAAACGTGAAGTTATGTCATTTTCATTATATAAAAGCATAGTATGAGGTGTCGCAGTCACTGCAGCTCATGTAGCTCTTCCTGGAGGCTTTTCAAAATCTAGGCTGTTGCCACAGATGATCA
>JAOXNG010000021.1:97594263-97616782 GCA_028566535.1 Scolopax minor
AATGAGGCAGAGAACAGAAATTAAAATGTAGATGTGACAAGCTAGTTTGTGCTGCTTTTGTGATACAGAGGTGTGTAGTATTAGCAGAATTGATAGTCCTGATTCAAAGTCAGAATTGGCCTCCTGTAGAATATGCCAATGCTCTGATTTGTTCGTTAGATCCGTGGATTTTTTATTTTGCTTTGAAAAAATAATAAAAGTACAGGGGTAATTCTGAGAATACTATAATGGGTGTCGCCTCTGTTTTGTGAGGAAACAGAAGGATACATTACAGTCATTAAAGCTTTACCTTTTCCTTGACTTCTGATGGCAGTTCCACCACTTTGGAAGGCAGGGTCATCGGCAGCTAATGGACATTCCCAGGCATTGGATGCTCTTGGTTGCCCCTTAAACCTTTGATAGTTTTCAGGTTGCAATTCTCTTGTAGTGTCTACAGTGCTTATTTGCATAACTGTTAAACAGTATTAATCAAGAATTTGCCACTGTTTGGGCTATTTACTTGGTTAGGGGGTAGGATATTGGACTTAAGTTGAACTAGTGATAGGGTTTTGCCAGTAAAAAAAGTAGTAGTACATCAGGGTATTTGGGTGTATTGTTTTTCTTCAGTGTTATATTGGCATTGCATTCACAAACTTACTTATTGAAAATTATAAATATGCAAGCAATTTATTGAAACACTAGAAATACTTTCTGCTTTCTATAATATGACCTGATTGTGTCCTTAGAACTGGGTTTCTAGCTCTTGGTGACTTCTCTTTGTGCTTGATTTAACTCTTTGCTGGTGTCTAGTTGATACAGAAGACTGTTTAATAAACTTTACAAGGACATTATTTTATCTGAGAAGAACTAGGATAAGAAGAGCTGTTTCCTTAGGAATTCAGAAAAAGAACCAAAGATATAAATAGTAAAATTATCTTTCTTTTTTCTCTATGACACTCATTGATCAAAAAAAAAAGACATTCTCTGACATTCATATTCACTCAAAAAGAGCTTTTTATCTATTTATCTGTATTTTGATAATAATATAATTTTACTGAAAGCCCTCAAAAAGGGGAGTAAGATATTTTCCCACTGTTCTAAGCCTGAGAGGAGTGTGTTGGCTGGCACAGCAAACTCACGTTCCAGCACTGACTGAGTTTGAATTGTCTTTTATGAGGAGGAACTTTTCATGAAGTCAAAGCTTCAGCCTTAGAGTCCTTTCTAAAGGAACACCTGGAAAATCTTGGTGTTAACAATAAGGCTGTGTCATGCTGGCTGACCAGTCCTCTGGATCTCACTGCAAAGTGAGATTTGAGGTCCCTTCAACCTGGTATTCTGTGATTCTATATTCTGTGATTTCTTTCTTGCTTTTTAGAATCTCGACAGATGGAGTCGATATCGTTTTGGATTGTCTTTGCGGAGAAAATACTGGGAAAGGCCTCAGTCTTCTCAAACCACTTGGAACTTACATTTTATATGGTGAGTGGAAAAAGCTGGGTACATATTTCAAAACTAAAGCTTTGCAAAGCTTAAAATGTCTTAAAATGCCACTCCTTCCAGAACTGGAGGCCACCGTCTTATACTTTCTCAATTTGAGCATTTCCAAGCAAAGATTTTAGTGAAGCTGAGCATGGACTAAATTATTGAGAAACAATAGGTAATACAAAGAAACTCTTTTAAAAAAAACCCATAAAACCCTAAAGTGAAACCAAACTTATATTTCACATTTTGAAATCAGACGTTTTGTCTGATACATGGGTAGTGTTGGAGAAAGCTTGGATCTCTCTTGGAAACACAGTGTAGCCAAGGAAACTGTAATATAGTCCTTGTGGGATGGAAGCCTGGAAGAAGATTCCAGAAGAAAGCTTTTGCTTTTATGTGATGTCACTTTGAGGAATTCAAGTCCAGGCTTCTCTTCACAAATTTCCATTCATGGTCACGTGGTTACATGGTCACATGCCGAGTGAACGTGTCTTTCCAGCAGCCGTGCCAGGTTGCCGTGCTGGGTGTTGGTAACAAACACATTGTCACTCTTTGTTATTTATTCCCAAAGTATAAGGATGTCTTCTAATTCCTTTTAAACCTGGAGAGAATTCTTTTTTTTTCTTAAATATAAATTGTGGAAATTATTTTACGTACAATAAATGGTCCGTTTTGTCAGCATGTAGTAAGTTTTGTGTGAATATTCTTATCTTTTACAGGTTCATCTAACATGGTTACTGGGGAGACAAAAAGCTTCTTCAGTTTTGCAAAATCAGTAAGTGTCCCAGAGCTGTGATTCTGCACTTTGCTTTAACTTCAGTCTTTTCTGTAGCACTTTCATTGTTATCATTCTCATTTGTCTCTACGAAGTTGTTACTTCTGATGTTGCTATAAAGAGTGTTTTTCTGACTCCGATGTGGTCTGATGCGTTTTCCTCTGATACGGTGGGTGGAGAGGAGCCTGTGTGTGGTGCATGTTTATGTTTTGTTTGCTCTGAACATGTAGCTCTTATACAGCTAAGTTTAAAGTTAGACTGCATTAGTTATTTACTATGGCAGAACGTGATATCCATGATAACTGTACCCTATATCCATGATAACTGTGCCCTGTACTTATACCTCAAAACACTGTCAGGACAGTACATTGAATTAAAGGAGATATTAAAGGAGATATCTCTCTTAAGATGGAGCTTGTGTCCAGTCGTTCCCAGCTTTGCAGAAGTTAGTTTGATACAGAAATACATTTTCCATTTCTCTGTGTTCCTTTCAAGTGACATCAAAGAGATGAAAATGATGCATTTGTTTCCTAATCAATGATGTAAACAAATCCACAATTCAAGGTTTTTTTCCTTCAGCTTTACTACACTGATCTGCTCAGAAATCCTAGAGGTTGAAAAAGGGACAAATATATCAAATAAGCTGCTAGTGAGAAATAATTTAACCAGGTGTGAAAGTGATTCCTTCAGACAAGAAAAACAGAGGGAGAAGATCATCTTGACTGAAGATCTGTCATATGATCTTTGTGCCAAGAGTTCATTTTCAGCTTCCTGAAACAGCCCCTTCCCAAGTGAAATTAGCTTCAGAAGTGTCTGTGTAATAAGAAAGAAGATAAATCAAAGACCTTAGCAAGAAGCTATCCTGTTTGCCTCCTACACTTTCTTAATGATTGTAGTGGCACTATCTTTAAAGATAGTCTTTACTATGCAGCCTTTTTTCTGTTAATATAAATGTGTGCAGATATATATAATTTGTAGGGTAGGTTGGCCAATGAAATCAGTTTCAACTGAAGTGTTTTTCTGATAGCACTAGTGTTTATTGTCTGAAAAAATAGGAATAAATACATCAAGTTTTGTATGAACATTTAACTAGTTTATGTCATTATACTCTAAAGTTAACTCATCAAAATTGTATGAAAACTTTGATTAAAAATTTACGCATTCAAATAAAACTTGCTGGAAGTGGGATCTCAGTCTCAGGGATGCTCTTGGGCTAAATGAGATAAAATTAGGTATCGGGAGGCTTGCTTAAATACCACAAACATAGTAATGGGTGAAAAGTAAATGGAAGCTGATAAGCAGTGCATGGTTTCCTTTGTTTTGAGAGAAGAGTAATAATCAGAAGTTGCTTGTGAATGTCTGGGAGCTTGCATGGCTCTCTTGAGGTAACACAGAAGGCCAGAAATAAGAAAGAAGGTTTAAATTCCTCACTTCTAGATTCAATTCCTAAAACCAGATCTGTTCACTATTGTCATAATGCCCTAATCTGACAGAACACAAGCCTGTGTTCTTTTTATTTCAGCTACATACTTTTTTGCTCTTTCCATAAAAAAGCTCCTTACTGCTTCCCTTGGCTGTGGCTTCAGATCTGAGAGATGAGTTGTGTGTCCCATCTGCCCAGACAGTTTTCTTGTGAACACTTCTCTACATTTCTTGAAAAGTGTTTTTCTAACCCTGCTGTTGTTTTTTTCCTTTCCAGTGGTGGCAGGTTGAGAAAGTAAATCCCATCAAGCTGTACGAGGAGAACAAAGTCATTGCTGGGTTTTCTCTGTTGAACCTACTTTTCAAACAGAATCGGGGCGGCCTGATCAAGAGTGTGATGGACAAACTCCTAAACCTATATACCAGTAAGAAGATCAAGCCTGTGGTTGATTCATTATGGGCTTTGGAAGAGGTAGGAACAAAATGTCTTTCCTCATTTTGAAATCGCTGAAATATATGTGCTTTTAGGTATAAAATCAGCTTTAAGTACATTTTCTAGTTATTAGGCTCTTCTGCTTTTTAGTTTGCACAAAAGTTGACTCCAAAGTCCCAGCTCTTCAGAAACTCCATGATCCAGAGTTATTCACACATTTCTCTAACAGATATTTCTGGACTTTCAAATGCTCTGTGTAAAGTTCTTGAAAACATGAATAATAAATGTGGGTTTTCAGTCTTAAAAAATGAGTTCTCTTTCCTAAGTGCATGACACTTGTAACAAGTGCAGCATGAAACAGAATTATTTTTTAATATAAGTTAATTTTTTTTTGAATGTGGGTTTTTCAGTGGTTCTTTTCCATTTAATTGCTCAGCTCTCCTTAAGGACCTGTAAAGAACCTAATCTGTAGCTTGGGCAATTACAAGCCCCTTGGCAAAAGCACTGTTTCCTGGGGCCTTTATACTTCAGATGCTGATAAATAAACATAAATATTTAGAGAGGTGTGAACGTGCATGAATGTATAAGAAATGGTGTGATTGCAGTAGCACTGCCAGATGCAAGTGTTCCAGCACAGTGTGGGCTCCACTTGTTCCTCTCCAGGAAAGAGAGGGGTGACGACTTCTCCAGAAAAGCCTTTCTGTGTCTTCCCCAAAGGAATCTCTTCCTGTTCCTCTGAAATCCCTGCCTGAGGCTCTGCTGTCACTAACAGGAGCTCGGTGACACCTGGGGCTGAGCAGCCACTGGTGTGGGAGTGGGTTCAGCAATTTGCTAATTCTCACCAAACGCACTAAAATGTCGAACTTCCGACGTGAAGTCAGGTGTTTTGTTACAGGGCAACTGGCTCAGGCAAGACAAAACTGCTCTGACACTGGCTGAAAGGGACACTGCTTTGAAGAGCAGTGTAAAATAGAAATGGGTCAGATTTAGGATTTTGATGTGATATTTTTGTATTGTTAAATAATGTTGGAAAGTATTTTAAAGATTTTAAGTGCTCTAAAGAAGCATTCTGCAATTTCTTTGTTCATGTCAATATGTACTTCTCATGTGTTGGTGAGTAAGAACAGGGTAATTAAAATAGTACTAATGACTTGAAAAAAATCTTGCTTGAGGACAACCATGAAAAATTATGCATGGCAGGCTGATCTTAATAGTCAACATGATGGGAACTTGCTGGGAGACTTGTTTGATAACATTTCATCTAACATTTGGCAGTAACACGCACCATCCCTGCCGTTAGATTGTGAAATGTGTAAATACATCTGTTAACAAGGGCGGTCTAGAAAACTACAGCTCATTTATCAGACCTGCTCCCTTTCCAGGAGCTCGCTGGTAATTGACAGAGGAAATATCAGGCCAGTGTCTTCAGGGATATAAGAGTCCTGTAAGTGTCCTTCATCGATTGCAAAGTATTACGGAAATATTACTCATTCAGGGCATTATAATTTTGGGAATATATTTTTGTGGGTATAAAAATAACTTGGGGCTGACTCTGAAGTTGATATGATAGATAGAAAAATGTGTCATAGCTGAGGACTGAGTGGAACCAGACTGAAGAAAGGCCAGGGTGTATTTTTGTTCTGGTTTGGGAAGTTTCTTTTTTTAACTCCATAGCTCTAACATCTCCCCCCTTCAGGGTTTGACATTTGATTGCTTTTTCATTTCCTATCAAGTAACCTTGATTTTCTCCACAAACATCCACTTCGATTTGACCATTCTCAGTATTATTCATCAGAGACTAAACCAATATGACTAATTTTTACCATTGATGTTTCCTGGCCCACAAGAGCTTTGAGAATAAATATATTTTAACTAGAGAGTGGCAGAAAGGTGGACTCCCCACTTGGCACTTGAAAATGAATGATTGAATAGTTTTCTGTGGCAGAATGTCACCCTCTCCAGAGGCTCATGGGAGAATCCATTTGTCCTCTGACTCTCTCATAGAGAGGAGCTTGACTCCAGCAAGTGACATTTGAAATGAAAATATTTTATGAAAAAATCCCAGGGGAGCCTTAAATGGGACACCTTCCCAAATCTTAAATACCTACATGCACCATCACGTATGTATATAAAAGGCATATCCTCAAGATATCCCTTTAAGCTTGTTTTAGTCACTCTGCATCTGCATTTGTTTTCAGGGATTCCTTTGTGCAAATACAAACTCAGGAATTACTGCAGATCCTCTGAAGCCAGCATGGTTGTCTTCCAGACACCTGGTCTTCTTCCAAAGCTGTGTTACAGTATAAACACTTATCTCTTAGTCCTGTAGCACTTGCAATAGCCATTTATGTATTGGAGCTGAAAAGCATCTTTGCAGCCCAGGAAGCCAATAAGTTAAATCTACAGTGGTGTTCCCTTAGCTTAAGGCTGGTGGCTGCAGGATCATTTCCTGCATGATAACCCCCAGATTGAGGGCTTTATGTTCTAGCACTTGTGAGAACAGCCACAGAAAGGGTTTATGTCTGTTTTAATAGACATTAACTCCATGAACCGTGTAAAAATGATTTCATGGTTCTCAAAGCCTGCTGTGGTTCCTTCAACAGCATCTATTTCTTAATACTTTCTGCAGGAGTACACAGTTTGAATTTAAAAGAATATATTGATTAGAGAGTACTGTAATTGCAGTGAATTTTTGCTTTTTGTACATTTCAAGTGGCAGTAATACTGGCCTTAGAGAAAGTTATTAGATTTCCATTTGTCTGTCCTGTTATAGTATATGGGAAATGATGTCTGGTTAATTGTCAAATACTATCCAAGGCAGCAGTGTTCAGAAGCTATTAGTTGGACTTGATACTGTTCCTGTTGACCAAAGAAGGTTTGTCTGAATGTCACTGAGATCATTCTGATGGGGATATAATCCTTCCAGTGTTCTGATTTCTCTGTTTTTAGGAGCCATGGAAGTCAGGGGAAGGACTCCTGGCTTCACCAGCTTTAGTTGTAGGATGAGGATTGTCCTGCTTCTTCAGTACAGTCTGCTTAAACCAAGTTACTGACTGACAGCAGAGAGAGTGGGACAGATTTATTCTGGATGGAAACCTAGAAGTTTCCATCTGGAAACCTGGAAGAAGAAGATGACTTCATTTTTTTTATTGCATCAGTGAATCACTGATCCAGGGAGATCAGGATCTGACTATTGACCGCTGCTGTGGAGCAAAACTCTTTGCATTGCTGTGTTATCTGTTGGTGTTGGTTTGGGAAGGGTCGTTTTTATCTCAAATTACGTCCATATATCCTAGGAAAGTCAAGTCTGTTCTCAAGGAGGCCGTAATAGCTGCCTTAGGATGTTATTGCAAGAAAGATTTAACTAAGAGAGACGGTAAAAAAATCCATAGGTACTTTACAATGAAAGTCTCACAGGGGAATTATGCGTCATGAGTGAAGTCATACAATAAATTATGCTGCTGTTGAGATGTCTCACTGTTTTGCAGCTATTTGTTTAGGCATTCAAGTGTTTGAAAGACAAGATAATTTGTAGATGGTGCACGCTTCAAATGCTGTGCTGTAGTAAAAAGCTGATTGTCTGGTAAGATTGCATTTCATTACAAATAGTAAAGTTTAAACCAGAATTAGTTTTCAGTGAACATTTGTCGAGCTCCGTGGCTGTTTCTTTGTTAGTAACTACTTAGCTAATCCCTAATTTGCAGTTAGTTGCTCTTCTTCGTTATGATTAATTTGTAGTGTGTGTTTATGCATTAGCATTCTCCTGAGGGTTTGTGAATCTGTGGCTTTACACAGTAAATGATTCTAGATTATTAAGGAGGATGAAAACTGAAGGTTCTCAGAACATCTAGTGTTTTGAATAAAAATGTACATATTGCACTTTTCTATTAAAATTCTAGGTTTTTCAGCTTTTTATTATTGCAAAAGAAAATACATACTCAAGGCAGAATGGGTTATTGACAGAGTTTATATGCATGTTCTTTGGTCTTTTACAGCAGTAAAAAGTAGCACTGAGAGCATCTCAAACAAAACTCCCCAGTTCTCATACGTGAACTGTCAGTCACAGGGAGGTGGTCAAAATATCTGTATGCCTGTTTCCAAAAGGACTCTGAAAACCTCAGGAGCTTTTCAGATTTGGGCTATTTTGGGCCGTGCAGACCAGTGAGATTATGGCAAAACACCCTGACTGGTGTGTACCAAAGGATTCCTGCATTCTCATCTCTCAGAGGACTTGAAGGAGTGCACTGTTACATAGTGATAATGGTATCAAAGACCTGCACTGCCTTAGGGCTTGTAAGAATGATGAAGATACTGAAACCTCTGAAATAGAGTTCCTACGTAATCATAAAAAAAAAAAGTAGTAAGAGAATTATCTGGTAATATTACAAGATCCGGCCAGTACCTCATAGCAGGCACTGAATGTCACCCTGTGCCATTGGTTTGCAGTGATAATGTAATAATGTCTTTAACAGCTCCTTACTTAATAATCCAACAACTGTAGCCCGGATCCAGGAATGTACTTTGGCACTCAGCTGTGACTGAAATCAGTGGAATCAAGGCGCTACATCCACTTATGGATCAGGCCCAGTGTTTAATAGAGGGATCAGAGGACTCTAATGGCTGTGCCTCGTGGCCAGTGCATGGAGTGTTTTTGACTGGAAAGAGTCCTGCACCTTAATTAAGTTTGTAAGGATCACTGCATGGTCAGTCTCGGGGGGATTTTTGGCTGAGTCATTAAGAGACATGTTGTGGGTCTTTATGTAGGTAAGATTCCCTTGTCTTGAAGCCAGAGCTTTTCTCTCTATAGTAAATTGCAAGGAAAAATCAAGCTGTGTTCAAGAACCTAAACCTGAAAGGAGCGCGGTGCAACTGATCACATTACAGTGTCATTATGGAATACCTGCTGAGACCATCATTTCCTTTAAAAGGAACATTTTTTCCTATGTTGCTGTTCTCAGGTAGTTGCTGGTCCCTGCGACAGTTGTTAATGTTAGGAGCATGCACTGGAAAACAGGAGAAACCTTGCTTCTGCGATCGCAGCCTTCCCGGGCTCAGTCCAGTGACGAGAACGGGACAAAGAACCATAGAAGCACGGAATGGTTAGAGTTGGAAGGGACCTTAAAGATCATGGAGCTCCAGCCCCACCTGACCTGGTTGCTCAAAGCCCTGTCCAACCTGGCCTTGAACCCTTCCTTGAACCACTTTTCGTACAGAATGTATAGTGTGTTTTGGGGAGGGCAAAGCCATCACAGTATGTCAGTTCTTTTTTTTCCTTTTTCCTGTGCTAATCTAATAATCTCATGGGCAGGTTTTTCTTTTTTTTTTTTTTTTTTTTTTTGCATTACAGTTGAGTCCAGTGTGGACAACAGTTGTGAATAAACATCCTTGTATAACAAAGTGACTGACCCATAATGGAAGAGCAGGAATCTCACTTCTCCAGCTCTAGGCTGTCTGAAAAGGAGACTGTTAGCTGCCTGATATGATGAAAACACCAATCTGTAAAAGATTTAAACTCTCTTCCCTAGCTATAAGAGTATATTGATCTCAACTCTATTATTGCAAGTTAGAACTAGCCTACTCAGGAATATAGGTGAAGTATTGAGTATAGTGGACCCTTTCTTATCTTAATTACCAGTATGTTACTTTTCTCACACTTTATGCTTCCACGTTGATCTGGCTTGCCAAATGTAAGAACTAGCAAGCACTTGCAGCACTTTCTAGATACAAGAAGAATGCTGTATTTTGTTATCTATCGTCCGTGTCACCGGCATCATAGGCTGAAAAATGTATATTGGTGGGGTGAGGTACTTTGCCACAGTGTTACAAGCTTTTCCACTCTTCCATAGCATCGAGATGCTTTGCGTCTTTCGTTGGAACGAAAATGCTAAAGTACTGCTGTTGCCATGACATACATTTATTTCCCAAACATCTCAGAAATTTTGAACCATACAAATGAACATAAGTCTCAAGCCATTCTAGGGTCTCTTCAGTCAATGTGGACTATACCCTGCAATAACATAGGCTGCAATTTTAGGAACATGAATCAGATGTCTAATACTTCTTGCAATTTCCAATACTTATTTTGCAATTACTGCAAACTTTTCTACCTCAGGACAGCTGTGCATAAGATTTGAAAATTTCCTTGCTTTTATGAGTGCCGAAAGACTTAGAAATAAATATTTCTATATAATATCAAAATTTCTCTGCTTTATGCAGCGCATATGGCAACAAAAGGTATTCAGTCACCATCTTAGCCCAAACCAAGCTACAGTACTTGCCACCATGAATGAACCTGTCAGTTCAGAGGTAACACATTGTGTATTTGCTGCCAGAGGCAACAATACTCACAGCACATGAGGAATTTCCTGCATATTAATATAAATATAAAATATGTGACTCAGTCCCAGCACGCTAACATTAAAGCCTTTCCACAATCCTGAAAAGACTGCTGGTTGTTCTAGAGGTGGTGCCAAAGGAAACAAAAATCAAAGGTAAACAGCCTGTGGCACATTACAGGACTGATGCAAAATAAATGTTCAGAGACAATAGAGGTGTTTTCAAGATATGTGAAAACAGTTGCTCGGATGCTGTGGTTACAGAGGCAAAATGCTTTTTGTCAAGCTGTTTAATAGTTATGAAGATAAAATTACAACATATGTTATCAATTAACAAAATGTAAATTTGCTAAAGTAATTTTACATTCAGAAATTACAGAAGAACAATTTCCTGGAGCATAGTCATAAATATTCCTTTCAGAAGCAGAAGGAATTCATATGCACAGAAAATACACGTTAGTTATGCCTGTGTTGGATAGCTTGCTTTTTGCCCATGTAAAGAGGTTATAGTCTGTGAGATAAATCATACCAGGAGTGTCTGAGTTCTGCATCTCACCCATCTGAATGGTCATCTTATCATTAATTTCTCAGTCTCTAAGGGACAGAAAAAATTATTTTCTGCCTACCCATATACATGCAATTGCACGTTATTTAATATCTACTGACTACCTATAAATAAATGGAGGTGCTAACTTACGTGTGTGACCTATACAGTAAATGTGTTATGAGGATTCCAGGTACAGAATGTTTCAGTGTAACTAAAAGCTTAATCTTTTGAGATTGCTTGGTATTGTCTGCAACCTTTCTGAGGGGGCACTTAAGCCTCTCATCCAGACCATTGATAAAAATATTAAACAGAACTGGCCCCAATACCAAGCCCTGGGGAACACCACTTGTGACTGGCCACCTGTGCAGAAGAAGGGGGAATATAATACTGAGGGAATATTTCAATGGCACAATAGGTAGTGGATTTGAAGGAAAACAGGCCAGGATATATGACAGAGATTCTGAGAAAGCCTACACTGCACAAACATTCAAATGGAATAGGAAAGAATTGCAAGTTGGTGATGATTACCAAGAGTGTTGCATGTATCATACAATGTGCAAGATTCAAGATTCACTATACCTCTGTATTGGAAGACATACAAGGTCATTAGCCTACTTTTTTTTTTAAAGAAGAAAGTTATTTCAACCAGGACACATAATGCCACCACCTTCACAGATTTTGGCAAAAGTATAGCAAGAATTTTTAAAAATTTTAAATTTCAAAGAATCATACATTGTCCACAGCTAAAATTTCATTAGCAAGGAGGTTTGCAGTGCTCTATTTACTTACAGCAGAGACCTTAAATCCAGTTATATGTTACTTAGGAGAAAGTAGTGTTTATAAAGTATAACTGCTCATATTGATAATGCAATAATCCCTTCTCCAGTAATTGACATTCAGATTTATCAAAAACTTTGATCAAAAGTGAAGTTACTTATCAAATTGCATCTTTAGCTGTTCTAGGGTTTAAGCCAGAATCTTTTAAAATAAACTGAATTTTTATTTTATGTCCATAGTTAATTGTGTTTCCACATTATAAATTCCCATTTGTCATCAAGTATAGACTAGTTTACATCTGACAGCTTCATGAAAAATGGGCTAAGAGAAACTAAAAAAAAATTTAGGGTAAGAAAGCTCATGAGATTGGGTTTTGCAGTTGATGTCTTTCTGTTTTAATTGACAACTGATTGAGAAAAGCAGCCAATCCAATTGCAGTTGTGTATAAATCTGCATTTCAATGACAAGTCATATTAGTTGTGTTCTTAAAAGTCCAATACAGTCTAAACTCTAAAGGGATTTCCAGTCCCCGAACTTTAAGTATATGCACAGCAAATAAAAAGCAAGAAAAAAGTACCTCGATACTGCATAACTGACAAAAATAGGATGTTCTTTTGTTTACTTGTATTTCATCTACAGTTTTAAATATGTCACTGTTTCTGAATAATGTAACAGAGGCCATATCTATACTATGCAGAGCCTACTAGAAACAAGGTGACACAATGATCTGCTGAAATACAGTGTCATACAGCAAGCAGGATCTGTCCTGATTTGAGGTCTTCTGTACTTACCACTGTAGGTTTTGAGAAGCCCCAGTCCTGTGGGCTGAGAAGTGGCATTTTACATGAGCCTCAATACCAACACATCTGTATTGCTTCCAGTTTAATTTCTAGCTTGCTTTAAGGCTGGCTGGGGACCTAGCTACACATCCTGTTATAGTGTATTGCATGTCCCAAGAATTAGTTAATTTCTCACACTTCAGGTCTTTCTTTTTATGACAATTTTGAATACTAAAGTATGCCTAGGACCCCCTGGTTCTAATCATAAATTTAGATGAATTTTCTAGGCAGCACAAGAGTTTAAGTAATATAATTTTTATCTGCCTAGTACTTAGACTTTAGTACTTAACTCTAGCAACAGTGCTGCAAGTGAATGATTGAGTGAAACCTTTGATTCTGTTCTTAAGAGATTCTCAACAGTTCCTGGTAGATATCGAGTGCCCTTAGATGTAGAGGTTGACATAGGAGATACAGAACTAAATGCTCTGAGCTTCTAAGAGACACACAGAACTTTGCAGGATACTGCCATTGGTACAGTATTAAAAATGTCACAAGTTGTTGTTCTAACTGTTCAACAAGTGCAAAATAATTCTCAGGAGCCTTTCTTGACATTGATAGTCTTAAACTGTTTCTGCTACAGCTTCTGTCAATAACAGAGGTAGAGGAATAGACCTTGTTTTTCTGTTACATTTCTTTGTAAAGTTCATGTAATTACTTGAGCACATTAATATTGAAGTGCTTTGGTGCCTTTTTCCCTGCAGTTCTATTACTCTATCAATTATAAGGACCACTGCAATAGCAGATCTTTGCTTGGAAAAGTAAGATAAAAAAATATATTTGTATGACAGATTTTACTCTTGAACTCTCCGTGATTTCTTGTAAGCATCTGTTAGCTGCAAAATGACCACTGCACTTTTAAACTTTAGCTCACTGTAAAGCTCAGAAAAAAAAATAAAAATCAATGTATAGATAACATAGAAGGAGAGACAGAGAAATAGAAGCAGAGAAGAGAGATAAGCCTTTTTAATTCTAAATTTGAAAAATATAATATTAAGTAGGAATCGATATGAAACCATGACAATTCTTTACCCCAAATCTAACGGATCTTTCATAGTTATGTGTGTGAGAAATGTAAATGCTGTAGGTTAGATTTATTTATCAGTTTATCCTGGAAGATACAATTAGTTTTGAACAGCTACATGGAAAATAATGATTTATGATTGTGAAAGCAGACAGAATGAGAATGCCAGAACCAGATATATTGTAATTTTTTTTCTCTTCACATATGCCATGGCTCAGAAATGGGGGAATGTTTTCTGTCAAACACACATTATCTCTAATAGCTTGATTGCTAGATCATTTTAAGTAGTAGATCCAATTACGTGTAAAATAAGGAATGGTACCAAGTATGGTACCTTGAATGATCATTCTTTGTGTTTGTAGTCTGGTAGTGGTTTTTTGTGAAGCCTTTACATAGTTGTGTATTACAAATAAAAGAAATAAAAGTATGTCTTTGACCACAATTCTGACATTTTTTTTTCTTGATTTGAGAAAAAAATCCATATGAATTCAAAAGTGACCGTTTCTTTGGCAGTATTTGTGCATTGTATTTGTAATACTCCAAGGTGACACTAATAGTCACTCATGTCTTGATTAGAAAAGCTGTCTAATGACCTATTCAAGCATACACCTTCTTTGTTCCTCATCCATTCAATACATCAAAATTATTTTATTTGATAAATATATAAAGTAATTCAATAAACACCTTTGTTAACTCTTCCTTGAACTCCACGGAGGGCTGTGTTAGGAGGACTTACTCATACGCTTATATACTCTGTAAATATAAATTCAGCTTTATGCTGTTACTCTTTTGATTGGGCATATCACTTGAATGGTACATCCAATTAAGGCAAAAGTAACTTTGACATCCTAATCTCAATTTAATTTATGCTTTGTAAAAATATTTTACAAATAACATTTCTAATGATTCTGTTTTTTAAAAAAATACTGAAATAAGTTAAAGTAAGAATATTATTTTTTTCCCCCAAACAGTGGTAATAGTAATACACTTAAATACATTTTTTAGACCAAATTTTCCTGAGCTAACCTCACCTTCTAAATGCACCTGTCAAATACACTGCCATAGATCCAGAATGTATAGAAACCACTGGACCAAATTCACAAACACTCTGTAAACTGGTAAGCTGTCGAATTACATAGACTTTCTACGTGTCTGTTTCAGAGTTCATTATTATTTCTATTGAAAATGCTCCAGTTTTATCCAAAATGGCATTAGAGAGTAGCATATTTTTTTGATGTTAAACAACTAATTAAAAGGTTTTAATAAGGAGACCTAGCATTTCCCTGTTATGAAGCATAAAGTGAAAATTTGGTTAAAATATCATTCTAGTACTTTCTCTGAAAAAATGTTGGAATTTGACAAAGTCTAAGCTTTCAAACCCCCCAAATCTAATTTAGATATTAAAACCAATTAAGGTTTTCAAAAATGTAGTACAAGGTAGCTGGGTACCTAGAAAATGTAAAGTATCACTCAGTTGTTAAGTAGTGATATTTAGAATGCTGAAATATTAAGAGACATTGACTAAGCTTCTTAAAAATTAATATCACATGTTAAACAAACCCTAGTTAAGATCTTTCTGTATCACTGGTGGTAAGACCAGTGAGGGATTTTTATTTTAGATGAAAAAAGGATTAAAATAAAATTCGCAACTTATCAAAATGATCAGAAAGTCCTGTCCTCAATATATGCTGTGCAGTATTTAATTTAAACTAGTGTCTGACATGAAACTTAATGAGATAATTTGGGAACAAAGTAGTAACAGGGAATAATATCTTGAACCAGGAACATGATTCAGACTAATAACCTAAGAAGTTAAGCAGCACTGGTGCCATTCACTGTAAACTACAGCCCGAGGGTCCTGTCCTTCTGGGTGGAGTTCAGAGACAGAATTAATGTTAAAAAATAATTAGGATCAGACAAAAGTTACTTTTGGAAGTCTCTGTTGATTGGGTAACTTGAAATCTGAAGAACAGCGTGTGGCAAGTGTTGCTCCTTAACAATTAATTTTCTTCACCTGTTTATTATGGCACTTTTCAATTATTTACAATTTATTCCATGTGCTACTGTAAGCTCCAAGCATGAGAAGCAAATGAGCTGAATTACCTGGCATTCCTCTTCAGGAGTTTCTGATCTAGGGTAAGATTTATGGCACCACGTGCTCCTTCAGCCTGCACTTCTGCAGAAGTGGGAGCCCTTAGGTGTAGAGTGATTGGACAGGCCCGTGTTACTGCCTTAGCTTGGTTATAGCCTGGTTGAAAAAGTATGTTTTTCATGGCTTTCAAGACAGACATGAACTTTCAATCATTTTTTAGGCCTTCCATAAATGTTCACATGTCAGACGAGGATCTCAGTGAGAAGGGCAACTTTAATTATTCCCAAAGGGCATTCATAATGGGTCCTGCATATAAACCCAAATAAATATTTAAAATTATTTGCACCACTTAACCATTTAAATATAATGAGAGTGCAGTGTAGCCCCTGTAGCCTGCTTCTGGTTATGCATGACTCCTAACTGATTTCTAAAATGAAGGGGCTCCTGGGACGTCAGCTGTTTTGGGTTCTTCGGTCAGTATTTGAGATGGATTTGCACTGAGTAATGTTGTGACATCGGGGGGAGTCTGAATCCATTGAGCTCCTGATCCAATAAGCTTTTAATTATTTCTTCATGAATTTTCATGAGAAAATTAAACTCGAGATTTTGTTGCTATGAGAAATGGGGAAATACGACAATTTTAACCTAGAGAATCAGAATCTCGTTTAACTATATTTAAAATGTAATTCTGTACGCTTGCTCCACTTCTGTTGCTCAGTTTTCATTATAAAAGTGTCAAGTAAGCCAGAAAAGTGTATTTATGGCCTACAGGAGCTGAACCAGCAGTTCATCAGAAAGATGGTGCCACAAGGGCTATAGATGGGGGCCTTTTTTGGTGGCTGCCATCCCTCCTGGCAGTTACCAGGCAACGGGCAGCCCCAGCCAGCACCACTGCCTCTCTCTGCACCCACCTCTCCTCACCCTGGCTTTAACTCCTCCTGACTCCAACTCAATGGTGGTCTCACATTGGAGCTGCATTTATTACCTATCAAAGACCATTTTAGTAATAACAATTAACCTTTTTTTTTTTTTTTAAATGTCTTCACTTTCACTGCATATGGCTGACGCCTGCAGAAATTGCTCTGTGAAACACAGTCTTCTTTCGGATGGAACAACAAACATCCATGCTGTGTTTAGTCACAGCAGCAGAACTCAGCTTTTTGGGGACATTTAATGAGAAAGAATGGAGCTATTTAAACAACTGGGCCTCTATTTCAACAAGTGGATTTAAATGGACAGGATTTAATTGTGTAGTTGTAATCTAGTCAGAATGAGGTTAATGCTTCTCCTCTTTGAAGATATTTCCTTTCCTTTTTGTTCACTTTGAAAATCAGAGTTAGGTTCTTTGAGAGGTATTAAAACAAGAAGAACACAGCCACTTAGCACTGCGCTTGCAACTTTTCTTTGTGTATTAAAAAAACCAGATTGTTATCTACTCAGTCCTTGTTAAAAACATGCAAATTTTTCTTTGGGGTCACTAATTCAAATAATTAATATTTGTAACTGGATGGATTCTAAGGTCACAAGGGTTTAGTAGTAGACTGTGGTATCTGAAACAGCTTCTCTTCATGAACTATTGTTGCATAGGCTTGTTTGCTTTTTCAATAATACTTATCACCTCATTTGGACTGAAGTCCCTTACTCCTATACCTGGCAACATTACCAGAATTGCTGTTGGCAGATGGTAGAAAGGCAGGATTGGAAAGAAAAGGCAGATTCTAGTGGTTATGAAAGAATCAACAGCACATTACCTCCATTTGTGTATCCATGGACACTTTAACAGCCTTGTTTTAAGAGCTGCAAATTATTCATTTAAAGTATCACAGCCCCCATTAATACAGCAATACTTTGCTTACAAGTGGTTTCTGAATATAGCAGAAACCTATTAATATTAAAAATGCTGAAATTCTGCTGGGACAACTTGAATTCAAGCTATGCAGAATTATAACAGAAGACAAAATAATATGCTAAAAAGGACATTTCTTGCTCCACCTTGATCTTGGAGCTGATTAGTACAGTTTAGACATTGCTAGCAATAGTAGGTAGAGATCCAAATGTCCTGCAAACTTTGTTGGCTGGCATGTGATGAAGAATGGTGTCAATACTCATCCTCCCAGGGTATAAGTGTCCAGTGTTGTAGTTACAGGTGGCTCAAACTATGATATAGGTGTTGCAATCAAAACTATTCACTCTGGTGAAACCTGGCTTTACAGCGCTGTAAACCTCCCCATGACTGTATTTGTTAGTCACAATGCTATTTAGTACCCTGTTTTCACTTGCTCACACTTTAAAAAGGAAAATAACTGACTTATAAATGCCTATAAAAATATTTTGCTGCTTCTGCACATGTGCAAAGAGCTTTTCAAAGCAATCTCCTTCAGAGTAGTTCGGAGGAGGAGGAGGAGGTACCATTTAAATTCTTATTTCTGACACAGTATGTGGATAACACTCCTGTTTGGAAAAATCAAGCTTTCTAAATGCCATTTACTTAAACCTATGATGCTTTAGTGATCTCTTCTTGACACAGGCATCCAAGTTTAGGAGTCAGAGAGCATATAATTTTATACTTGGTCTCCAGCAAGTATGATAGTACGCAGATCTGCTTAATGGCAGCTTTCTAATAATGCAACAATAGACATTATGACTTCAGTTGGCAGCCACCCCCACACAGAGCCACCTACACATTGCCAGAATCCAAAGCTGAGATTTTAGATTTACATTGTGAGACCTGTAAAGTTATGAAGAAAAACCTCTTCCTGTCAGTGAGAAGATGTTTTTGGAGCACTTTTTTTCTAAACAACAAATGATCTTGATCGGAATCTTGGTACCATATTAATATTTCAGCCTGGTGATAATTTTGTTTACTTGTGATAGGGAAGAAGGAAGAATTTTGAGATAGTAAAGTAACAGCTGCTGAAACTCAACTTTCTTCTCAGTCCCTTTAGCTCTTTTTGATTCTGTTAATAGTTTTAACCTTACTGTGAATAAATTTGTGTGCCTTATAAGTTAGGAGTTAATATACTTCAGTACTAGAGTGTTATACAAGAAGTGATTCATGTAGAAAGCTTTTAAACATAGCATCATTAACTAAAGTAAAATTCTATAAATATGAAATTTTAGTGTTTAAATGTCTACTCTCTGCAACTTAGCAAATTAATACTAGCATTATTTGCAAATATTTCTGTTTTTCTTTACTTGAAGCTATGGCAGTGTGTATCAGAACTTTATTTAATAAAACTGAAAAGTATTATGCCAGGTGAGTGAGAACCAGCTTGATATTCTTGCTTGCTTTCACTCTTCCAAAAGTGCTGCTCAGCAGCTGTTTTGAGGACAATGTTAGGAATCTCTCCATCATAGTTTGCTGCATTGTTTAGAAACCTCACAACATTAGTACTTTTGTCATCAGTTTCATGTTTTGTACAGCAATGAAGTGAAAGGGTTTCAAACAACTGGCACATCCTCTATACAAATCCTAAGGAGTACCTGGGAGATTCAGTGGGGGAAGAAAACTGTATGTGACCATTTAATATAAACTCTCTGCCTACTCCTTTATGCCTCTGTAACGGGGGCTGATAGGGTTTTCTGACATTAAACATTGCACAGTGTCCCAGTTTGAGGTAAAACAGAACCAGCTTTCTGTTTAGTAATTTTACTTCTTAGCTAGGCCTCTTCTAGGCCTCTGAAACCAACAGCATATTGTGGAGAAAACTGTGTGCTTTTAGAGTGATAAGACCAATGTTTGTACTTCGTGCCACAGAACAATGTGCAGAGAGGCCCTTGCTTATACTTATTGCTATAACAGCCAAGGGCAGCCAATTTCATTATTTGCCCCATTGGAGGGTTGGAAACGGAAAAGCGTGGAGGGGTCCCACTTACAGGGAGGAGCAGAGAGGAGAGAACCCAAAACTGACTAAAAAGGGTATTCCATCCCATCTGCCCCACACTCCATCAGCTGAAGGATCAAAAGGTTAGGCCTCTCTCTTCAGTGGCCAATGTCCAAAGAGGACCCTGCCTGTTCATCTGCCAGAGCTGGAAACCAGTTCCCATCCACCATTGAGTCCAGTCTGGGACGTCCCCAGTGCCTGCCAATAACATCATCCTGGGAGCTTGATATGGTTTTGTATACATATTGTATTTATTTTCATTATTTTCTTTTGATTTGATTATTAATATTTCATTAGTAGTTTAGTTCCTTCTAAACTCATAAATCTCTTTACGTCTCTTCTCCTCTCCTTGGAGCAATAAGTGGGGGGAGAGCATCTGTTGCCCATAATTGGCTGCTTTGGCCTAAACCTCAAGAATATCTTTTTGATTATACATTTCTTAAAAATAAATTTTACAAATTTTTTTTCTTTCCTGAGCCCTGAAAAAATGATGATTTGTTTGAAGTTAAAGACTGAAGTGCATATGGTTACATGACAGATGAGCTCTTATCACTGAAGGATATACCCTTCAGTGTATATATTCTACTATTTAATATTAGGTATTTTTGGAAGGGGTGTCTAAATAATTGATTTTTTAGTTTTGTGGACAAAATAAAAAATCAGTTTTTTACTTTCATCAAGCTATTTTGAATAATTTGACAATTTCTTTATTAAAAAAATAAAATTTTAAATTCTTAAATGTTAATTTGAAAATCATTGAAGCTATATTTCATCTTTTTGATCTTCACTTGAAATCACGACTTAAAATTACAGCTTTAAGAGATTTAACTTTGAGCACCATTTTTCAATGTTTACACTTTCTCACAGGGATTTTTAAGGAGCAGGCTGATTAAATAAATCTTTCTCCTGTCTTGAATCTTTTCTCCTGTGTTACTAAATAGAAAGTGTCAAATTCAATGCTATAAATAATCAGGAAAGATAACAGATTGCATGATATTTCATTCCATATGATAATGCCATTTTACAGAATATTCCTCTGACAAAGATGGGAACTATTTAAATGCAAAGAGTGGACCAGTAGTCTAATACTTCATACAAATTTTAAGTTACTTTTAAAAATTATATGCTGCTGATACCTGTATATTTTAATTTATATTCTTATTTTTAAAATTAAATTGCACATTAATAATTTATTTTATGATCTTTCCACAGTTATCTCTTACAATAAACTGTTCCATGATCTACTGATCAACCAGACACTAGAGACTCTATTTAATAGTGTTTTTTCTAATCCAGGGAATCAAATATGTTGCTATCACTGTATTAAAATATCTCATTTCAAGCACCTGTAATCTCCTTTCTGGTTCATTCTTTACTAAGGGTGTGGAAAAAATTTATTCTAATTGAACAAGGCAATTACATTTATTGCAAAACTCTTAGGGTCAGTGTTTGGCTCAAATGGCCAAACACATTTCTGAACTACAAGCAACCAATTCTTTGTTCTTACACCACAATCACATTCTACTACAGTTTCATAGCCTAAATATTCGTAATATGCTAAATTCCTCTCACAAAACATCCATTTCCATGCATTAATTTTATTTTCTAAGCTTCTGGAATAACCATAAAATGTGTGGCAAATCTTAAGGATTGAGCGAACAATTATAGAAGTGATGAACAGAGAGACAATTATATCATGCTGATAATCACTCTTTTAGGAGTAAAAATATCGATGTCATATTCAGTTATATACTCATCTCAGTCTACAGTCTATTCTGTACTTGATGTGAAACAGAAATCATGATTTGAGTACCATGATATCTTTTATAATCTCCTGTGGACACCTGTTTTAATCAGATGCAATACTTTTGCAATTTAAAGTGGTCTTAACCAGTTTTTGCCAAGTCTGACTGCACAGATGAAACAGCGTGAACTGTGAATTTGGATGAATCCCACCATTTATAATACAGACTACTTTTTTTCCAGCTTATAGTGAAAATCTCTGCTTATTAAAAGTGTAGCTCTATTAGAAAAAACGTTGGAAATAGATATGAAAATATAAGTGTTCTGCAATATGCGAAATGTGAATCTGCAGGTCAGGTTGTTTTTACATCTCTAAAATAAATTTTAAATTAAAAAAATCAACATAAGTACAATACCAGTTGATTGAGTGATTCAAAGGTTCTAAGACAGGAAATGAGAGGAACATAATTTAGTGGTTAAAATTAATTAGCTACATCATTTTGTACTTCCCATGCATTCACCCGTCCTTGAAATTGCACAAGAAATATTTAGGATAAGCATTATCCAAGCACATAAGATTTGTGGGTCACTGTCTCTTTTTGTGATATTTTCATTTAGTTTATTAGACTTTTGGAACTGCAACAGTATTGGAAAAGTTTAGACATTTCACTAATGTTTTCCTTTCAGTCTTACCTTTGGATTGAAATCTTACTCAATCTTACTCAATCTTTCAATCTTACTCTTTGGAAGAAATACTTTTTTTCAAAAGACAGTCAGCTTTTTGGAGACATATAGGTCAGTTTACCACTTAATTAAAGAGCACAGCTGTTTTGAAATACATATTTCAACAAATACTTATTCATTTTACATCTAAACCAGCAGAGGGTCATCAGTTTCTAGAAAAACAGAAATAGCAGATATGGTTCCAAAAAAATCCAAAAACTGTACCTATTTTTGGATTACATATTGTTGTAGATGAAATTCCTCTGCTTGAAATCAATAACATGTATTGTTAAAGGAATTTTTCCATACTCAGACAAAAATATTGATTTTTTTAAAGCCTTATATTCCTTTGATATGAATATATGCAATAATCCTGTCTCATTGTATACATCAAGAGAAAACCCCATTTAGTACTCCATAATGTAATCACTATTATGTGCTACTGTTTATCTATGAAATGATATTTC
>JAOXNG010000021.1:97624247-97661687 GCA_028566535.1 Scolopax minor
CTGGGGAAGAGAGAGAGAGAGAGGGAAAAAAAAAACCAACCCACTTGCATTAAGCCTGAAGCCTGTCACCTTTTCTTGGCAATTACACTGCTAATGGCTGGGTCCCAAGCAAAGTGGCAAAGAATATCTCTTCTCACGTTCCCAACTCACAGTGCATTCCCAAATACCAGATGGTGTTTTTGGAATCCATTTCACTATGTTTGATATGACAATACTTTTGTATAATGTTAAATTATATATAACCATTTCAAATAGCCGCTATCAGGACGAGGCAAGGCAAGGAATATTAGACGCAAGGAGGAAAGAGAGAAACCAAAGACTGAAGGTTCTTGTCTCCTCCTGTTGTATCTCCTGTCTCTCAGATTTTTGTGTAATTTGAACAAAAGAGGAAATAAAAGTGGTTCAACAAACCAGCTCTCGTGGTGGTACGGTACAGAAATGGTGTTGTTTCCTTCCCAGAACTTGGTGTACATCTTAGGACGCCTGCCAGCTCTACAGGAGGCAAGTGCAAGATCATAAATAGTGCGGAAAAAGCAGGAAAAAAGAAAAAGGGGAAAAACCCCACTCCTGAGTAAACAAATCCCACCATTTTCTTTACAGACTTGTCTTTGAAATCTTGGGAAAAACAAGGCCCAGAAAATTCAGGAGGGGTAAATTGGCACATCCCCATTAACTTTGGTGGAGCTACACCAGTTGACAGGAGCCAAGCAATTGGCCCAGAATATTTAAATTGAAGCAATTCGAGTCTATGCAGGAAGACATCTATACATCTTACTGAAGGTGAATACAATGATGAGCCATTTCAGTTTTATCTTAACACTGAAGGACTTAGAGGGGTTGGAAAATATGCACTGAAACCAGGCCGCAGATTCATCTGCAGCACAATTCATCACGCCTGAAGTGAAGAATAGAAGCAGCTTGGCCATTCCTCAGGAGACAACCAGGACCTCAGCTTTAGGAGGGACAAAGACTTTCCTTTTGTTGGCCACACTACAAACAATTTCTTAAGAAGAGGAAGAAAATGCACTACCAGGGGAAAAAAAGTATTCAAGATAATCAGCGGCCCGTCAGCCTGCCAGTGATGCCATTTTCATTACCAGAACCCCATTGGTTAAACGCTGGTTACAGTTTCATGATTTCTAAACTTAAATTGTTTATTTTAACGTAGCCAGAATTTTGTTTTCTTCTCAGTTGCAGCTCAAGGCGCATTTTAACAACCGGCAAGCTTACCAACAAAAAAACACTTCCCAAGCTTAACTGTAACATGAATATTGAAACTTTAAGGACATAACTTTGCAAGTAATTTCTCTAGTTCAGGCAGGTTTTTTTCCTGCATGTGCTGCAAACCTGTGGTGCACACAATGCAATTGAAGGTTTTGTTCATCTGGCCACACAGGAGCAACTTACCACGCCACTACTTACTTTTTACACAACAAAATCCTGATTTTTCCTTCTCGGTTCCTTCCACTGCCAGCACACAGTAAAGATTATCAACCCCTGAAAGGATCATCCAGATCCAGTGACTACTACATAATTAACAATAACTTGTAGTAATGCAATTTAAGAGTCTCTTTAATGGGCATAGATGGCAGAATGTATAGCCCATCTTTCTTTGTCATCCTAGAAAAGGGGCCCCATGCGGAGCTGCTGGTTGCTGAGTGATGCTTTGTAGTCTGTACCAGACAGTTGCACAGTACCAGCTGCATTGGCAGGTAGCCGAAGTGCAAAGAGATAGCTGCCAAGCTATGCTATACAAAGGAAGCGGTGCCAGAGAGAAAGGGACCTTTGCGTGAAGCCACCTTTGACCCCCGAGCCAGCATGGATCCCATATTCATCAATTCCAGACAATTGCATCTTTCATTCCACCACAAACTATGATTAGAAAGGGCCCATTTGTGATAGTGATTGTTAGTTTACAGTTCCCAGAGATTGGATTATTTAATCTTTAGTTCTGTTGGCAGCAATATTTTCCCTAACCTTTTGTAGTGGCACGCCAGTGATAATCTAACATATGTATATAGGGAGTTATATACACACAGGCACCTCCTTCCCTACCAAAACCAGATGAAGACGCAAAGAAAAGGGAAGAGCTGCAGCACACAGACTCACGTTGTGTGGCAAATTTTAGTGTAAATTTTCAGAATTCAGTCTGGAAAGTGCAGTCACACCGCTGCAGTGGTATCTCAACTTCTGGCCACAGACCTGACTTTCCTACAGCTCTTTCCATTTGCTAGGAAAGCTTCTGCTTGAGAGAACCGAGATCTATCAGAGGCATGATTTTCAGACAACTGCAGATTACTTTTTTTTTTAATTTATAATTTCTATAAATATTGACTGCTTGTAGTACATGCAAAAAGAAGAGGAACATTTAACGGATTTTAAACAGGCTGATGAGAAACCCCCCAACGACAAGCCAACCCACTATCTGAGGGGTGTGGGGGGAGACAGTGCACAGAATAAAAGCAGCAGGGAAGCGTCTAGGCCTGGTTCCTGCTACTGCTCTTCTGTGTGTCTGGCTTTGATATCGTGGGCCCTATTGAAATCGATGGCAGAGCTCACAAGGTGCATGTGTATGTCAGCATTTTGCAAGTTTGGGATCTTAGCAAACGGGTCTTCAATAGCAAATCACCCCCATCTGCCCCCTCAAAGCTTCACACAGCACTTTCTTGAGCAATAAAGCAAGTTGCTGGCGCAATCAACAAGTAAGTAAAGAATATAAGATGTCTGAGAGTATAACTCTCAGCAGTGACTTGCTGTAGTGTTTAGGAGGAATAAGGGTAAAACCCCCACTAGAATCACATGGAGAACTTACACTTGCAATTGGAAGTGGAGAGAAAAGGGAAAAAAAAAGAGAAAAAACCAAAAAAAGGTCGGGAGTCTATAAAACTTTAATGAAAATCTGTTTTGATCTCATCCTTTGGTCTTATCTCAGAGATGTTAGCTGAAGGGAAAAATTCCCTCTACCTGGAGGCTGGCCGTATTGTGCTGCACCTGACTTCTGGCTCACATGTGAGACCGTCTGTTCTTTATTTTCACTCTGTATGAAGCTAATGGAATTTGCAGTTGATTAACCTCAAATCTGGAGTAATGATCCAGCTTGGGACTGCAGCTGGCAATGCTGGGGCTATTTGTACTTCTTAACTGAGTAAGACAGCAACAAGTCTAATGGCACAAAGGTAAGGATCCCAGATAGATGGGCAAATGTCAAAGGGGATTTAAGGAGTTGAGAACACGACCTGAGTGAGCAGGCAGTGGCCCCCTCCCCACAGAGAGGTGGGAGCACCAACTCATAGAAAAATTATTCATGAGATAATACACTAAAAAAAATATGGCTCCACTTATTCAGTGATATTCTACGGGGGACACTCAAACCACAAGATTTACCCTTTCTGCACACCGAAGCCATGCATTAGAAAAAGGTCATCTACTGAGAAACAGCCTCCGTAGAAAATTTAGGAGACACATGGTCCTAAAAGTTCTCTACAACTTCACTTTGTGTGATGAAAAGCAAAGTCTTCATTAGATCAGCACCGCAAAATGCAGAGTAGAATTGTATTGTATTATTTGTATTTATTTATTTGTGCCGATCTAATTGCTCTGTCTGGAATATGAAAAATGGCAGCTGAATTGCTGCAGATGAACACCACCAGGAAACAATTCAAGCATTTTTTTTCTTAATAGATGTGTTTCTGTTTTTTTCCCTTCACAATTGTTTAAAGCTTCAATGAAAAGAATTACACAAATATGCACCAATCCTCGGAACTAATTCAGTTTAGCAAGTGCTTCACACATCTTCATTTACTGAACAATGTTACTTTCAAATCATGACAACATTCTTCCTTCCTCGCCTCATGACTAATACAGTGTTATTCAAGCCTTTCCTCTTCAGACACTTCAGATCTTTACAAATCTTTCCCCCCCCAAGCTTTACCACCTGATTTCTAATTAAAATCAAACTGAGAAAGTTCCTTCCACTCATCTAAATCCCGCAGCTCCAGGACGGCGACAGGCACTGCTGAAAAGGGCATTGCCTGGCGTTCCTTCCATCCCATCATTTGGAAGAGAAACTTCTTCAAAGTTAAAATATCTGAAGAATTAGATAAAATGAGCAGCTTGGTCTCGAGCTCTTAAATTCCTTGTTGGGTAAATAAGTCTTAATGTGATGTAGTGAAAATGATTTTTCAGTCTGAGGAAGATCATTCTCTCCATCCTATATAAGATTTGTCAAATTAATGACTACCAGTGGACTTCCCTAACACTACGGTACTGTCTGTATTTTATTTATATATCGTGCATGTAAATATACATGTGCACGCGCACACACACACACACTGTGTGTACTATATGTCAACAACTAATCAAAAATTGTTTGCCCACAAGCATATGTGAAAAATTCATCTAAATAATTGTACATTTAATTTTTAATGAAATCCCAGTAATCCACTCAATTTACCAAACTCCGACTTAAGATGAAAAAAGTGGTGTGAACAGAGATCTGTGTCTTACACGGTGTGAGTGTACACACCACTTCAGGCATCCTCAGTCAAGTTTTATTACAATATTATCTTGATTTTGAGATCACTGCTTTTACTCGTGTGCAGAGTGAAGAAGCATATGCTATATGAGTAACCCATAGTGTTTGGCTTAAAGGCAAAATAAAAGTCAGCAATAAATAAACAGTAAAACACAGACTGCTGGTAGATGGAAAGAATCCACAGCTTATGAGGTCTTTCCTGCCTTTAGTTCCCTAATTCTGCAAAAGCTTATATTCATAAGTAACTTGTTTTTTTTAATATATATATAAAAAAACATATTGCAATTATAGAATCTGTCTTTGGATAATGTTGGAAACTCCTTAATTAGCATCTAACGCCCTTTTTGAGGTGAGTGAGTTTTATTATTCTGCTCCATAGATGGGGAGGGCAAGCCATACAGAAATTAGAGCGATAGATTTGGCAGACCTCTGCAGAAATCGAGGGAAACACGTTGTGTATCTGCTTGTAAGAACACACAGTTAAGCAGGCACCTGCATTTTGCAGGTGCAAACACCTACAGCATAAAAATAATAATTCTACGCCGTGCTCGTGCACACCCGTCCTGGTGCACCCAGAAAACTCGTTAGAACAAAGAAATTTGCAAGCATGAACACATACATGGAAATGCAGGTGTTTGATTATTTCAACCCAAAGCACATGAACAGATGTTTGCATCAAATTGAAATTGTCACCATCCTCAAAGCTCTGCAGCTCTGTCATTCCACCATTACCGGGCTGTTTATTTCTCATATTCCAGAAGGCCTCGTCTCACACTGTTTTTTAGGGTGCAACTTCCGCTCATTTTGTCTCCAGCCCCTTATCCTGTTGAAAGGGAAAATAACAATTCCCAACCCACCCATCTTTCTGTCCTTAGCTAGCCAATCATTCACATTTGGACTAGTTAAATGTTTTTTAGTTAAGGTTTTGTGCTCCTCACCAGTGTCACTGCATATCACTATTGTGAAGATCTTGGTTTTTATGCAGGATCAGTTCCATGATCCCTGGAGGTATTTAAAAGACGGGTCAGAAAGCTTAGCGACATGGTTTAGTGATGGTTTTTTATCAGAGTTAAATTGATGGTTGGACTAGATGATCTTAAAGGTCCCTTCCAACCTAGACAATTCTGTGATTCTGTGATCATAGAGCAGATCTGAGAACAGATGGACAAATCACAGAAAAGTGGACTACACTGTTCCAAGATGGGAACAACTGGTTCCATAAAGGCATGTAGCTCCTGAGGTTAAAATGCTGTGAAACCATGGACTTTGTCAAACTCCAAGTGGGAGACACCACGATGGGGACATGATGCACAAAGGAGCATTAGACTTCTCTGAATCCCGGTGCCACGGAGTCAGCCTGGTCTTTGCTCCTTTGTCTTTTCCTTTTCTCAGTTTTCACTAGGGTGTAGAGGAAAGTTCCCTAAAATATTGCCTGAAATTTTGGAATTGAGCAGATGCAATCAAAAGCGGTTGCGCTGCTGATCATTGGGGACTTCTCATGGAGCTGGCAGAGAGCCTTGCTTTATTCAGCTACTGCTGTTGTCCTGTGGCTCTTTGGCTTCCTGCTACAGAGTGGCCTCAGTGCAGAAGAGTTTGGGCAAATGAGCTACTAATCTGCAATTCAAACCGTGCCTCTGCATCTGAAGGGAGGGAAATAAACCCACAAAGTTATTTGTTTGTGCAGTGGTCCAGTGACTGGAGGACCAGAGCAGTCGGTAGCCCATATGTTACTGAATGGAATTCTAAGTAACAAAAAAGAAACAACTTCAAAGAGAGATCTGGAGGAGAAGGAGAAAAAAATCTTGTGATCCACTCTCTCCCTTGGCCACTGCTCTTCATAATATCAGAAAACATATTCTCATACCAAAGTCCTCCTTCCTGTTTCCTTTACAGTATCCAAATACCTATGTTTTGGCCAATCCTTTTCTTTCCATTCTTTTCTCACCACAAACTTAAATTAGAAACCAGCAAATGTCATTGCTTTCAAGGAGCCAGGCCTTCACCAAGGACTTCCCACCATTTTAGGCTTATGTCCTCTCCCTACATGCCCATATATCTCTGCAGAAGTTATTTTCCATATTTCTCTGCAGAGAACTCTTAGAAAACTTCATTAAGAATGAAAAGAATGGGTATCCATAGAAATATAATAAAATTTCAACAATTCTACATACCTCTGTAGTGAAAAAGTTGTATCCTATAAAATCAGGTGGGACAGTTATAAACTGTAAGAAAGTTTCTATTTTCTTTTAAATTTATTTTTTAAAATTATTCATCAATACTTGAACAAGAGGGAATTCCTTGGGTGTGGTAAATAATGTCTTCTGCTACAGTTTCCTTCATTGTGCGTGGCAGACAGACAGCCCATCTTTTAAGCCTCATTTCAAGATAAAAGGAGAGGAAGCAACAAGTCCTTACGAGATGCCCATATACATTGCAGTTTGTCAAAACTGTAAGTTCTCATTAGCAGCAGATCGCCAGTAAATTTGGGTTTTGTTTGTGGTTGCTTATAATCCTTGAAAACTTTTATTTGCGTCCTGTAAAAACCTTAGTGATTCACCTTTCAGCCACTGCCCAAAATAACCCATGTTTAATCTACTCTTCTTAACCTGCTCTTTCAAATAACGTCAGAAAATTTTTAGTAGAAAAATAGACAAACAGAAGTGTACATGCATGTTGTTTCTATTTGGTCCCGAGAGCAAGCATAAATATTGACTGAATGAACAAGCAAAGGGACAGTTATTCTCCTTTCTTATTGAACATAAAAGGTTAATCTGGGTCATTTTGGAATACTCCATATTTCCTTGACATAAACCAATAAGCTATGCTCTACTTTCCATTTCCATTTTCTTTACTAAAGATGACTGCTTATGAGTATCAGCATATTTCCATGCAAAATCAGGTCCATTTTCTCCAGCTTAATTGAATTCTGGATTTAAAAATAATACAGAAAAACTCCTCTCTAATTTACTCACAAACTCTCTAAGTTATGGTGCTCCGTCAGTGACCACTTCCACCCTGTGTCTTTTGAGTTAGTCACGTTTAAAGCAGAAAGGCCTATTTGAGAGCCACTATTTGTGCTCTTAATTTCCACACTGCCCCTATTGACAACCTCGATCCGTGTGTGTGAGATTCCAATTGGGTTGTGAAATTAATATGGCTGTTTGCGTACATCAAGGGCAACCTGCACTCCTTTGAAAGCAAGGGTATTGCAATTATTGGTAGTAAAAGTCTACAAGCTTATAGTGCCATCTGTACTATCCAACACTTCCACCCATATCTAGTTGTATTGCTAACTTTGCGTTTCACAGCCTCGGAAAAAAAGCAACCCACCAAAGAACAACAGACATGCTTATACAGACAAAATATTTTGAATCTCACTCCATTAGCCAGCACATCTATTTCATCTGTTCTAATGATTTTTGTCTTATTGAGAACTACTCTTCAATAATCCTCTCTATGGAAAATAGGTGCAGAGATCTTTGTCACAGTCAACGGAAGTTCTAAAACCTTTGTGCAAGAGAGCTGTATTGGCCTTGTCCAACACCTCAATCAGCCTGGCTCCTGCTGCTCTGAGATCAGTTGGATTTCTTGGGAGTGGGGCTTTTTTGAGGTGGATAAAGTATGTGTGTATCACACACATAGAGTGTCTGTGTGTATCTGTACAAAGAGCTCCAGCAATGGCCATGAGCTCTGTAATTGTTACCTGCAGCACTTGTGAAAGAGAAGCTCCTAGTGACATTAATGGAAATAACAAAGATGTTATCAATCCAAAACAAGCTATTACGAACTAGTGTATTTGTCTTCAAATATCAACAAAGGTTTGATTCATCCTAAAGTCATCTTTAAATATTAATCAGTATCAGTGACCGCATCTGAGGGAGAGGAGTGAAGCATGCTTCTAGCAGCACAGTGAGATTCTTTTCATGCTGGAATTAGAACATGAGGAATCATTCAATAAAGCGAAAACATCACCTTTTTTCTTTCATATGAGGTAGGAAAAGTAAATATTTAATTCCTTATAAAAAGTTTCAGATTGCTTTTTGTTCGCAAGGAAACTACCGGGACTTTGCCAGCAAAAGGTTTCAGAATATCCTTTTATTTTCACCTCCATTTTCGATTACTCCCAGAATTGGTGAGGGCTTGCCTAATGTAGCAGGATCAGACTGCCAGAGACCATCACAAATGTCCCAGGCAATTTAAAGATCCAGTCCCAGTGTTTAAACTGGAGTCTATGATTAGTGTTGCTGCCTTTGGATTCAGATCAAGGCGTTAATACCTTTAAGGCAGTGCCTGTCTTTTTTGGTTTTCTTGCATGGTCTGGTGTTCAACACAGGTTTGACACCTTCATATCTCAATCCAGTGTGTAAGATTAAATGATGGTGAGTGGTAGCACAGAGACACCTTAGGTACAGCACAGGCCTGAGGTTAGAAGTCCTCCTATTTATCCTTCACAAGATAGGTCCTCCAGATTGTACAATTACTTGCTTTTCCCAACTATCATAAGGATTTCATAACGAGCTCTGGACGAGCTCTGGAAATAACACATGGGCATCAAGAGGGAGGATGAGCTGGCCCTTAAGGGTCCAAAGCCAGGCTCTTCTTCCATCTCCTCCTGGTTAGACAGCTTTCTAGACAACATGCTTCTCCCTGGTTAATGCTGGGTAAGGATGTTGGACCTCCGGCTCCTGGCTCAGAGGGTGGCACTGGAAGCCCAGGCAAAGTTTTAAGGATAAACTGGCTTTTCTTTCTAGCCCTTCCTCAGGAAGTCCGACCGCTACACCACCGTGTTACAACACACACAAAAGTTTCTAAGGTTGAACAAGGGTTAACATGGCGTGATCTCCTCTTACTAAAATGATGTCATTTCCCTCCCCCCTCCCTCAAAGTATCTGTTGCTTGGTTGTTTACATACTAAAGTTAATTTAAAATATATATTATAGACCTGCATGGTTTAAAATTGAATGAATTCTCATATCTGAAGACATTTATACAAATTTAATTTAAACCTACCGTGCTTCAGTGTTATTAAAAGGCATTGGTTTTTAGCCACAAACTACCCATTTTCCTTGTTTTCTGCATTTTCTCCAGAAAAATTAAGACTAAGAAAACAGAAGTACTGATACACGGTAAAAATTGTCCCAATGAGTTTATAATCCAGTGTAAGTTACACAGTACTGATAAGTAAAGGAAGTTCAACCAGACAGTTTAATCCTCCAATTTCCTGTCTTCTAATCAGCCACTGACTCCTCTGACTTTAAATTAGAAACATTCATGGCAATATTCAGGACAGGTGAAGGAAAAGGAGTAGAAAACAACTAGAGCAAATACTTGTAAGCAAAAGGAGGCAACGTATAGAAAATGAAGATACTGTAACGTATGCAAAACTATGCACTGAATACATGTGTTTAAGTTATCTATAGAATTTAGCAACTCTGACAGACAAGGAATAATTTTATTAAAAACATTTATGCAGCAGCTGAGCAACGCATGAACATAGGAGAGTTCCTGTATAAAACAAAGAAAATCCATGCTTCAACGTTACACTTTGTTCACACTTTGTTATTTTTATAGAAGCAGGAGCAGGATAATTATTAATACATGTATGCTTTTGGATATACAGTAACTTATAAGTAGGTAGCACAAAATAGCAAAGCCACGCATGGTTCAACAGTATGAGAGGATTAACATGATAAACTTGGATGAGAGTGTATATATGCATGTATGTATAGATACGCTCGGTGATTCAAAGAAGAAACACTACTTTTGAATGTTTCATGCTTCTGGACTTTTTTAGCTTTGTTGGTAATGATTAGCTTTCCATCTGATGAAATTAAATATTTATTAGATGCACCATTATTTTTAATCTCATTTGCGTAATTCTTAATTGATGGAAACGCTAGTAACACTTTGAAATTTTCTTTTTTTTTTACTGCATAAATTACCTGAGCAATGTCAGCTATTCCTCTGAAAAAAACAGAGCACAGAAGTATCAAAGAAAAGTATTTACCAAGAGCTTCAGTGAAGAGAAAATGTTGAGTTCAAAACCTTTAAAGCAACAAAATGACCGCTTCAAGTCCAGTCCCACTATCTATAATAAATTCTGTTTTAACTTATGGCATCTAAAGGAAACAAGGGCATAAACACCAAACTATGGATCGTTATGGATGGATAATAAAACTAGACAACAATTATTTTGGAAAATGACTGAAGATCTGTTTTAACTGTCATATTCAATAACAGCAGTTTGCATGCTAACTCATTCATGGAGTCATTTGAAATGGCTTCTTATTTATTAATGAGGCTTTTTTTTTTTTATTATTTCCTTCAGATATTTCACAAAGGAGAACAGTTTGGGGTTTGAAACTGTTTGGACTGAGACAACTCAAATGGATCAAAGTCAGGTCTCAGTCACTCAGGTAAGTAAACCTGGAGCCGCTTCGCTTTTCCTGTAGCAACTCCAGGCTGAGGGTGGTGTAAATCTGGAGCAGAATTTGGCCCAGGGTCTTTAGTTTTGTATCGCTATTGAGAATTTTCCACCAGTATATACCTTTGCTGCACATGTAGTTCAATAACCCCGGGCTAAGGAATTTTGCAGACAATCCCTTATTAAGCATATATAATATTCACATCATATTGGCTTGCTAGAGCAAATAATGTAAAAAAAATAATCAGCTTGAAATAAATGTTTATAAAAGTAGCACAGCTGCACATATTTGTTACAAATGCAAGACAGAGTACCGAAACTTTTCTATGACTAACCCTTTAGTGTCTCTATGACACCATCAAATTTAAATAAAAAGTGCCAATGGTTATGAAGTAATGATCATTTTTCCAACAAACTGATTTATCTCATCTCGTCAGGCTGACGCACCAGTTAAAGTATTTGCTATTACTTATATTTTAAAAAAATATAATTCCTTCTTACACAAATTTACAGCATTTTGGCGGAAATTTTCTGCTAGAATGTCACATTACAATATAGCCAAAATAGTAACTGTTTCTGCGTTTACTTGATTAAAGTGTAAGGAAAAGTAGATTAGGTGTAAAAAGACTGCCTTAAAACTGTGGTGACAAATGCAATTATTGCTGAAATGCACAAATCCTGTGGCTTCTACTGAAATAGTTTGAAACATTTATAGCTGCCTACCAGTAAGAAAAATAATGTTTTTCTTTACTTTGACCTCTTGCTATTTTGGCAAGTAAGATAAAATATATTAGCCATTCCATCAGATGGCTGGATAGAAAAACTAGCTGTGATGAGGAAAAACGAATTAAAGGAGCATTAATAAAGATTATCTATGAAAGAAAATAAGGTCAAAATTAGAACTCTGCATTTTAAAGCCACCTTTCAAAAATGCAAGCTGCTTTGCCCAATGCTAAAATCCATTCATTTTACTAATCATGCAATCAACCAATCTCCATTATCTCCAGCTAGCTATAAACATGCTATAGACTGGAGTGAAAGAAGGAAAGTGTGAGGTTGAGAGACAGAGAGAGAGAGAAAGAAAGAAAGAAAGAGAGAGAGAGAGATTACTACACCCAGCCTTTTATAAAGCCGTTTCTTTCATTATAACAGGTCTTTTCATCAAAATGACACAGAACCTTTAAATTTGGGCATAAGACTCCAGTACAGTACACAGCTCTAGCTCAAAACGGATTTAGAACCTGCTCCAGAAAGAAAACAAACTCCCTCCGTTTGACACACAAATTGTTTACGATTCATTAAAAAGCAAAATTGCATATCACAGGGCTGGCAGCTGAGTCCATATGGGTGCAAGGGGTATTCACTCATCTCTTTGTATGCTGGCAGTACCAAACCGAAGTTTAGCACTGCGCAGCTGAGATTGTGTGCAGCCAGACAAGGCATGAGGTAATTTTAAAAGCTTTATTTGTCTTTAAAACATTAAAATCTGCTCTCTAGCTTACTTTTGATTAAAAGAACGTGGCAAACGCGATGAGGTTTGGGGGTGGGGGGAATAATAGATATCTACTTTTTGTCGTATGTTTTAGATTCACAGACTGTATGAAAAACTGCTTATTACTCCATCAATAATTGAAACTTTGTACGAAAATTATTTGCAATTAACACATCTATTGTAAAGATCTTGAATTATTCATTTCAGTTAAAAATAACATCTCTTTCATCTAGCACAACTTCTACAAAAAAAAGGCTATTTTAGGGATTTTTTTTGTTCTCTTAGAAAATAAATGGTGTGACGTTCAAGTTTAAGGAGAACTTTCTGCAATGTTTAATCTAAACAACAGCATGTGTGGTTATAAAACTGTTTATTTTTAGGCAAGTGCATTACTAAATGTTTCCAGCATTTTTACATATTATATTCACAGTACTAAAACATCTGTGAAATAAATGGGACTGAAATGAAAACTTCCTCGGACACTTTCTATAGGGTGATAATAACTGCCTAATAACATTTGAGGATGCTTATTAAATAATAAACACGGACGTACCTCATCATAAAAGCAGCCGATAGACAATAAAAGAGGAGCAGTAATAAAATATACAAGTGGCTTAGAATAAGGCAAAAATCACAGCATGATATAAATCGGGGGGTTCAAACAGGCACTTGAAAACTTTGCTTTGAAAATGATAACTAAGAATCAATAGACTTATTTACAGGGGTTTTAACAAGCTTTTTTTTTAAAAAAAAAAAAAAAGTCACATGAATAGTCAACAGTTTACGTGCATGCAAATACCCCTTCCCCCTCCAAGTTCCCCTGGCAGAAAGTCTAATTGGAAAATCAGTACTATAAGTAAAGTGGTTAGCCTTCCCTGTCCCCGTTAACCAAAAGCTGCATGTTACATTTCGCCGGCAACCACTGGCAAACCTCTAATAGACAGCTAAAAAAATGAAGAGTTTAGACAAAACAAAACGGAAAAAACCCGAGCCCAAACACCTTTAAATACAAGCCACATGATACACACAATGGCCACCACCAAGCTGCAGAATAAAAACCTTCCGGATCTCACTTTTAAAAGTCTTTCAAGTCCTCAGAGGTCTTAAACTTTCCAAATGATACCAAAATTGGTCCGGGGCGGCGAGGGGGAGGGAAAGCCCCCGACTTGTTTCAGCGTATCATACAATGAAAGTGATCATGCCTTGTTTTGTAATTCCACTCGCCAGTCCTTTTTTAACTGATATCTATGTGAAATGAGCTGAGGTTCACGGTCCAGTTAGGAGCGGATAATACATTCATTGTCCTGGCAGCAAACTTTTCCTCTCACTGGAAGAATTCACGCTTGCCACAAGAATAATAATTACAGAAAACTAAAAATGCGCTGCTAACGAATTAATCCCTAACGGACAACACGCTAACGAGGGCAGTAATGATTTGAGGACTCTCTTCCTCACAACAGGACTTGCATCTTCTGCCACAATGGGCTATTGTGCATCCTCCTAACTCACTATACCTCTTATAGATTCAAGATGTCAAAGGTTGTCTGGCCCGGCTGACCATGACATGCTAGTTAACTCGTTCTACGGAGCACGTTTGGGACTTTATTGAAACTTTAATTGCGCCCAAAAGCAGCTAGAGCCAGACTATGGGGGATCTGTAACACATGGCTCCAGGTCAGCAGAGCCCGGTAACCTGTTCTCACGTAAATAAACGGAGGGAAAAGTTCCATGGGGGTCTCCGAGGAAAAGGCAGCACCTCGCAAAACACGCTCCTCTCACACGTGATGATTTTACACCACGACACTGCCGCACCGTTCCAGGCTTTTACAGTCATCAACTCGCTTTGTAACGGACTGAACTTTCCACCTCCCCTTCTTTACAAAATATTGCATGGTAAAAAAAAAAAAAAAAAAAATGCACACGCACACGAACGCTTGAAAGCAGCAGATAAAGTAAAACAAACTCAGCGTTAGGCAGCCGACTGAGACAAGTTACTCTGCACAAGGCTTTTTCAAGCTACTTCTTTGCATACTTTTTTTTTTTTTTTTTTTTCTCTTTCCCTTAAGGAGAATTGAAAAAGCTTCCCTCTGGAAACTGTAGTGCACATTAACGGTCTCCTGTTACACAGGGGAAAGCACACAAGTGGGACAAGTGTGAGGCTGCTCTACTGAAGAGTGTGAAAAAAATCAAATGTTAATTTGATAAATGTGAGGTCTGGGACATTTTGTCAAAGAGGGAGGGAAAGTAGAAAAGGGAGAAAAAAAAAAGCAGCCCTGCTGCCAACTCACCATCCACCAAGTTCTGGCCGAGATGTCGTAGCAGAGCTGCCATTTGATGGAGCCGTCGGAGGTTTTCCCTGCCATTATGCTGTCAGCAAGCTTCATCTGATGCTAACTCACGGGAGATAAGACACCTAATTGAGAAAACATTTGCACTGGCATGTTGGGCAACATGTAGCCCGGTCCATACCATATGGAATCATGGGTAAAAAAAAAAAAATCTCCTTGACAATGAACCAATCTCTCACAGACCCAGTGGCAAGGTGAAGTGGAGATGAAAAGTCATCTGCTCCTAGCACTGTCTTCTCCTCTCTCTCTCTCTCCCTCTCTCTCCCCCTCTCCCTCTCTCTCACTCACTCCTTTTTTTTTTTTTTTTTTTTAAATAAGAACCCACTGCTCAACATCAAAGAGAGGCGGTCAAAATTAGGGCTTCATCACTCAGATGATTTTGGTCTGCAAGGTTTTTCTTTCCTTTCCTCTTTTTTAAGGAGAATAAAGAGATTTAATAGGACAAAGGCAGGTAGTGGACTGCGGAGGGAGATCGCCACAGGCTATTAGCCTAAAATTTCTGCTTGACAGATGGAACTGCTTAGAGACTATCATGCAATGTTTTGGGTGTTTTTTTTTTTTAAAAAAAAAAAAAAAAAGACTTTCAGTCTGATTCAGTATCTGTTTATCGCAGCTACTTTTCTCATGTACGTGACTGGGGGGGAGAAAAAGACTGAGCAAAAAAAGAAAAAGATTGTGTGTTTCTTTTTCTTTCTTTCTTTTTTCCTTTCTTTCATAATTGTGCATATAATCATTTAAGCAGTGAGAGGCAAAACAAAAGTATAAACCACTCAAGTTTATTTCTCAATTCAGTGATACAAGCTTTCTGAAGGAATTAGATGCTCCTACATTTTTTGAGACATTAAAGTTTGGCTTTTTGTTCCTTCTTGATTTTAGATGCTGGATCTTATTGTTTAAATAAATTACTTTTCATATGAAGGTTCAAATGGCTTAAGTCCTTGCCAGGGACTGAACAGTTCCCTTTTGATTTTTTTTTTTTTAAATACATTTTTGCTTCCATTTTTTTAAAAACTGGTTTATAAATGTTATACTTTCTAATGCCATCAGGTGATGATCACCAAAGCCACACAGAGGTTTGTTTCTTCCTCCTGCAAACTTCTCTGCAACATTCAAAATTTACAAGAGGAATTGACAGATAACTTGGAAAAAGAGAACTCCAAACCAAACATTTTTGAAAAGTTATGAAATCCCAGTACTGTCCGATATTAAAATCCCTTTGCTGGAAAACAAAGTAAAAGATAACTGTACGTTTTCCCATCTCTGTTTCCCACTTCTCCCGGGGAACTGTAAAACCAACAAAAGTATTACTTTTATGACAGCTGACTATTAAACAGGCAGTGAATGCTTTCCATTTAAATCCCCCCCCTGCATCACACGGAGCGACGGCTGCTCAGCTATGACCACCACCACCATCACTTAATAGCAGGGCACTTCAAGCCATACAGACGTGCCTTTCCTCAACTGCTCGAAAAAATGAGCTTCTGAACTGGCAAAGGGACTCTTGCCAAGGTTATTCCTTTGGTCTGTAGAGCTATGCCCGGTAGAACTTGCTCCCTCAGAAACAGCTACGCTCTGCAAATCTTTTCGCGATCTGGACACAAGGGAAAATGTATTTAAAATATCCACTCTCTTTTAAACAGTATCCATTTATATTTGTATCAAAAAGGGGAGCTGGTGGGTGCACAATTCTTCGTTTGATTGTTTTGTGTACTAACTATTGTTTAACTCTTTGGCTCCAGTAAAATGTTAATTCCGGGCTGCGTAGATTACAAAACTGTCATTGACTACAGGACAGAACTAACTTTCATTGAGCTTCAATAATACCTTCAGATTTCTGCGATGTGCAAGATGATAAGCAAATGATTTAGGGTAAAGACAAACTGCCAATGTAACACGAAGGGCTTAGTCTTTGTTTTTGCCCCAGCCTTAACAATCTGTTCGGACGGCACAGAAAACACGTTAGTGCATCATCTATGCAATTTCTACGCAATTACTTCCCACCCCAGTTGGGGTTTTTTTTTTGGCTCCAGATAGCAGGTACAACCCCGTTGCCATTTACAGGGAAGGGTCTCACTAGCATGGGAAGTGTTAAGTTTTAGTCTGAGTCCAGGAAAAAAAAAAAAAAAGGACACTGTGCCAAGAACTGTCCTCACACGGGCTGCCCAAAGCATTTATCGTCCTCCGTTACCGCAGGTTCGTTAACGCTACCTGTCCTTTCTGTGGCTTACTGCTTATTGAAAAAAAAAAACCAAAAAGCAACCCTCCCTCCAAATAATCGGGCAAAATATAAAGTAAAATCCTTAAGTCACAATCAGCCTTTGAGTCGGTGTCAGATTCAATTTTGTGCTGCTCTCTCTGCTCCTATCTCTCAAACCGAACAACTTACCCACCCCTGTTTGTTATTTATTTAGTATTTTGTGCCCAGCTGTGCTGTGTGCCATCCCAGTCCAGCTCTCATAAACCTCTGCTCGGTCTATATGGCTTTCCATCACCTGATGCAGTTATAGATCTCCTGACAAACTTTCTCCTGGCTGCCGTATTATCCTCTGCTTGGAGAGTACTTAGGTCATATGACTTGACTTCCCAATATTAATTATAAACACACCGAAAAAGTATTCTTTTTAGAAGAGCCTACACTATTCAGCTTATGAATGACAGAAGCATGAAACCATTTCCTTCCTGACAGTATAGTAGTTATGTGCAAAGAAATGAGGAGTGCTGTTGGTTAACAGCGTTTTAAATTCAGAACAATTAGGTGCAGTTAACTTTGCCATTGTTCTTTCTGATGCTGGGGATGGTGGGTTCTTACCCATAGAGCAATTATTCCTTTCATAAGCGGCTGTTGTTAATACCATTAAAACAAGATTAAATACAACATGTTAAATATTGCAATTATTGTGGAAAATAAAATTATTTGGTGAGCATAATGGGGAGCAAATCAAGCATTTAACATGATCCAGGAAATGCTACTCCAAACAATTGCATTTGTTTTATGCAATTTTTCCCCTTTGATTGCTGACAGATGCCGTTTTGGAAACAAACATCTAAGTAGTTTTCCTTCAATCAGGAAAAAAACCACACACCAGAAAATGGCTACATGTTTTGAATTTAACTCTTGTCAATCAGCATTCTGCACAACACTCCCTGTGAATAGTACTGGGACAAAACGATGCCTTCCAAAGACTAATAAGCCACAAAGATGTTTGCTTCTAAATCAGACTGTTCCGAAGAAAGAAAAAGCCTTCGTGCGGCGTAGACATTTGTGCAGACACAGCTGCAAAATAAAAATGCTTCCAATATATGAGTGATATTTCAAGTTGGAAATACGTGAGGTGTATGCGTTCGTGGGCTACGGGAGAAGAGATTTGTTTTCTGACAGCTTTAGGCCTCAAGCAACGAATTGAAGTACTTGCCAGGCAGTTTCTGACTTCCCACTGGAGAAGTGGCCAAGTACCCCAAAATAATTTGCTTAATTGCTGAGCAGAGTTACCTGTGTGGCAGCACAAAACAGCGCGAGCCTGTCCCTCTCTATCTCCCCTCGGCAGCGCGTTGGGATGAGGTCATTGCTGCTACCAAGTGTACGAAACCCCAAAGTATTTCAAGAAGGCACTACTTTTAAAAATTAAGGTAAAAGAAAATTTTTTATCAGATTAGCTGTAAATGTAAATTTTTTACATGGCAATTTTTGCTTGTATCATTTAGAAAGATTCTTCAAAATACAAATTGTGATCAAAGTGTGTTGTAGCTGATCTTTTCTTAAATATCACCAACTCCACTATGCTTAAACTGAGGCAATTTTCAAACTGTTGATTCTTTTTTTATTGCCAGAACTTTACTACATTTCTGGGCTTGAAGCACTCAGTACTTTCATAGACTATTTTTGAAAATGAAAAGTTTAAAAATGTGAATGACCTGGATTGTTCAAGCTTAATTCATCTCTTCAGAAATTCTCGGACTTTATCTTCTATTACCAGAGTGCCTTGGGCTTCTGCTTTGTTTGCTAGGTCACATCCTCACGGCATTTTATGAAGATAAAAATACCCTTTGGTGCCGTGACCTTCATGTTTTCTTTATCTTCCCAATGTCTGTTTAATAGACTGTCACATAAACCTTTGTACAAAAACATTTATTTTAAAGTCGGATGGTAGTTACTCTATATTTGAACACAAATTGTTACTTTTTCCACTGGACGATTAAAGCCCTTTTGTTTGTGGACCTTTTGTATCAGCACATTCTTTTATGTATGCTTTTGGATATGAAAACTACCAAACAAGTGGATCACTTTATCTTATTTTTTACATCTTTGGTGGTCTTGCACACTTTGGTGCACTTGCCTACTCAGTTCAATCTGGATTGCTCTATTATTTATTTCAATAAATTCAGTGTATGTGAAATTTTAAAATTCTATTCATGAAACCCTGAATTCTTTAATGGAGTGATATTTTAAGACATAAAGAAAGACCTAATATTTTCCTTATTTTGACACTTAAGGAATATATTGTCTTCCTTTTCTATGAAAGATATTAAAAATATTATAAAATCTTTTTAATACCTTTTTGAATTTCTCGATTGTTTGATTAAGTATTTTAACAGTAAATATAATGAAGAGAAAGAGATAACAATGCTCAGCTTTTAATTGTTTTTGCTCATGTTGGAGCCTTTAATACTTGTAAAAACATGAATAGATTTTGTTTGTTTGTTTTTTATTTTTTTTTCTCCACTGTGACAAAGTGGCTGGAAATCAGCAACGCCAGTGCTTCAGGTTATTGTCAGCTTGTTTATTTGTCTGCAGAAACTCTTACTGTCAACTTTAATTCTTGTATAGGTGAATTGCTTTCCTGCAAAGGTCTAAAGAAATCTCATTTCTGTTTCTAAACTGTTGTTCTGTTTTACTAAAGAGCTTAACTATATGATAAACTTCAAACACACGATCAGTCTATTGCATTTATTGATTTCTGTGCTTAAACAGAAGCCAAGTGGAGGCACCTTATTGAATCTGGATCTTTGATAGAAACATTGCTAACAAATAGGAATAGCTTTATTTGTCAAGAAATTGGGTTTCATATGGAATTATAGTGATATGCAGTATTTCTGCTCAGTAATAGTTATTTAGTTGCCTGTACTTAAGTACTTGGCATATATGGGTTTATCTTCTTACTATGTTTTATTTCAGAACCACAACATCTTTTGCTATAGCACAAAGGTTTTCAGGAAATTTAGTGATTTTTGATTGCTCTATATTGGCAAATCCATTGACCCGCAAAGATTAACTGTGTCTTAGTCATCAGGTAAGGAAATAGTGTTTAGTATTTGTAATGCAAAGTTCTTAGGATTAATACTTGTTTTTAAAATTCTGAGTACATCTGCAGAAGTAAACTAAAAATTATAAAATGAAGAACTAATTCAAATGCCTCAGCACTGAGCAATTACAGGAAAAAACCTTTTTAGACATACAAATTTTTAGCAATAAACTTCTTGTGAAGTGGGGAATATTAATCTCAGCCCAGCAAGGAGACTTGGCCAACTCATTACATACAATCAATGAGAATTTGTTCATTCACCTTAATGAGAGCTGGAGCATGTCCTACTTCTGATATCCTGGGTGACAGTGGACCTTTTTAGCTTAGGGCCTGCTGACACTTCAGTCATGGGTTTGGGCAGGAATAATTTAATGTTCTGTTCAAATACTTTATGGCAAATTAGAATAATCTGAAGTGGATACTGGAAAACTTTTGAAGAACATTTTTCAGAACATTTTTAAGAACATTGATTTGCTGTGAAATATTACAGTTTATGTTTTGGCAGCTATAAACACAAAAGACATTGGTCTGGATGCTTTGTTACGAGGAGAAATAAGTAAAGTAGAGGTGTATTACATAAAAGACCTAATCTAGTTCAAGGACTGTTTGTGTCACTTGAAGAGCAAAAAGATTTTGTGAGTTAAAAGTGGAACAGGCATGTTGCTACAGAGGAAAAATCCTAGCTAATTGAAGTAGCCATCTCTAACAATAATAAAGTTGTTTTAAATTTTATTTCTCATTTGTTTGTTACATACTTTTAAGATTCAGAAATGTTTACATCTCTCTTGAGCCCCGAATTGGTAGCCAATTGTTTCCACAAAGCATAAAGTTTCTAGTATTTGAAAAACACCAAAGATACTGTTTATTTTTGTTTAAAAAACAGTAACAATTGGACATTAAACTATATGACATGAACAACATGAATAACTTATCAACTGTTTATCTTCCATTTTGGGCACACAGTTGCTTTTAAGAAGCACGTAAGGGAAAGTTGAAGCAGTCAACCACTAATGTTTTAAAGAAATTTAAAGGCTTATTTATTTAGAAAGAGTCTAATTTTTTGTAACTGACCCAAATAGAAAACTGTATAAGTTTGCCATTTTATGTTGCCTTTTCTTTAACCCCTTAGCTTCCAAATTTAAATGAGGATTTATTTTCAATTAAATCTAAAAAAAGAACAAATTAAGGGATCTATTTATACATGTGTGTGTATTATTAAGGCCGTATTTACCAGTTATTCTTTTATTTTAATCTTCTAAGCACTTATCTTACAGCTTTATAAGTCCAACCTTGTAAATTAAGCAGCTGTCATAAAAAGGAAAATCTAATGCTATAGCTGATTGTTTGCTATACTAAAAAAAAAATAATAAATGCCTTTTGAGCTTGTTTAACCCTTAAGTTTGGTATTTAACTGCAGCAGCAGATGTAGTCACGCACTCTTTAAAAAAATAAAATTCCATCCATTTTATATGTTGTACTTCCATGGTTTATCCCTTCATATTTCTGAGCACATAATGAGATCTTCTGTATTTATTTCCAATACAATGTTGCTTATTTTGCATATTTCAATACAGTAAAGGTTATTAAAGCATTTTAACAAGTGTGGCCCACAATAATATATTCCTGAACTTTTGGTCATTTTGGTTGCCCATACCTGTATGGCAACCTGTATTTGGTTTGCTGTTGCTTTTTCTTTTTGGATATGATACTGGAAGGGAACACAGTTTGTGTGCCAAGACACCACTTACTTATGAGGTGAAAGCATAAAATGATCTTCTCCATTCTTCTGTATCTTATCTTTATTTTGGTTTTAATGTGGAAGAAACTGTAAATCTGCCTGTATCTGGTATTGAACTGTAATTTTCTGCAATGATCTGAATTAATTACTTCCTGTGAAAGAGTATATTCATAGAGGATGAGAGTTTTGTTAGACTAGTTTGAGAAAGGCAAGCATCCCTAGGAGAATGCTACCAAGTGTACATATTTCTCATGTATCTATACTATTCTCATGTATATCTATATTTTATGTGTCTTTAATACAGTAAAAATTAATCTGTTTATGAATTCCTTGATCAACATCGCAAATTTAAAAATCATGAATTTATGAATAAAACCCTAGAGTTCAGCTGGTCATTTTAAAATTATGGAAATTACAGTAACTAAAATCACTAATTAAGTGAAAATAACCTGATTAATTTAAGTACTTCCATGAAGTTATTTCTTCCATTTTTGATAAGACTTAACCAAGGCAAGTGATGTTTTGTTACAAAGCCCTTTTTCCTGTGTCAAAGTATTTTTTGCTTGTAAATTTTGAGTGAGAAGTTGGTGTGAATATCTATCAGGAGCTTAAGAACTCGTTTTTGCTGCTGAATAGAGTTTTTTATCATCACCAAGAATTGTTGCAACCTTTTGATGGGTAAAAAAGTTTATGAGTTCAGTCCAGGTTTTGCAAGTTATAAAAAGTTAAAGAAGGACAAGCAAAACTCAGCATATCAAACAAAAATAACAAGGAACTTCCATACACATTGATAAATCTTTGCAATGACTTTCAAACAGAAACCCCAGGCTTTTTAAGAATGTTTAAATGTTGTAGCATTGTAGCATGAAACATGGACGTATAGAAACATGTGAGGGCAGCTACCAAAAGTGTAGAAAAGGGGTATCAAAATGACATGCCAAAGCCTGAGAAGTACTATTCATTTGAACCCAACTACCATTAAAATCTTAATGATTTTTGTTTTGTGGGCATATATGCATTTGCAGTTGGGAGGCGCATGAATACCCCTGTGAGGAGAACTCATATAAGTTCTTGTGGAACATTAACAGATCTTTGCTAGTAAATTACTAATGTCTCAAACGGAGATAATCCAAATATCAGACAACTTATTAACACAATGAAAATACTTAGAAAGTTTGTTGTCTGGACAGACTTCAGCTTAAGCTATCTCATTCCTTTTACAAACATTTTGTTGCACGCAAACTTTGAAGTACGTGAGGAAATGGAAGAAATACTGTTGCTCAGGACATAGTTATCTGAGAAACTATTAACAGTTTTCTGAAATTAATTTTTCCCTTCAAAAATGCTTTAAGGAAAGCCCAATAGTCAATATTATGTTTGAGTTTGTTTAAATTTTTTCTTTGTGATCGTGAAAGAACTGCAGTAACAAGTAGTTCAAGTTGAAATGGAGCCCTTACACATTCAGTCCTGTTTTAACTCATTTTCCATCGGAATGGCTGGATAGGTAATGAGACTGATAATTTAATGGAAATACTTCTGATTTTTCAATGCATCAAGAAAATATTAAACACAGATATTATGAAGTAATTGGATTTACTGACAAAAAAAGTTGTTCAGGGTTGGTAGATAATGGGTCTGAGATGGAGAGAAATGAGCCATCTGCAGCTCCTTAACATATATTTTTGATCAAAAGTGCGTGGTGTGAGAGGAATGAATTCTGTTGTTGCATTTCAGAATATATGAAATATGTAATATTTGACTTCTCAGCAGCTTTTAAAGGGTTTGCATTTAAATTAGGTAGCATATTACCTTTCATGACTTTTCTATACTGCCTTGCTCAGCAAAAATTTTATTGAAAGTAGTAACATTCCTTTTAAGGTTCTGAATTGATGGGAAATTAAGGTTGGTTTTTTTTCCCACATAGATATTTCCTTTTTTTTTTTTTTATTTTACATATTCTGAAGTTGCAGTTCTTTATAATTGTATTTCTTTATAATTGCAGTTGTTCAGTGCATGTGCATGTTAATATACGCACATTTTCATCCACAGATGCCTCAAGCAATCTGAATGAGTTCAATGTAATATATTGTCTGCATTTCATTTGTTTTCTCTAATTAACCTGTTTTCAAGGTTATATCATAAAATGGTATAAGTAAGAATCCCACTTTCCAAGCCAGTTTACCTAGTCAGCATCTATTATTTGTGTAGCTGAGAGGTTTATCTTGAACCTGTTCCTCAGCTTGTACTGTCTTGCTGTTCATTTTCATGTTGGGTGGGAGAACTTACTTCACCATGAGAATGGCTTTATGACAATTGATTCTGTGTCAAATATCTCCGATGAGCTTTTGGGCTGCTGTGTAATCACAGCAGGTGCCAGCTAGTGACTGGTTTGTCCTCTCCCTAACCCCCAGGAAGCTTTATCTGAGATAAGGAGCGAGCATGTGTTAGCTGTTGCCTTGCAGTTACATACAGTGTATGTTAAATACATCTGGCATCCTTTTTCTTTACTATACTGTTGGTATTTATAAGACAAAGCAAAGCTTTGTTTCAGTTCCATGGTAAGTAGGTTTCAACATAGAGATGCGTTTGGGTGACTGGGTTGAAGGAAGGGCATATATTTTTAGCTGGCTTGGCTTTGAGTGCCCAAGGAGGGTTTCTGCTCTGATTCGTGTTGAAAACAGCAAAGAGTGAAGCCAGGCTTCCCGGTAGAAATCTTCTGAATCTGCCTGTCCCTGAAAATAAAAATAGGCAGATACTTATAGACTGTGGAAGAGAGAACCCAGCAACTAAGAAATGACGTAGTGGCTGCCAGTATGACAAGTTTCTAATTCAGGACTTCTGGCTTTGCCTTTCTCTTAGGAAACGTGAAAATGACAAGTACATAATGAAAACCATTCGAATCCTTTGTCTTGTTGTCCTTGGACATAAAAGAAATGAATTAAAATTGCACTGTGCAGAGGAAATAACTTCAGCAGTAGTCAAACTGTGAGTTATTGACTCCTAGCCTTGCTTCTAGGTGGAGATGTGCCATATGCCTCCTGCTAGAGAAGGCAGAGGGAGAGAAATAATACAAGTAATTGGTAATAAGATCCAGGGGGGTTTAATTGGTAACAATGTATTGCATGGTTTGTCTAAATCAAGTAAGTGGTATTTTCAAACTAACGACACCAAATCCTAGGCTGTCACAGTATATAAAATTTTATGGAATTCTATTTTGATGTGCTTGCCTTACATCATGCTATTGAATGTTGTGAATGTGGAGAATACTAGGGCTTTAAAGACATGACTAACATCAAAAGCAGTGAAACTACTCAGCCCACATACAATTTTTGGAGTTTAGGGCTGTTATATTGGAAGCTTATGAGTATTGTGGGGAAGGAAGCTGTTTTTAAAGCTTTTGGGAACTGGATATATCTGGTTTGTTTCAATTTTGAACTATGTGCACAGAGTAGCAATTATATTCATATTTCAGGGAATATTTCAGTATCGTGTTAGATTCAAATTACACATCTCTTCAAGGGTGGAAGAAGATATTTTTATTCAAAGCTTGGGGTGTTTTTCAACAGAAAATTTCTAAATGATAGTAGAGACCTACAAAAAATTAGGTCTGTAATTGAAAACGAATAAAATTCTCATTTTCAGAAGAGAATGTATTTTTCAGTAAAAGATTTTTCATTTGATTCTGTCCTTCAGTACTGCTGTGCTTAATCTGGTAACTTTAAACATTTAAAATAAGGTTTGTTTATTGAAAATAAATGGTCTAAGGATTTATTGGATACCTTACATCATCAAAAATACTATTTCTGTCTGTTTGTTTAGCTAGACCAATACTGTCAATGATATATGACAACACTGCTATGTTCTTCATAAGAATACTCCTGAAGCTGAACTTGTAATTTCTAAATCTGCTAAACTTTGAGCAGGGTTAACCATTGTGTTTAATTGTGCTTGGCTGACCAAAGAAAGATGTTTAGTTATTCCATTCCGTTATTTAGTTGGTTTCCTCTGGCCTTACTTTTATTTTGAAGCTTTATTCCGCTGAGAGATTTGTTTCTTCAGAATTCTAGATTACAAAGTACTTTTTCATCCTCTTTTTCAGACTTCTTGCTGATAGTTTTTGTTCTTCCAGAAAGTTTAAGCATGTTTAATTTTTTTTTTTTTTTTAAAGCCAGCTGTAGGAACTTCTGCTTATATAGCTCAGGAATTGCTGTGTTTGTAATATTTTCTACAAACTGGCAGGCAAAATAAAACCCATAGAAACATAATAGTATAATATTATCATGGCAATTCCCTTGACACTGTGAGTGGGGAGTTATTAACTCTCACTATTGAAATTTTGTGGAAGCTTTAGCAAAACACAGACAATCCTCTAAATTGTAGACATCCTAGATATTGATGAAAGAAAGGCCACATATCCTTTTCTTGGAAGGCAAATGTTGCCTTTTTCCCGTGCACTGAATTCAGTTAACCTGATTCTTGCAATTTATGAAATATGTGGCTATTTCAGGATCTGTGTGCAATTTATCAGGATGGAAACTGTGAGGGGAGGTGAGTTGGAAGTTGAGGGTGACCGAAGTGCGGGCTGTGCCCTCGCCAAGAACGTACAGCACTGCAGCACGCAAGCTGGGTGAGCAGCACACAGGGCTGGTAGCAACCATCCACAGCCCCAGATGAGTTGCAGACCAAGTCCAGGGTACCTGCAGGGTCCACGTCAGGAGCAGCCTCAGAGGAGGTCAGAGGCTGGGCTGGAGATAGGCTCCATGCCCTCTAGTCTGGAGCTCAAGCACAGGCAAGGAGGTAGGGCTATACATGTGCCAGAGTTCAGGCAAGGCCTGAGTGTGCTCAAGGTCCTGACACAATCAAAGGAAAATAAGAAAGTATTTAATAAACAAAACCCAAAACAACCTTGCGGCTCACTTTTGCCCAGCCTCATTCACTTTTTAATACAGTGAACACAAAGAAAATTTTAGATAGTAAGGGGCAGGCATACTTATCCCAGGATAAGTTAGCACTTTTTCAATTCACATTTTGTTTTGAACTGTTTCTCACCTTTACCAAATGTGGTGAAAAAGGTAAGAGAAACAGTATAAGAGAGGTTGTGGTGTAGATGTGATCACGTTTCAGCAGTAGCTTTCTGAGCCGATTGTAACCCTCTTTTTGAGATGGGTAGCTGTTTCAACCAAGTGTTCCTAAACAAAAAAATGCTGTTCACCTGTTGAGCCTACAGGTGAATTATGAATTTATGCACAAAACATTTTATCTATTACGTGTATTTCTATGTTCATACCTATGTTTGCATCTCCAGTATTTAATCATATTTCATGTATATAATCTATTTTTTTTACTATGCATGTTCTGTATCTTTCAAAACACTTTAAAATGTTAACTACTAGACAGCACTACTAAGTAATTTTACAAAGAAAACAGACTGTGATTACCATGTGCAAATAAGGTAGGAGAATAATGTAATTAGAAAAAGCAAGTCCATATTTTCCAACAGACTAGATGCTTCTTGTCTGTATTACAAAGATAACAAGGCACTAATGTGGAAGCTGTTTGAGAGAATGCTTTCAAACACTGTTCATTGAACTTGGGCTTTTTTGAAAGAGATCTGTCTGAAATTCAAAATAAACATACAAGGAAGAAAAAACACCATCACAAGGATATTCACTGCATACTTCCGAAAAACTGTATAGCTCAGGCTGAAGCTTCATTAGACACAGCACTTCATATGAATATATATATATCTTTTCTTTTCAATTAATGATAGATTACCTAATCTATTTTAATTTTGATAATTGTGAAGAAGCAAAGAAATGTGAGTGGCCTTTATAATGTACAGCCCTGTGCTTAATATCACAAAGCTGTCATCTACCTGCTGTTAGTTTAACTATGTGCTGTCTCTCTATTCCTTTTTGCCCATCTTTTTAACACCAGAATCAACAATGGCATCTTAACCATCGCAGACTAATAAAATAGGAACCTACCAAGGTACTTATTACTCTCAATATGTGATTCTGAAAAGTGCATGTCATGGTCAGCGACTGTGCTTATGGGAAAACTCTTCCTTTATTTCTGTTCAGCTTGACATTTCCCTTAAAGAAAAGACAATTTGATTCCAGATGTCTGCAGCTCCTCTGAAGAAAGACATTTTTTAGAAGTTGCTCTTTATTTTAACACCATTATCCTGTGAAATTATTTTTTCCACTTTTTAAGGAAACGATTAGTTGACAAGTCATAATCAAAGAACAACTTCAAGGTTTTTAACATTTCATCTCCTTTTTCTTCTCAACACTCTTGACTTTTCGCTGACTGACTCAATACTTGACTTCTTGAACAATTTTACATTTCTGTACATTCAGTGGTATATGGACTCAAAGCCAAGTTTCTTCATAGCTTCTTTTCTACCACATCCATGGGAACTAGAGGTGTGAGAAGGCAGCCTCCAGTATCTGCACTGGGAAGAGGTGCAGATACAGTGAGCTCTGTTCCTGCCTTCCAAAACTGTAGAAAAGAAATAGGTAATGAAGTGCACTGGTAGGAGCAGGCATCATTGAGCCATGCCCAAATGCAATCTTTTTGTCCAACTTCAGTGCAAATGGTCCATCTTGGACACCTCATCTCTACACATTAGCCTTATTTTGTTAGGAAGCTTATCACCTCCCAGCCTCGTGCTGGAGAGATGAAAGATTCATGAAAAGGTGAAAGTGCAAAACCACATGAGTTGAGGTAAAGAGAGTTTAATAGATAAAGCAAAAGCTGTGTGCACATGCAGAGCAAACCAAGGAATTCATTCACTGCTTCCCAATGGTGCTCAGCCTTCTCCAGGAAAGCAAGGTTCCATCATCCATATCGGTTACTTGAGAAGACATCTCTGAATGTCTCTCCTTCTGCCTTCCTCCCTCAAATTTTACTGCTGACCATAGATGATGGTATGGGATATCCCTTTGGTCAGTTGGGGTCAGCTGTCCCAGCTGTGTCCCCTCCCAACTCCTCGTGCACCCCCAGCCAATTTGCTTGTGGGGTGGGGTGAGACGTAGAGGCCGCCTCGATGCTGTGCAAGCACCGCTTAGCAATAGCCAAAGCATCCCTGTGCTACCAACACTGTTTTGGCCACAAATGTGAAAAACAGCACTATAAGAGTTGCCATGAAGAAAATTAACAGTATCCCAGCCAAAACCAGTACTTTGCACTTACTTATTTCCCTCTTTTCTTCAGTAGGCCTTATTTCTCACTTCACATTCAAAGAAGTGTCAGCATTCGAAGTGTGCGAAGCTTGCTGAGAGACGTGGTCAGTTCCATGACATTACAGTATTTTTTCAAGTTGAGCTTATGAAATTTTTGAACTAAACACAGTCTGAATTTGTCTTAAAAGCATTAATCTTTCAATCAGGTTGAAAGAACACGCATGGTGTCTGTGCAGAAAGAAGTAGGATCTTAAGCTCCTGATCTTGCAGTGCAGACCCTTCTATGACTTAAATTGCTGTATTATTAGTAGCTGTGACTTCAGTGGCTGATATTTGTGGTCACCACGACAAATTTCTTGTCATTGCTATATATCTATAGACATAATACATTTAAAATCTTTTGGCCATTGTGGCCAAAGTTCACTTAAGCAAATAAAGGATTTCACTATATGGCATTAAAACACTGATTCTCGTACACTTATTTGTCTGAAATGAATCTTTCAAACTCAATGCATTTTAGTAGTCATGAATGAAAAAAAAAAAAGAAATTTGGATACTGAGCATCAATTCAGCTGCATAATGTCAGACTCAAAATTGATGTAAAATTTTAGTATTTTCTTTCCCTGGGAAGCATACAGTGCACTTCAGAATGAGCAGAGAAGAATGCACCACGGTTTCCCTATCAGATGCTAACATATGGCAGTGAAAACTGGCACCCCCATCTACTCTCAGCATCTATCACGCTGCCTAGTGAAGTGCAATGATAATGAATGCTGTAGCTTCCATTCTTCTGGGGGTTTCTCTTTTGAAGATATTGATTTAATACCACCATCTGGAACAAAAAAATACTTTGATAGCTCATCTCTTTCAAGGCAAAACCAAGTCCTATGTATGAAAGTCTGCAAGGGCTGTTCAGTAAAAAATGTTTTTGCTTAATTAATAACACAGAGAAATTAATGTTTACCCTGTTCTGTTCTTGATGAATGATGAGTGTTTACCATTTCAAGGGGTGCATGCTTTCTTTAAAAATAAAAAGTATATATTTTAAATATTTTTTAAAGAGATTTAATTCCTTTTCTGCTTTCTCAGAATGTAGTTTCTCAGTGGGACTTTCTGAGGAAGAAAAACTTGGCAAGATTTCTCAAAAACATGCCCATAATTATATGCTGCCATGATAGATGCTGGGAGGAAGAATCAAAGCTTTTTAAAAACAATAAATAATGTGGGAAGGGACATAGTCAGTGTTGAAGCGATAGAAACTGAGTTGACTATAAATGAAGACTAAAACTTTCATTTATTTCTATAGTATCTGAGGGTGAATCTATTAATCTTACTGCTTGGCATATATTTACATAGCAGGCAATAATTTAGGTGCTCTTGGAAGAATTGGATGAGAGTGAAATTGGTCCAAGGAATTGTGACAATTACTCACAGTGATGGACACTAGGTTTGTGACGCCATCGATGTAGTTTTTTGGCCACAAGTTTTCCATAGAAATATGTAGCTGGGCAGTACTTGTAGCTTCTCTCCCATGTTGGGGGAGCAGGACATACAGAATGGTTGCTGACCACCACCATCATCTGGAAACATTTGGAACCACCACAGTAAGGATTGGAGATCCTGTAGGTTTTGAAGTTGTATCAGCAGAGCTACCAGAATCTCTTGGTTGCTAAGCCCCTGGGACAGAGAGCTGTACCCGACACAACATCTTTTCGGTTGCACTGGAGGGTTGGGCAAGAGAAAAATATGGAATATTTATCAGTCCATTTGTTCCTACTTGTGCTTTGTAAAGATGTGCTTTATAGATAGGCTTTGGGGCTTACAAAATACCTGACTGGGTTCCTGCAGCTCATTCCATGGGGGGTGGTGGGAAGGGATGTCAGCTAAAATACATGCAGATTACAATAAATTTTTAAAAAATTAAATCTTCTTTTGATGGAAAATATAGGCATTCGGTTTAAAGTTTTTCATGCAGAGCTTTATTTTCTTATTCGCCTTCCCCTCCCAAGTCTTTGATCTCTCTGCCATGTAAAGGAGAGATTAGCAAATATTGCTCCATTGAAGTTCACATCAGCCTGTTCCTCTGTGGGTTCAAGATTAAATCCCTACAGAAGATACAGGGTGCAGTATGAAGTCTCCATTGCAAAAAGGGATGATGTGATCAAATCACAATTCCTGTCATGGTAGAAAGGAAATATTAATAAAAATGACCTTAATGATGAATGTAATTGATTTTTCTGTAGTATGGAGAAAAAAACAACAACACAGCTTTTTAGGATGTTTTTCCAGAATTTAAATTTCTTGCAAAAAAATTTAAAACTGTGACAAAAACATTTCTCCATTTTTAAAACAATATTTGCATAGAAGAATTTACAGGTTTTTCTTTTCATCCAAATATACTTTTTATACCTACATGTAGCAACAGGCTTCAGACTTTTCTTAAAATATTCTGATTCTTGTCACAGTCTATAATTCAAGAAATAATTGGTCTGTGTGCTGTGGGCATAATTAGGATGTCTTTCTAGTAAAGGCCAAATCAAGTCAAATGGGAAGAAAGAGTTTAAAAAAAAAACAAAAATGAAATCTGACACAGATTTTCCAAAATTATTGGGTCATGGATAATTTTTGGATTTAATATTCCTGCTTTTGTACATTCTACTTTGGTTTTCATTGGTGCATTTTAACTTTGTTTCAGAATCATCTTTTTTTTTATCTGAAAGGTGCTTGTGTTTCAGTGAGTGCTCTCCTTCATTTGTATAATGTCTGTCTGAAGCTAAGATAGAGACAAAGTTAGGATTAGACAGTTGCTGTTGGCTCAGATGGTTTGCCAGTAGGAAACTCGTGCAAGCTTGTTTCTTTTTTGGGAGGAAAACAGTGAATTAGTGATAAAGGTGTTTTGCTACTGGTTTAGCTGTTTTTTGTCATAGAAACCTGTTGACTTCCTGAAAATGTGCATAGTCTTACTTTGCTGAACATAGTAAGAAGTAGCAACTGCTACTTTCCAAAGTCTGCTTTTCCATCAATTTAGTAGCTCAGATACTTGCATTTTTGCTGATTTTCTTATTGCTTTCTCTGGATGAAAGGTGTTTGTCATTTGTCAGAACTCTTCGAAAAGGTGGTAATAATCTTACTTACAGTATAATCTCTGTGGGCATATTTCTCCATTATTTTGGATATCTTTCTCTTTGATGACTGACAAATGTCAGTGTTTAATTTCATTAATTCCATATACATATAAGTATGGATATTCAGAAATATAAGGAAGGAGGGTTTGGGCCTGTAGGTCTGCCATTAATTAATCTACTTTGCTAATGACACAGAATTCTATTACTGTCTTCCTAAGATAGATCTGAGAATATCGTGTTTTTCAGTATCTCATTCAGATACTTCATAAAATAAGAAACATCTGTGTTGTGTTTCTTCCAGTAGAAGAATGAGATATTCCAACTGTTGTGTACATCTGGTGCTGCTTGCCAGGGATATATATAACATCATTTGTGGCAAACTCCCTGAAGTTTTTTGTTTTCTTTTCCATCTCTAATTTCTATGCTCTCTGTACAATCACCTTTTATACTGCTATTCTTGTCATCATCAGGTCAGACTTTCTGTTCTGGACATATAATGAACATCATCAGCAAAGTCATGAAAGGCTATAAGTCAAGTAAAGATGGAAGTGGTTACAGTTGAAAATATTCTTGATGTGAACTAAAAAGCCATGTAAAAACGTATAGTGTGGTGCACTGACCACAGTGACATCTCTGTCCATGGCAGCTAAATCTATAATAATAAACCTCTTAAAGACTCTTCATAACTTTAAATTCCAGTCATCCTTCCTCCCCCTCTATATTCCAGGATATAAAGTTTTTTAATACTAACATTTTTTGTGGTCTTCAAACAATGCTCACAGCATTTTCCTGAAATCAATTTTCTTCAAAGTTTTCTGAGTTGGGCACTTAAAACAAAGTTCTGGAGCAAATCTGACTCAAATGATTCAAATAGCTGTTCACCAGGGACAAACACTTGTGGTGGCATTTGGATTTTTAGAGGAGAAAATATTCTTCATGAATGTAAAGGTAGTCAAAACCCAACTGTTAGGATTTTCTTGGAACTTAAACTTGCAGTTTAAAAGACTAATTTTTACCCCTATAAGAATACCTGACCAAATATTAACTTGTTGAAGTCTGTTATAGATTAAGCTGCTCTGTAAGGATGCAAAAAATATGATTTAATTTTTATCTTTTATCACATCATCGTATCTTCTTTGTAAAAGCCCATACATAATAGTAAATTTACACAGAGGATTAAAAGCAGCAGTCATGAACATCCCTTCAATAGCTGGGCAGGAGCAATTTCAAAGAACCCAACAGCATTTCAGTTGCTACTAAAGGACTGACTGCAGTAATGATTAGTATGAGCTTGGCATTCAGCAGCTTCCTGAAAGGTTGTGTGTTTCTAAATGGGGCATGGAGAAAGCAAATTTAAAGTTAACTGCAGTTAGAGAACGTAAATCAGTGATGGAAGGCTGATGTCTGAGGCTTGAGATGACACTCAAGTTGTTTAATTATAAAAATTAAATATTCCTTCATAATGGAAAAATGCCTTGTTTGACCACATGGGGTTAGTGGCCTGTGAATTTTTGTGGGGTCAAATTTGTAGGAGTCTTTTGTGAAGAAAAGGACTGGCAAAAATGGTACGATTAAACTCTTATCTTTCCAATGTGAAACCACTAGTGGAAATTGAAAAGGAAAGTTCTTCGATCAGAATAAGCAGAGGAAAAAAATCAGCTGCTATGTTTCATAATTCAGAGTGGGTAGGGTGAATGCACGGACAGCTTATGAGTGGTGTAGCTGAATTGATGCTCCCTGGTGATAGAGATGGGACTTTTAGTGTCTAGTGTAAAAGAAAAGTTAATTAACTTCTATAAAGTAAAACTAGCTCAAGTTGAAAACAGATGCACATCAGTTTCCTGCACATATTTAGCTAAATATAACTTTATGCTCAAAAGCATTTATTCATAATGGATTCTGTAGATGATAGTATGTTCCTAGAAGCCTTATGCAAATGTGCTATAGCTTGTGCATGATGCTTATTTTATTGTACCTACCATATCAAAAATTTACTTGAGCTTAAATGTCTTGAGAAGATTGTGCCACTATTGTTAGGAATCAAACTTGGTGCAAACCTCAGTTCATTCCTCTTTCCAAAATCAAAATAACTTCTCATTAGAGAAGTATTAGAATTCTTTAGTGCTTTTCTCTTTTAAATTTTACTTAGGACTGACTACAGAAGCAACAGCTTCTTTTGTGAAGACTACGTAATATTAAGTGGACAAATGAAAAGTAATATTGGCAGCAAGTAGTGGGTTTTATTCTTGGTTGAGAAAAGTTAATAGAAATAGTATCAAGGAAAATTGTTCTCAAATGGTTTGCAGAATTAGACTAAACCCTCTTGCAATCTCCCTACCAAAAAGTGTTCTCTGCAAAGCAATACTGCACCCCAGTAAATGCCATAATGTGTTCCTTGCTTTTTACTTTTCACTGCTTGAGTTGTTTGCTGCTACTGTCAACTACCATTGTTATGAATAATTTCTGTTTCTATTTGCTAAGCTGTACTTATTTCTGTCTTCTTTTTAAGAGAAAAAAGGCCTTAACAACAGAAATGAAAATGCTGTTCTGTGAAGACTTGTAAAACAATATCTCTCAATTTTATTTTGTTTCTGTTTGCATTTTTGCTTTTCTTTTCAAGTTCCAGTCCTCTTTATCAAAAAGATATTTGAAACTCCTGTGGCCTATATTAAATGTATAATTTAATGATATATTTATGATGTAAAATTATATTTAACTTCAGCAAGAAGGCTTCAGCTCTTCAGTACTGTTTCTTTTGCCCATTTCTTCTCTAAAACATTGGGGTTTTTTCTGAGTTTTGGCTGTTTTGTGATGCTGATGTTCTTCAAGAGTGTTTTTCCATTTGGAAGATCTGTGTAGGGTGAGCACAGTGACAGCTTATGACTGTTCATGCATAACGTGATGACATAATGTATCGAAGCCTAGACATTTCAAAAGCAAAACATGAAAGATAGATGGATTGGACAATTAACTCTGAGATTTCTTACAATCTTAAAATTTAAGGGAACTGTTGTCTTATAGTGCCCTTTGTTTAATATATATAAGACTGAGGATAACTGCCACAAAGTTACTTCCTTGGTATAATGGGGAGAATCCCATAACATAACTCTTTAACATCAGCTCAGCAAGGTACTCCCTGTGCCATTGAAGCAGATCCTGGTTCATAGAATGAAAAGGTGTCTCTTACCTTCTATTACAGGATGAGGAAAGAAGAAGAAAAAAAATATGTTGCTTTATTGGGGAAAGTAAGATCTCTTTAAAGTAAAAATGGGCTATACTGCCTTCTTTTAGAGCAAAGTCGACTTCCTCTGCCATATTGTTTGGTCACCCTCAGGAACACTGGACTTTTCCGTGCAAAGTGCTAAAATTTTCCTTAGAAAACCACTTTATTATCCTTGTCATTAATCCCTGGCCAGATCTCTACCAATGCCAACAGCTTACCATCTGTTCACAAATACTTGTGGAACAGATATGTGCAAAGACTTATCTACACCTACAGTTTTCCATGTAGGAGAAGACCAACCTCCAGGCTTAGCTTTATGTGAAGGCCCCCATTACTGACATATTTAAAGATAAAATAATTTTCAGGTATCTGACTAAGAGTTTTAAATGAGCAAACCATTCAAAATGCACTCTTGCTTGGACATCAGTCAGTAAACTAAGTGTACGGAAGAAAGAAGCGCAAAGTATTTATATTCTGTTATGGTAGAAAATCAAGAAAAAAACCCATAAACAGTAGAAAAAGGATATTCTTTCAAAGAAATTATTTTTTTCTGTAAAACAGCCCTATTTATCCTAAGAACAACTACTGCTTCTGTTAAATTTAAGTGTTTTCATTCCTTTCTGAAACATACTGAAAGCAGCATGTAAGTTGATTGAGCGCCTAAAATAATAGTCCCATTCATGTGACCTGCTGTTTCATATGCATGTCTTCTGTCACATGAAACACCTTGATCTGAAGCAGTTACTGCTTTACTTAGAAAAGGACAATGGTGCAAGTACTAGCCTGGGAATTCATAGAATTTCTGAAGCTGCCTAGATCCAAACAGAACTGCTGAGTCCAGAATATTTTTTTTCCATTCATTTTAGATAAAAATGCTTCAGGTTACCCTCAAAACTGAAGCAATCCATGAACCTGCTGCCTGAAGTTTAAAGACTAGTACTGTATAAAGCATAACTGCAATCAGACTAGAAATCTAAGCCTCCCCAGAAGCATGTACAATATTAAGTTGTGCTGAGAACAGTTCAAGATCATGGCTTTTGAAAAGTCAATAGCAATCTCATGGAGACAAGACAGGGATAGATGACCTTGCGATAAGGCAAGTAATCAGCTTGTTTTAAACTACTGCATGTTTTTGGTTTCATAACTTTTATTTCTACTCTCCTATTACTCTACTGTTTGACTGGCAGTGTGCACTGTTGCTCCCTAGAGCTTTCTGCTTTATTCTCTACAGATTTGCCCAGAACACCTCTAACTCTTGATTGCACTTGATTTGAAGCTGACCTGTAGAATATAATCTGTGTAATATAATCAAAGTCGAATCATTATATATTTAGATAAATTTCTTGCATTCCTATACATAAGCCCAGTGAATATCCACTATGATGGAATGACTCTTACAGTACAAATTCTCAAAAAAAGTCAGTAAAATAAAATTTCAAATGTCTTGTCATTTTTGCTTCCCCTCTGTAAAGTCAGCAGTTTTTTATTTATTTGTACATTTTATTTTATTACATTTGCATTTGAGAACTGTAAAGAAAACTCTCCACTGAAAAATAATTTGGTTTTGAAAGAACTGTCAATCTTCTCTGCCTTGTATATATCCTGTTGGGTATCTTTGGATATATTTGACTGTTAGTCAGCAACCAGCCTAACCTGCCAATTTCAGAGCAGAATCCCCACATCTCTAATGTGACTATGTAAATTCTGATTAATGTCTTCAATCCAGAGTGGCATTCTCAAAAGTACACAGTTTTGGTTGAAATCTGTCTCTGAAATCAATGTAAATTTTATCACTAGCTGTAACAGGAATATAGAAATGAGAGCAGTGCTGAAGTCATGGAAACCAACTCTTGGCGTCCAGAATGGCACGAACAAAGGAAGAAGTGTCTTTTTCATCTAGCCAGCAGTTAGAAGGCTTTAAGTATTCCAGGCAGTACAGGCGGATGTTTAAAAAGCAAAAGCAAAATTCAAAGGAGAAAAGAAACTAAAGCTCTTTGTTGCTGCACATCCCCTATTAAAAACCAAAGGTAGCCTGAAGGGAAAAAAAAAAAAAAAAAAAAAAAAAAAAC
>JAOXNG010000021.1:97662406-97683768 GCA_028566535.1 Scolopax minor
TCATTGAATGCTTCCAGAATTTCAGTTTCACCAACAAAGAGAGCTATTCAGATTATTCTTTACGAATAGCTCTAACCGTAAAGATAGATCAGGAATTTTCCCCACCCTTATACCTAGGGAAAAATTCTTCACAGAAAGTGTAGTTAAGCACTGGGAACAGGCTTTTGGGGGAACTTGTTGTGTCATCATCCCTGGAAGTACTTAAAAGACGTGTGGCACTTAGAGACATAGTTCAATGGTGGACTTGGCAGTGTTAGAACAACAGTTGGACTCAATGATCTGAACGGTCTTTTCCAACCTAAACAATTGTATGATTCTCTGTATATTAACTCTAACTCTGAAATGTGTGGGATTCACTGGAGTCAGTGCAAATACTATGTTTACATATTGTGAATTGGGTCCCAAGGAGAAAAACGTGGCTCTAAAATAGCAAAGGTAAATTTCTGCTGTTAGCTGTTGGCATTTGTTTTTAACCTAGGGAAGATGGAATGAAGTGCAAGGTCATCTGTGATTTTATAGGAGGGCTTCAAGAGCATGTGCTGAAAAATATTGCTGAAATCAGTAAATGAACACATATAGCATCTTAAAGTTATGAAAAATAAATATCAACAAGTACAGCTGTAAGACAGTCACAGCCAGAGAGGATTCAGTTTTGGATGGCCCTGTAAAACTGATCCACACTAAATGGTTAATAGGAGAAAAAAGTAAGTTTTAGTCTTGCTTATTGTGGGTGCTATTGTCACTGAGAAAGAAAGAGGGATGTCTGGGGCAGGAGACAGAGGAGGGAACTGCAAGGAAGTAGCTAATAGGTCTTTGGGGCTGGGAAGAGCTCGGTACAAGGTTTCTTGGTTCACAAAGTTCATTGCCATGGTACTTGAAGTAATTTATTTTGTAGAAATAGTGAAAAAGTTAAAGTGTAAGCTACCCATGTGAACTCTTAAAGCTTCTTTGACATGCTACAGGTTTTGAGCTGTAGTACTCGACCAAGAAGTGCTGTAACTAAGTAAAGTTTTAATTAGCACTTGGTAGTGCTGGTATGAAAATTTAATTTACACAATTACAATGCAAATAAAAGCATATATCTGAAAAATCCCATATTGTTGGGGTTGTTTTATTTTGTCCTGCAGAATGTCCCCAGGTACTTTTCAGAACATTTTATATTTCTGTAACTAAATAAGTGAGTAAAGCAGAATCAAAAAGATGCATCTAACTAAAATTTAAATGTTCTGTGATTGACATGAATAAAAATTTAATAGTGGACTCTTCTAACTGAAATGACACTGTAGGCAAAATCTTGTATAATAATCCATTAAGAGATTAACCTTGGGTATTGTCATCTGAAAAATCTTCATCCAAGCATAAAAAATTGAAAAGCTCCTATCCTGTAATCAACTCTGACAAACTGAATAGGGCAAACCACCTGTCTCCTAGGACAACTGAAAACCAAAACTCCTGTCTGTGTTTTTATATTACAATGCTCTTGATTTTCTGCCTAAAGCACAATTTGTTTAGTCAAAAAAAAAAGTGTCACTTAACATGACCCTTACTTTTAGGAAAGTAAAAGCAGCAACACATTAAAAAATAGTAAATATGTTTCAAAGATTTGAGGTAAACCAACAATTGATTTTTTAAAAGTTCTGAGTGTAAGTTATAGTTTCCAAGTAATTGTGGGGCTCTCATAAATTTAATAGGTTTAACATTTAAACGAAAGGGTGCAATTCATGTATGAACACAGAAAATGAATTAACGCAGCTGCTAAGTGGCAATATATTGTATACAGTAGAAGTGTCTGCTATGGGAATATATATTTTTTAATATTACATAACAATGAGGCTTGAGAGGCAATGAGAACAACATATAGATATAGATTTTTATCTGGGGACAAAGAACCCCAAAGTGCAATGTAACACAGTGCTTGTAGAAGATAGCAAACATGATATATGTGTAAATATTTAATGGAAATATCAGGCTTTAAATCCATTATTTTTTTTATTGGCTCTGAAATTGTATAATTTAAACTTTGATTCTGGCATTTGAAAACTCTTTTTGTTGGGTAAGGATAGTTTTCAGAAGTGCTTTACCTGCTAAGTTTCAACATTTTAAGTGTGATTGGCTAGAACTCAGACTAAGCTCATAAATTAAAGAAACTCAGCATCTTGAAAATCATTCTACTTTGGTCAAATGCCAAAGTCTGTGGTAAGAAAGGTGGACTTATGCACTGAAAGATGCAATTATTGGCATATATTTCCTTGAGAAGCTAATACAAAAGATTTATTTGAAGTGATACAATAGTTGGTTACACCCTTGCCTGATATGATGGTAATATACATGATAGTCGTTCTGATGCAGGGGAATATAAATGGGACAGCAAATCTGTAATTAAAGAAGGAAATAAAACTATGTTTCAGGTGTCTGCTGTCAGGCAGCTATTGTGCTTTAATAAATCTTGGATTATCATATGTTTGTATGCACTCCACAGCCACATAATGAGGAAACAATCCAACAAACAAAACAGAAGATGGATAATAAATCTGAGTGGTCAAACTGTTCCTTTCACAGTTACATGCATCTGATGATTGCATTTTCACATCTTCTTCCTCTTTCTTGGCTGCAAATCTGTTAATGCAAGTTGCATTTAATCGGAAACACTAGTACAATTTTAGAAGAATTATTTTATTGTTTTCTTTTTAAACCAATTTTTGCTATTAATGAATGGAAAGAGGGTTGATTTCCTTTGATAAATGTTCCATTGCATAAAATATAACAAATGTTATATCCCATGTTGCAGCATCAGCTTTTGCCCTATAAGAACATTGTTCTCAAGGGTTCCTATGGATTTTCCACATATAGTGGTAGGTAAGGAAATGATGCTAGCTTTTTTCTTATAATCCTTAATATGAAAATCCTATTGTTTCTGTTGAAGACAAAAGTAGTTTAACTGTCAAAGAGATGGATACTAGATGGTGAAGGAAAGAGTAACAAAGACAGCAATTCACATCTGTCATCCCGTGATGAGTGTATACCAGTTGAGACAAAATGAACAAGCAAATAAGATTTATTTACCAACACTGTGAAGCAATATTCCTGTTAAGAAATCTGTCCAATACAAAATACAGTGAAATTATGATTCAGAAATGTCCTGTAAAGGGACAAATTTTGGAAAAAATAATGAAGTGGTTCATGTGGCTGTGAAAACGTTGTTTCTTCTTTATTATTTTAACATATTTTAATTTTTGGCATAATTAATAACAATCTTTTTCCTAATATAAGCGATTCCTTTATCAATGTTTATCTTAGACAATTTCTATGTATTCTTCTCCAAATCTTTTATCTCAAATCTTATAATTATATAGAGTGAGATTTCAGATACGAATCTAGTACACACAAGTCTATCAAGCACATTTATTGAGGGTTTCTTTGGAAACTGGGTTGAAAGTAAGTGTGTTTGTAATAAATGGCAAAGACTGGAAATCAGAGGTTCAGGGATACCCAGCAGAGTTTGGTAACTTAAGGAGGGCTGGAGCTTGCCTGAATATTTATATACAGAACTGAATCATCAAGTGTATGTTGCTGGCATGATCCTCAATGTCATGTAAATGCAGCTGAATATCTTTACATAGTTTGGTCAAGTTTGTTCTGCAAAAATATCCCCGTATTGCCTGCAGTGCTCTCCCCTTGACCATTACATGTCCACTCATCGTGTTCAAAGGTAGCACTTTGAAAGTGCATTTGCATCTGGATCTGACCTGAGGTGACAAATGGACTTTGGAGTTCTGAGGCCTGTGGTGAAAAGACACATCTCTAGAGATCTGTACTCATTGTAGAAGAATCACTGCTAAGCCATAAAAAAATTATACTTGTAGAGCCAAACTGTCTTTGTCAAGGGCTATGAAAGCATATGGGTATTATGCTCTCCAGCTCTCCTGATTCTGACTGCTGGCTGCTGAGAACCCTGAACCTGCTCTGCATGGGGTTGTCTGGTATTTGTCAGAGTTACTAATAAGTGCTGAGCTGCTTCCAGGCCTGGCCCCAGATTTGTAAAGTGACATTATACAGAGAGAATGCCTCACTAAGAAATCTTTTTGGACCCATGCTGGCTCACGTCAGACCCAGGCTCTCGGTAGCAGTGATTCAGTTTATCTGCTGCTCAGACATATCACCCACAGAAAAGTAAGGCTGCAGCATATGGAGAAACCTATTAGTAATACTTGAAAAGCTCTTCTCCTGGATTTCTTAAGCATTCTGCCACGCTTCTTCAAGAGACGGAGTGCATCTTTTTGAAACCATGTCAGGAAATTTTTTCATCTGTCCTAGGATAACTAGTGTTGTTCTTAACAGTGACTAAAAATATTTTTTTACAATGACAGTAGAAATAAAATGGTGTCTCACAAATGTTTGTGCTTTTCTGCACTGAAGTGAAAGAAAAAAGTATATTGAACTACAGATTTCCTCTCTGTTATCTTCTGAGAGCTAGTAAATGTCCAAAGTCATAAATAATCTGGTACTGAAAAATTATTTACCTTTATTCTTCCCCTACCTATTCTAAAATCTAAGAGGCAACTTCTGCTGTTGTTATGCCAAAATGTGGAGTTTCTGTGCTTGCTTTTACGATTTGCTAAACTCTGTTGTTGTGGAGTCCGTGATGAAAAACCTCTGTTTTCATACAGAGGTCTGATCCATCACGGTTTTATAAATTATATGAAAGTGCATATAGCACTTGGGTGTATTCCTGGTGTGCATTAGGTGTTCCTTATGACCAGAAATTGAATGAGAGGAAAGTTTGGAGGAGCCAGCCCTGGTCGCAGACCTTCTTAAAATCTTTGCTTTTACGGCTTGCAGTAAGTTTGCTGTACTCTGCTATGAGCCTTTTGGGGCATGAATAAAGAAAAGGAACAGCCCAAATAATAATTTATTACATATAGTTATTTGAAACTGATTAGAAATTGTGTTTAACTTAACAGGTGAATTGCCCTGCTTCCTTTCTTCCTTTCAAGAGAGGGTTTGGCACTGATTCTTGTGAATTAGGGTGGTGTTACCACAGACCATAGTCTGTGTACAGTTACTGCAGAGTGAGTGGTTCTTCTAGAGAAGACAAGAACAATTTCACTTCCTCACAACAATAGCAGATGAATTAAATTAACTCAATTTACTAATGAAATATAGCAGGAAACAGTTATTTATATAAATTAAGACATTCTCTTTCTCTTCATCCCTATGAACTGGTAAAAGGTCTTGTATGTCAAAAGCCTGTAACTGCTCCAGAGTATCTGTTTTCATACCCCCAGGTGTGACAGGGCTATAGAACATATAGACTATATGCTTTGCTGGAGGGGTAGCTATAGAGCAAGATAATACAGCAGGAGTGAGAACGCTGCATATCATTCTTTTTAAAAAAGTGCAGATGTAAACAAATTCTGTGTTTGAATTTCTCAGAATTTTAATATAGCTCTTCTGGCTTCTGGTCATTGTCCTTGACATCCAGCTCCTTTCTGAGTGATGCATTTATCTTACCCTGTCAGCTTCCATCATAACAAAGGGTGCAGATCTCACATTTGCAGAGAAAAACTGAAATGTGTATTCTTAGGAAATCATTAACAAATAATGCACATAGTTTCATTTCTTTATTAAGCTTGGACTGGTACCTTTGGAAGGCTCTTAGTCTTGACTTTTCATGTAGCAAAATAGGTAGATGTAGCACTTATCTCCAGCTGGATAAGGTTTGAGTCCAGGGAAATCTTGAGTCTGGTTGTGTTCATGGTATTTCCGAGTTACCTTAATTTTGATGTATTCTACTTTTAATAGAGACTGATTTTGACACAATCTGTTCCAAAGTTAATAATAAAAAAACAGTATTGAAAGTGGTCCCTGGCATATCATTAGCTATCTGAAAACTTACTAATGAACAGTGCGTGAAATCATCCATAAAGTTTGCTTTTCAACAGTCGCCAAACAAGAAAAATAGTGTTTAGAAATAACTTTTTACTCTGTTTAGAAAGCTACATATGTTGTAAACAAAGACATATACATTTTACATTTTTCTTTCTAGAAGACTGACAGGGCAATGTTGATGTCATAGTATCATTTTATACAATTCTGTAAGCAGAACCTTATGAAATCTATGTCTGACAATCTGATTTAGGCTAGATAAATATTTTTATTTCCAATAGATGTAGGGAGGTAAGTATTTTAAAGCGAACATAAGAGACAGTTATGTCCCTGTGGGATATTTAAATAAAGCCAGGAAACTGAATTTGTGTAGCGTAGTTCCTATTCACTGTATAGGAAATGTAATTGTCTAGCACTACATTTTCTTTTCTCCAGCATTGCTACTGTGAGTTCCAAGAAAATCGTAACTCTTTTTATTCACTTTACTGTTCAAGTTCATCTTGTGGACTTTAATATATTCATTAAATGTAGTTATGACTAGTCAAAGGCAAAACCAGCAGGGGATGGTGGGCTGTGATTCCTTGGTGGTTAAATTTAGCCTGTTGGGCCCAGAATTCTATATACATGTTTCAAAGACCAATCCTGTCACTTACTTTTCAGAAACTGATGAAATAAGAATATACCACAAGACTGAAATTTTCATAGGGATGGTGTTTTGACAACTGCCAGTTCCAGAAACCATACTTTTTATCAATATTAAAAGGGATCCATGGGTGTCTGTTTTAGCACAGAACAGTCTTAGAAGTCTAGCGTTGCTTCAGGATGTAAAAGAATATAAATAAACCCTTACTGAATATTTTTAACTGAATGTATCTGTTTTAGACACTATCCAGAATCATAATTTTTTGAAAGAGAGAAAAAAAAAAATGCCTATGAAGCACTTTAATCCTTTAACATATGAAAGGACATGATAAATTACTGCATTTATTTCCTGCATAATGCGACCTGTCATAGCATTTTAAGTTTTAAAAAATTATTAAAATATAAAAAATATAAATAAATATTTTTTTTTTCTGTGTTTCAACCCTCTTTTTGCTTTTAGAACTATTTGACCTCAGTAGGTTTGGGAGTTTTTGTCACAAATGCAGCCTCAAGACTGCCATACAAATGAATAACAGCAGTGAGATAAAACTAGATTAGAAGTGACATGAATATGAGTTACCCTCTTAGATTCAAAAGTCACATCTTCTTTTGCTCTGACCATGGCAAACCAGTATCACATTCCTGCTGCTGTGTTTATGCATCCATTAGCATCTTTTGCAATGTATAGGAGCAATGATGCCGCTGTATGTCCTAACTGCTAGAACAACACACTAGCCCCCTGCAGGTTGTCCTTATTTCTCTGTAACTGCCAGAGGTGTGATCACCATGTTCATCCAATGCTTCTCATCCAAGATTTAATATCCACTCAGTGCTCTCCACTGCTCTCTTCCTTCTCATATTCTCCAACACTGCACATTTAAAGGAGCTATGAAATATTTGGCATAAATGTAACACGACTTGCCTTTGCACAGTAAACATGAGTGATAGGAGTCATTTGTATCAACACTTCGTGTTTCTAAGTCTTGCTGTGTTGGCCTCCATCACTGATTCATGTAGCTCTCTCCCAGCTTCTTCTCCCAGGCCTCCTATTATGGCCTCCTAACTCATTTCATTCAGATACTGGTGATCTGGAATTGAAAAAAATGGATGCACTCTCTTTTTATTCTATTCTGTTAAGTTATTTATTATAACTTAAATTAAGTTTCTGAAAAGCAAGAACTTTTCCTGGCTTCCTTACTTCTTTCCTGTGTGTCTGTGTAGTTCAATTAATATATGGGCTAAATAGCTATCAAAATTAATTGTAAAGGATTTCTGGTTATGACTATCTTTCATTTACAATAAGATTAAAACTTTTGGAGATACGGGAATTTGTAATTTTAAATGTATATTTAATCTAGTTTATTTCATCACAGATTTTGAAGTTACAATTAAAGCCATATGAAAGTAAAACATTTTCATGGTCTTGTGTCATTTGCTTAAGAAAGCAAATGGCTTCCAGTATAATCAGTTAGAATACTGAAATTTAAGACTGCAAAGTAAAAATGTTAATTCCTTTTCAAAAAATGTCTTAATAGATATTTAGGGGGATGAGCACATGAGTTTCCTTCATAGCAACTGAGAAGAGCAACAGAAATAATCCTATAATAGTAATTGATAGCAGTTCTTAAAAGCAGAGAGATTTGGTTGTAGGGTTTTTTGGTTGTTTTTCTTCGTTTGTTTTGGATTGAATTTATTTTTTGGAATGTTCAGTGCTGCAAGAGTGTGTATAGTTTATACTTCCTGTGGTCAGGTATTCACAGCAATGGGAGACCAGAAGTTGTGTTTTGGATGTATACATTTTAGCTGATATTTCTCAGGTTAGTTGATCAGATAAACAAGTTCTTTAATAATAAATAGATAAGATATATTTTTAGTACTTTAAGTTCTTGGCAGCCCCACAGCTGTTAGGCTGCTGAAAAACAGAACATTCAGATTAAAATTTCCTTGTTTAAATCTGCCAGTGTTTGAACTTTACTGCATATTTTTGATGACTTGGGAGGTTTGCTTACTAATTTGGAACTTTGCCTAATGTTTTTGTTAAAATAGAACTTTCTATCTTATAATTAATCTCCTTGTTCTGTATGTTCATACAATAAAAGTGCAGAACAAATGAGTACTCAAAATACTAGATGTATAATGAATAGTTAGGGTTTCAACATAACTATTTTCCTGACAAGGACATGGTAGTGCTATAAGCAATTGGCTGTCTTACGTTATTCTTCTGCCAGGTTCCTTCTTTTTTTTATAGATTATACAATAAGAAACTGCATACAGTTGGGACTTTTACAACACTACCAAAGGAACTAGCTCATTTTCAAAACCAAGTGAATCTACTTCATTAATTGTTTATTTAAAATTTAAATTCATTGGTCTTATCTTCACTTGCATACAGTGGGAATAAATGAGGTTTCTATATTGATTTATGAATAGAATACCCAGCATAGCTCAGAGGCAAAAAGAACACAGTCCCTCTGCTCATGCAGAGTGCCACCTTCTTTTTCTTAATGAACCCTACGAGTGAATTTAGTCAACCATGAAGAACTGAATAAAGCCTAATGTGGAGGTAACAGACTAGCTTTCAAGTTCAAGAAGGCTTACACTTCTCCGAAAGGGAGAGGACTGTTTGACTTTATTACTCATGTTCTTCAATTCACCTGAGATTTTATTGTACAGATTTGGCTCACCATTTCATTTGATGCTGTCTACATTCTGTAAGGGTTTGGTGTCTCAGTCAATTGGGTCTCCCATGTACAAAAAGATCTTTTCTGTAATATTATATAGAAAGTATAGGTCTAGACTAAGAAATGGTTGCAGTTCTATGGGATATCCTGTGGTTGCCTGATTTCCAGAGTACATCTAGACAGATGCATGTGCAAATCCACTTCAGAACTTTGCTGCGGAAAACTGATGATCAGGGGTTGATATGTGCCCAAATGCCTTATATTTGTCAGTCAAAACAGCCCAATGGCTGTCTTATAAATTTGATGCTAAATTAAGATGTGATATTTAAGGTGTGGTGCCTCTCCATATCTACCTGACTGTGCAGTATGCCACGAAAACTTGATGTATATTAAATGGCAGGCCGAGTTTCACATAGATGAGTTTCATCTTCTTTAAGCATTTCCATTTTTGCAAATTATATTTTCTTGTGAAAATCTCAGTGTCACAGATTCTTAATTTTTTTTTCAAAGTCTTGTAATCTAATTTCTTACATGTTTTGATGTTATTTTGCTGCACTTTTCCTGATAGTATGGCTGACTGTAATAAAGGGCTGTGACACCACTTTGTCAGGTGGCTGATCTGACAAAAAGGCTCAAATACAGGTCATGTTATGTCATCTTATGCAGGTCAAAGCACTGCTGTGTATTGAATAGTCACACTACAGGCCTATTACAAAACACTTCTTCAAGAAAGCTTATAGAATTAAAAAAAAGAACATGATATAGATTATAATAGTAGTTCCCAGTGAAAAGCAAGGATTTGCTAAAACAGGTACTGTGTCAAATGTCTTTGAAGATGTCTTTTCTTTCTCAGACTTAATGTGATTAAAAAAGCTGCCTGAAAGAAAATGTCTTCACAAGTTGGAGTCCTAACATCTTGGAGCCACAATGCTATTTCTGACAAAATAGCTCTAGTAATTGGAAGCCCGTTGTCTTGTTTAAACCAAGACTTTAATAACTTCCTCAGCTGAGCTGTGTTACATGTGGCTGAAAACACAGCTGCTTTGTTATGACATTTCTAGCATTCCTTAACCTAACATACTGGAAGGTGGCTCCATGGAAGTATGAGGGAGATCATCACTGCTTCAGAATTTGCCCTTTAAATTTGTTCTAGCTGAATTTTACTGTATTGTATGGAAAGCGTGACTGAAGCCTAAAATTTAGACCAGCAGTAACTGTTTCTACCTTAATTTCAGCTAGGTTGTCTTTTATTTACATCTAGGACACCTTTTATTATTGCAGGCGTAAGTGAGATTCTTCTTCATTTCACCCATTGCTGTCCATTTAACTCCTTACTAGTATATTAAGCTAGAGACTTTGGAGGATAAAATGATTGAGAGATTATAGTGCGAGATTCTGAGGAGAGTCAAACATCTTATTAGAGCTGAGGAAACCTGTAAACTAGTTTACTGTTTCATTCTTGGTTTAACAGCTCTAATGGTACTCTTTTGATGTAGACTAGATTGTCTACTAGAAAGCAGAGATAATTTTTTGAAGGGTCTTGGGAAGCCAAAAGGCTATGCCAGCTTCTTGCTTGGGCCACATTTCACTTGCAAGTAGCAAGATATGGAGAGTTTCCCCGTACTCCCAGTTGTCCTGCTTCAAACCAGGACACCAGTTCCTTCAAAACCTAGTTCAGATAGGGAGTAGTGAAAATGCCTGTAGTCTTTCAGAAAGAAGTTACTGTGTTTGCTGTAGCGGTATAAATGGATAGTCATGGAAAACCTATCTAAAAAAATAAAAAAGGAAAAGGAGAATAAAAAATGGTTTTGGTCCCTGAAGCCGACTTGTTGCAGTATCTCAAGATAATAAATTAGACCTGATCCCAGGGGTGGCTGTGACAGAGAGGAAGGTCAAAAGAGAAAAAAGTTCAAATAATCTATACAGACTGAAAAAGTTCCACGTGTGATAAAATTGTCAAATATTATCAAGATAAATAGATGTGTTTAACGTGGAGCAGAAGGAAGCTTTTTTGGTAACAGATGTCCTTCTGAATGGATACCTAGTACTGACTTGACGTGAGGTGTTAAAGTTTATCAGAGAGGAAAAACTCAGCGGAAATTCCAGACAAATCAGAATGTAAACCCATTCACTTTTGCTGACGTTTTGGGTTTTCAGTTTAATTTTATTTTAGCAGTACATCACAGCTTCACTTAGGCTGCTACTGCTGATGTGCACATTCTTTTTCAAAACCCTTCTATTATTACCAGAAGATCTTCTTATATCTTCTCTACTTGACTTTGAGTATACTTTGTGATATAAGAAGTAAGGATTTAGAGCTGGATTAATTAATTTGGCTGAAAAAACAGTTTATGGACTTCAATCAGTTAAACAGAATTCCAACATTTATTTTCCTGCTTTAAAAAATCATTCTAAAATAATCCAATATTCATATACCATAATTATCATGAGGCTTATTACTGGATATTACTTTTCGCCACCAAATACGCAGTTATTTGCATCTCACAGGTAATGAACTGGACAGAGAGAAGCAGCTTTCTGATTAACATGGAAAATCAGAGCTTGTGTTCTACTTTAAGTTCAGGTAAACTTGGCTTTCAGTCAAATTCTGAGACCACAGAGCTATGCCACAGTATTGTTATATTTAAATCTCCTTTTCTGGGTTACAGCGTTCTTGTATCCTTTCCTGTTTTACTAAGGTGAAGCTAGATGTGCTTTTGATTAATGCTCTTCTCAAATTCTCAGCTCTTTTTTTTTTTTTTCCTTAAACACCACACAAAGAAAATGCTCTTGTTGAATATTATTTCATTCCCTTACTTTTTTTTAGAGGTCTTTCTCTATAAAAATAAGTTTTAAAATGCATTTTATGTGCTTTATTTCAGTCTATGGATACATTGTTTTCTTACCTGTAAGCTGCCAAGCTTGCTGATTGTTGAATGTTACATTCTTCCATGTATTTCATAGGTTTATTTTAATTCTGATTTGTCACAAATACATATATTCAACTGGGACCTTTAAAAAAATTAAAGTAGAGAATATTAAACTAAAGACATTCCATTTCCTGTCTCTTTTCTTCTGAACTGTTATCCATATAGCTTTAACGTAATTCTTAACTGTGCATTCTTTTTGTTTTATTTTGTTTTGCATTCTGAACAGCAAAAAAATTAATATCTGATAGTATTGTTAGTTTATTGATCATACTACCACCTTTCTGCTTGCAAGCACAAAAGCAGTGGTAGCATGATCACCAAATCACACATCAGCAGCTCAAGTCTCTCTTCTTGAAAATGAGAAATCACAGTTTTCAAAGCATTCCTGCCCCTTTTTTACTCCTGATATTGTCAGTTGTAGTTCTTGCTGCTCATTTAGTTAAATTTTTATATATATATATATTTAAATATCTTCATTTCTTGAGTATGTTCTTAAGTTTTTAGGTGAGACGGGAAGCGCAAATGGTTATGATGGGGACATTGTGCTCATACACAAATACACTGTTAGAAGGATTAAGCTCATCTCTACATACCTGTGTCTCTGCTGTATTTGCTTTAATGTCCTATAGGCCATTGGTAGCACCTGAATTCCCTCCAGTGGTGTAAATAATCTGAAACATCTTGTGCTTGATTTGAAGCCCATAAAAATCAATTTCTATCTATCTCTGACTGTATTATTTATTTCTGCCCTTCTTTTCTCCTCTTTTTCTCTTTCTGATACTTTAGTAACCTTGGGCATTTTGGAGCAAGAGATGATTGAGATGCCAGTTCCACATGTACTAAGTTGATACTTTATAGCATTTTTAAGAACTTTATAGCATTCCTCAAACCTTACCACACTTTGGTCTTTCCAGTCCAAATGTCATTAGTTATAACAAAAGAAAAAAATACAGCAATAGCTTGTTTACTATATCCATTAATTCGTTTGTTTTTTCACTTAAAATGCAATTCTATATTATGGTTTTTGAATAGCAAAGTTAAAGAGTTTTCCTTCCTACTTGTTCCCCCTCAACCCTGCCCTTTTTTTTTTTTTCCTGTCTATTTTGTGTGATTGCAAATGAAACCTCATTAAGCAAAACAGAATAAAAACCCCTGAGTGGGAGGGGAAGGAGAAAGGGCTTTTACCTGGACTCTTCCACTGTCTGTTCTTAGAGGATAGTGTCACAGAAAGTTGAATTGTCCAAATGAAAGGAATGTAAATGATGACTGGACAGAGCACTGGCAGATGGAGCTAAGAATCTCTTACTCTTACTTTTTGCAAAAAGAGTATGAAGCAGGGAATTCTCAGAAATTTGTACTAGATGTCTGCCCTAGATGGCTGAATTAAATTTACCTGACAATAGAAAAAACCCCCATGCAGCTTCTGCTACACTCCCACAGAATTTCTGGTAGCTATTCAATATGCTACAAAATACAGAGGGCTTTTAAAAATATTTTCAGTGGGTCATTTATGTAAATGTCTGTTGGAAAGTCTCTTCTGGTTGTAGAACAGGGGAAAAAAAGAAAAAGGTTTTCTTTAACAATGCAGCCACAGCTCTTATCTTTTATCTTCCTATTTGCAGTCTCCTTTGTTCTGCTGCATTAGAGAATTTTTGAAGTACAATGTAGAAGTAGGTCTTTTAGCCATTCTAGTTATAATTTAATGGGTTAGTTGGACATGTATGAACTGTTCATCCTTGCTATAATGGCTTGTTTGCATGCAATGTAAACACCTGTAAAAAGAGTTTATGTTATTTTCCTCTTGGTTTCTTTGATAAAACTAAAAGAAGCTGGCAAAGATGACAGCCTTTCTTATGAAGACAGCATAACAAGCCACACCAAAACCCAGCTCTGAGATGTTAGGAGATTTTAATATTCCACCAGATATGAGCCATAAGCCTTTCTCAAGGTCTAAAATGAAAGAGATTTTACACTCTACATTTGTGTTTGGAAGGGAAGGTGGTATGATAACATTCTTTTTCTTGTTGTAAGCTCTAAGTAGAGATTCCTAATAATTACTGATTTACATAATGGTACGAGTTTCTACCTCTCTTCATTGTAATTTTTCAGAATTTTATCTTTTCTTCTCCCAAGAGATCATGCATAAATTAGAGCAGAAAACCATTAATTTCAATCTAAACTTTAAGTATCTTTTTACATAATGTCTATTTGGGCCTCTCTTTTTAACAATTAGTACATGCATAATTTGGATAATAAATCATGATAAAACATTTGTGAAAATTGATATACTTGCTCATTGAGGTATAGTGCAATAAGACTAAAAGGCTTTTTCTGAAATCAATGTCAATTAATCTCTTTTAGATTTATTATGCACTTTCTAAGGAAGTGCTCTGAAGTGTAAAAACAGACATAAGTATCATGTTGTAACATATGTCAGGGACAGCTCCATATATAGCTTCTGTTCTTTAAATTAAATTGATAAAATATACAAATTGAACTGAATTCTCATCCATAAATAGAAAAGAAAACTTGTTAACAAGTATTTTTAGAATGATGTCAGAAATTGTATTTTCTAACTAATTTCTAAATAAGATAGCACTGTCACGATAATGATGTAACAGGATAAAAAATAATTAGAAAATATTTGGTTGGATTATGTAAGAGGAGGAAGAGTTTGTCAAAACACTACCATGTAGTTAGTTTAATATCAAAATATTTTTAAATGAATAGTCAAGAAAACAATTTTTAAAGCTGCTTTGCTACATACTGTGGTGTATTGTACATTCCTTAAAAAGGACATCTGGAACTGTTTCTCTAAAATGCGGGTAGAATTACTGTGTTCAAATAAGTAGTTCCATATTTTGGTTATTATTAAGATTAGTGCTATACTGGAATAGGCAAATTTGTTTTATGGTATTGTCTCTTACACTTCATAACTTTATGGGGATTACTAAGGTCAGTTATATAATCGTTTGAGCAGCATGAAAAATTAAATTGGACAGACTTATAAGCATATCAAACACTCCAAAGATTGATGCCATTAGAAAAGCTGTACATGCTGAAAACATGAAGTAAATAAAATAATTTTGTGTTGCAGTTTAACCCCAATGGGCAGCTGGGCCCGACCCGGCCACTCGCTCACCCCCCCACACCCCCAGTGGGACGGGGAAAGAATTGGAAGGGGGAAAGTGAGAAAACTCATGGGTTGAGATAAAAACAGTTCAATAGGTAAAGCAAAAAGCTGTATGCACAAGCAAAACAAAATAAGGAATTCATTCACCATTCCCCATCAACAGGCAGGTGTTCAGCCACCTCCAGGAAAGCAGGGCTTCATGACCCAGAACCATTACTTGGGAAAACAAATGCTGTAACTCCCTTCCCTGCTTCTTCCCCTCAGCTTTTATTGGTCAGTAGGACATCCTATGGAATGGGATATCCCTTTGGTCAGGTGGGTTCAGCTGTCCCAGCTGTGTCCCCTCTCAGCTTCTTGTGCACCCCCAGCCTACCCTCTGGTGAGATGAGAGGCAGAAAAGGCCTTGATGCTCTGCAAGCACTAACTGGAGCCCTGACTAAAACATCCCAACAAAAATCCAAGCCGTGGCATTATAGGAGTTACTGTGAAAAAAACAAATCGTATCCCAGCCAAAACCAGCATACTGTGTAATTGGATAAATATACTTCACAAGATCCATTCTTTTCTTTCTTAATTTACTGTTTTCTATCTTTAGATTTGAAGTATCTCACATGAGAGTTCAAAGCAGTATTACAGCATTTTTAAAGTGTATATGGCTCTTTCTGTATGACATTGCATCATCTTCATGAGGTGAAGTTCATGGATGATAAACATTCCAATTCATCTCTGAAACAAGATAACAATGCTATATTGATCCTCATGCTGACTGATGTTATGCGACAAAACAATACTTCTCTTTCTGAAAGAGGGCATAGAAGGTAAAGTAGAATTAAGATGTGAAAAGATAACTTTTGTATCAATATTCACTCATTTACAGTCTTTCCAAGCAGGAGTTAATTTCCTAAACAGTGTATATAAAGAGGTGCAGCAGAGATTTGTAATTTATTTCTTCTTGCCTAACCTATAATCATACCCAATGCAATTAATCTTGCTATGTTTTCATTCTCGTCAGAAAGGGCAACTCTTGCTGTGCTCCCAAACTGAATGAAGGTCTGTTGGTGTGTAAGCTAGTTCTCTCCTTTTGGTTTATAGTTCTGCAAAATGCAGCACATGTCAACTGCCTATTTCCATGCAGGAAAAGAAAATGGAAGCATTTCAGACCAGTGGACCAGGCACTTTTTTGGCAGCATTCATCAATGCCCGCATTTCCCATTTAATGAATTCTTCCTATTCCAGATAAGTAGGAATCTGATATTCCATTAATAGTTTTTCAGGTTCTCTTGAAAGGAAATGGCTAAAATACCACATTGTGGAACAAAGAATATATGCTTTCAATATTCTCTAAATGTAAAATTTAATATTAAAATGACCTTAGGAATACACTCCCTAACAATGTAGTTTGGTAAGGTTCCTTGAGATAAAGACATGAAAACGAAAAGAAGTCTGAAAACTCAGTTGCTAATTTACATAAGATTCATAGATTAAGAGTTGATATGTGCATGCATTTTCTTGAATAAACTATTTATTTAGGCCTTTAGCACAGGTTAAACCTTTCACTGAAAGGCTCAGCTTTATTCCTTGAAGACCATTTCCCATATAAAACCAATTTGGAAATCAGAAATTGTTAAATTCACATAGGCAAAAATTTGGTTGAGTAACATTTGTACTGATATATAATTATACTTTCTTGCAGTTAAAAAATTGTCATACCACCTTAGAGTGCTGAAATCCTACCATTTAGAGAGGTGTATCCTGTTGAGGGGTCTATAACGTGCCATTTGGAAATCCAAGTGGCAAAGTGTGAGCTAGCGTTGACACAGACAATTTAGAACCAGAATAGAAGAAGATTTGTCTGTTTTTCTTACACCATATTGTTTGTCCTTCCCATTCTTTCTGTAGCTACCTGCAGATGTTGAGTTATGGCCTCAGCTGATATGGATCAGGAAATGCGTTTGGAATATAGGTGGTGGCTGGTAGCGGTACTGAATAGAGCAAATAGAAAAGCAAAGGTTTATTAACCTACTAGTGCAATTAAAGAAAAATTAATTGTTAGAGAGAGAGTAGAAGGAAGGAGACGTAACTGAGGAGAGCTGAAGAGGTTTTCTGCCTACAGAAGGGGAGAACCTGTTCTCAAGGTATGAATGAAAGCATAGTCTTACTGGGCAGGACTGATAACAGCAGAGAAATGATGGGCTGACAAGTGGAGTTGTATTATGAGACAGCAGTACCTTTAAACCAAGTTTCAGGTAATAGTCATAATTGTTGCCACTATTTCTAGGAGGACTGTATTTTCTAGCTTTAATTCTGGTGGGGTTTTTTGGGGGTTTTTTAGGAGCATTTTCAGTTCTGTTCATAGAATCATAGAATACCAGATTAACACAAGGATCTTCTGCTCCAAACTTTCTTGGCAAAAGCATGGTCTTTTGTCTTCTACCAGGTGAGAAGCTGGGAAACTATTTTTAAATGAGTCACAATGGCTTAAAATGGTAAGAAGAATGTGTCTTTCATTAATTTAGCACTGACACATTAGCTGTGTATTTCAATAGATATTTTTTATATAAGTAACTGATGTTTCTATGTGATTGTGATCTCTGTAGTCAGTGTCTCTTTTAGCTAGTCAGGAAGATATTTGGAGAATAGTTTTGAAAGCATCTATGGTTATTTTCATACATGTTCTGGTTTTTTGATTGCCTCTCTGTTGATAGCTGTTGTATCAGTGTTGTATATACTGTTGTCAGCAGGCTCTGCACTTGAGATCTCTGCTGAAGAACAGCGAGGATCTCTCTCATGTTTCTATAACTTAAAAGTTTCGTTACCTGGAGTGGAATTCAGCTTTGATTTAAGAATTCCAGAACTGCCTTCACTGTGATTTTCCCCTTACAAATCTTCTACATGGTCATGCATAGCATAGATGTTACCGAAAGCTCAATCACTACTGCAATGGAATTAGAAAGTACACGCTGAAAGATAGCTGTTGTTCCCAAGGATCTTGTAACATTGACTAATGGAAGAAATTGTTGATAAAAAATTTGAGCAGTGAAAATATTTGTATTGGAGAAGCAAAAGAGCAGAAAAGATGACACAGTTGGTTTTCTTTAAAGCAATGGATATTCAGTAGAATTATGAATTGTAGCATAGACAGTTTCTTTGTAAACATTGCAGGGTCTTGTCAGCACTTTCATCTTTCCACATTAATCTCCTAAAACTGAGATTGTTGCTGTTGGCCACTTCTGATCATTAGTCTCATTCTGATTGTGACAGCCCTGTTGAAATAGAAGGACAGTTTTTGTGGCCTGCAAACCAAGTCAAAGCCATACTTTAGAAGTTAACCTGGTTGTGATAACAGCAACCTTTCTGTAAGAGGGATAACTAACACACGGCACGGCGTGGTTCCGCTGCTAGGCGGAGGTGTGGGGTTGGGAGGCAGCAGCTTGTGCTGGACATCCAGGCATCCTCTGCAGAGCAGGCACGGAGCAGCAGGTAGCACATTGAGTGGAGAACTCCCTAAATCAGGCTGTAGAGAAGGTTGAAATGTCGTGCAAATCTTAAGTTTGTCCATTTCTTACACAGAGACACGTATGCTCCAAAGCCATGAACTCTTGCCCTGAGGTCAGCTTCTCTCCCAGGACAGGCTTTTTTCTTTTTCTGTTTTTCTTTTGTTCATTTTAGCACCAAAAAAAAAAATCAGCAAGAGATTGTAACACCCTTAATTCCTCATTTCATACGTTTCTGTTTCTTTTACAAATTCCTTTATCCTGGATTTGTAGTTTTTTCCTAAAAATTGGCTGTCTAGATTCATCTACTATAATCTTTCTCTTTTTATTGTCTAATTAAAAAAAGCCTAAAGAACTTTTTTGATCAAACTCAGAACTGTTAAGAGTGTCTACGTTAGATGGGATTAATCCAAACATTATAATGCTAAAGCCTCTAAACCTGGCCATTAACACAGCTTGACAATATCCTTGGTACAAGTAATATTATTACTTGCACCTGTGATTTGAGCTTTATTGGTTTGACTGTATTGGCTTGTGATTAACTGAAAAAAAAGTTAAGGAAAATAAGTATATTTCAGAAGACGTAAAAGGCAAGATAATAACAAACCCCCCCACCCCATTCTTCTGTATGCTTATGAAAAGGAATATGTGTAATCCTTACATAAATATTTTATATTTTGAAGAAACAAGGGGCCACTGAAGTTGCAACTATGAGAGCAGCTACTTCTAGGTTTTGGTTTTCTTTTTTTTCCTTAAATGATAAACTGAAATCTCTTACACTACATTTTTTATTAAATAATAGTTGTTCCTTTCATCTTAGAAAAAATCTTTCTCAAATTCTCTTTTTAGGTCTGACTTACCACAAATAAATATTATAGTTCCATAGCAACACTGAAAGTGCATAGGAACTTTTAACATTTCATATATATACACAGGAATTTTGCTAATTTTCCTAGTTTTGTGAATCAGCTGTCTTCATTACTGAGATAGAGAGAGGTGCTGCATGTGATAATGGTGAGCTGAAATGAAGATTTATGGCATATTTATTCAAAGATGGCAGAAGATGGTATATGTTAATGGAGTTGCTTCTTTTTACACTTGTTGATCCAGATTTAGGAAACTGAAAAGATCTAAGACTGAAATTGTGAGGCACTGCTCCAAAATATCCTTATAAAGGAATTAATTCATACTTTCCTTAAATCTTTTACTGGGGAACAAAGGGACTTTGTAATGATTGCTTTCTGTATCTGCAGTCTGGATCAGCAGAATTTATTTTAAAACTTTGATATGTAGAAAAAATTGCATAGTTTATATTATTAAATTTGAAAAGGTTAATAACATTATTTGTGTTTGTTCCATATGGAATCTTAGGGCCACATGAATTTGTGTATGATTTCAGATAAAGCTCCATTTAACCTAACAACTCTCCTAACAACTGACAGTAGCAACAGCTTTACGGTCTTTATGGTTGAGTTGCATGTGGACAGTGTGTGTTTAGCAGATATTGTCAGCTTTGTCCATCATAAATTAGTCTGATCTTATTTCTGCTGTTTGACAAGGTACATATAAAATCTAGTATTATATGGAAAATATTTCCACAATAGAATGATATGTTGTGTAAAAGATAATCTTAAATGTATCCCCAATGAGATCCTGGGTTAATTCTTTCATCAGCCGTCTTTAGGCTAGCTAAAGCTAACAACAATTTTCTTTTAGCATTTAATATTTTTAATGAATGAATATTTTTGTTTACACTGATTTTTGGAAATAAAATGTCAGTTTTGGATTTGATTGACAAGGAGGATGTTGTTAACTGGGATCTTCAGGCCTTAAGATGACTTTTAATTCATACTTGCAATTCACTTTCTAAAAGATTTTCAGAAGTCTTTTGAAGCGAATACCTTATTAATGCAGGGAGGGGGTAGTTGATTGCAATCATCTAATGTTATGTGCTTTTAGAACATTAGTTTGGCCATGTCAATATTTTCCCCTTGGCTCTTTATAGCCTCTGAGGTGAGATTTTACAGTGCCAGCAACTGCGACCCAACAGCTTCCCCACTGAATACCAATTGAATTTTAATGGGGAAAGCTGGGGGAGATGATTATCATTGCACTGACATTGCAGAAAACTTTCCCTCCTCTGGCCAATGGCAAAAGCAACAGCGAGCAGTGTCATTTGGTGATAGCATCAGGAATATATCATATTTAGGGGCAGTTCTAAAGAGTTTGCTGTTGACCGTTGTGCTAGTTCTTGTCATGTTGTCGATATTTTTTGCCTTCACCTGCTCTTTTATAAGACATACCATGAGCTAGACACCCCAGTCCTGGCTTATGCATGTACCTTCTTTCTCTCTGCCTTCCTCTACACTGAACAGCTTTGAGCAACATCTGTTTGCTGCCTGAAGGCTACTGCTTTTGAGAAAGATTTACTGTAATTGTAACTAGGCTGACAAGGGAAGCAAAAGTACATTTCCTGGGCCCCGTCCTAAGAGATCCTGTGTGTGCATGGCAGGATGCTCCCTGCAGACATAATGTGATGAAAAATGGAAGATGAAATCTCAAATAATGGAAATGAAGAACAGGTGAAAACAAAGGA
>JAOXNG010000021.1:97684256-97716989 GCA_028566535.1 Scolopax minor
CAGATGAAGTAAAGTCTCCTACAACACAATTGTTTTCCTCTTTAAGAACTCAAACCAAGTCCCACTGAAGTCAGCCTGAATTTTACCACGGCTTTAACAGACTATTTCATCAAAATTTTTCCTGGAGAGAGGAAAACTTTACTAGGTACAGTAGTACAGAAAGATTACATACATTCTCATTGCAGAGTCACAGCTAAAATGTTACCTTCTTTAGATAAAGATTTATTAAATCTTTATACTCTATTTGCAATTAAAGCAAAATTCTCATCAGAAATATGAGATTCTCATCTGAAATACGATAATATTTATATATTAACACTTTTAATTTGCTGGGAATTTGCCAACTTTGGATAGATGAGATTTCTTGTAAATTGTAGTGATTGACACTTTAATATACTTGCTTCAAGATATATCAGAGGGACGAAAAGAAATATCTAAATATCTGTATGTTAAAGAAACGAAAGCAAACTCTTCACATAGCTACCGTGGTAATACAGGCAAATTCCAGTAGACCATGTACACAGACAGCTAAACATATATTTATGCTTGCAGTGACATCCTACAACCACACGTTTGTCTGAATTCTACTCAGAGATGTGTCTTCTTACAGCTACGTGGAGTGCATCACTTAGCATGGGATCTGGTCTTGGATAAGCAAGTTCCCAACAAGAAACTGAAGTGGTGTAGTGTGTATCCTAAGGAATAGAGAAAAGAATACTTAAGAATAATTTCAGCTTAAAAGTAGGAACATCTGGCAGTGAAACGTGTCCTGAAGGCTATCTAACATCACACAGTTTTTAGCTGTGTATCGTTTTTCTAAATTAAATCTGTCAATTTAATAGCTTCTGCCATATGCGAAGCCAAAGTATTACACAGACAACAGTCTCCTTCACTTTGTTCTACTGAACAAAGACTGAAGACTACCTTACATTTTAGCTACATTTCCTGATATAAACTTATAGAAGAGGGAAAAAAAAAATCCACCATTTTTTCAATTAATTCTTTTGGAAGTTATTTTTTGGCATCTGTCTGGTAGGAATAAAGCACAGAGTGACCTGGAATCTCTGTTGATTTCAGGTGAGCATAGCTAGTGTCAGCTTTTAGCTATGGAATTAGTAAGATGTCTATAAGAAGACAAATGTGGTAAAATTGGTTCAGAAATGTGTGACAGCACACATCAAAAATATTAACTTTTCAAAAAACAAGGAGAAAAAAAAGGTACAGGAGAAAAAAAAGGATAAAAGTAAGGTACAGAATCTCTATCTTCTCATTGTCATTTTAAATACATACTCTGATTTGCTGCATTTTAGATACAATGGTTCTATCAAGATTCAAGAAATCAAAAATAGGACTTTTTCAGTCTTTTCTCCATTAAAACAGTACTTATTCACTTGTAGAGACCCAGCATTTTTAGTGCTGTTTGACTTAGATAAGGGACAAAAGAGGAGCAAAATACCTAATCTTATGGAGCTTATGATGTTTCTGCTCTTGTACAAAGCAAGATACTATAAAAAGATGCATCAATCCATGACTTAAAAGTTGAAGATTTTATGAGATAACTATTCACAAACTGCAGATCTGGAAAAAAACTGCATATAACTAGTGATTCAATATTTACAGATCCACATTTTGCTCTGGAATTTAATATAAGAAATTTGTGACTCACCAAGAGTATTGCTTTATGATAACTTATGAATAATAGTGAATTATAAAGTTAAATCAAGGTCACCTGAAAGATGTTTAACATATTAGTCATAAGATCCACTGTGAAGTTCATTAAATGCATTTATGAACTGTACCAAATGTGTTCTCTTCACAATACTCTCTTGAAGAATTATTTCCTTACTAGTGAAAAAACCTCAATATTTGCTAATCACAGCATTTTCCTCATTTTTGTTCTTTTTGTAGTCTTTATGATCATCTATAGTATATATAAATTCATCTGAGATATCTAAGGAAGCAAAAATAATTGAAATATCAAATCCTAGAACTTTCATATCTATTAAAATTATTGGTTTTTATACCGTTTGGGAAAAAACCCAAACGTTCTTGTATCTGGTTTGTTATAGTACTCTAGGTGAAGGATAACGTAAGTGACAGTTCATTGTAAACATTGCAAGATAAAACATTGTAAATTGGCTATATAGAACAGTGGTGATATACCACCACTGGGATGCATTGATATCAAGGAATTTATGCATCTGCAGATTAAAAACCTGTGGTAGAGGACATCTCAAAGGTGAGACAGACTTTGGGTACTAAATCCTGTTCCTCTGTTTTAATATTTTCCTTCATTTTTCCTTTCCTTTATTCAGAATCCATCTAAATATGCAAATCATATTAGACATTCCTGAACCCCCAAAATCAGACCTAGGCTTCTCCACTTAGAATGATGCTTCAAGATGAGACTCAGGTTTCCTGCAGCTGCAGACTCAAGTTCTCTGTGTGGCTTTACTGACAAAACTAGAATAGTTATTTTAGACAATAGTGGCTGAGGAATGAAAAATCTGAATCTGAATCCTGTCAAGTTGAGGCAAGAATAGGCCCCAGACCTCCCACATAGTCTGAGTGTTGTCAGCAATAGGCTATTATGCAAATACCCAACAGCTCTGAGATATGAGATGATTGCGATTACTGCGCTTTGTGCTCAGCTCAGTGCTATCGGCGTGTGGAAGGCATGTTCAAAGTAGACAAATCAGGTCCAACTGTGCAGTTTAGTTTGTAAATCCTCCAAAACTTTAGCTGTTCAGAGGCTGTCTTCAGTGAAGGTGGCTGATCCTCTGGGAATGTGCATAAATGCACCTTTGGTGTCAGGGAAAAAGTTGCGATAAAAATGTAAGCACTCTATGAACTCACAGGCATTATAATTAGGAATTTTTTTTAATGTCTTAAATTCTGTTTCCTAGATTATACATTGGGTTGCTTCAGTCAGTTTTTCTGGCCGCAATGGTTCATAACAGTTTACAGTTTAGCAAAATTTTTCATCTGAAAGCAAAGTCATAATAAAGAAATCTTATTTTCTGATGATAATTACAATTTCTTTGCAAGAATGGCTGTGTTGGTCAGACTGAAGATTCCTGGTTTCTCTGAGGGTTTCCTGTGGGGAAAATGGCACGGGAAGGAAGGCAGTAGGGAATGAGCCTTTCTCTGGAATACTCTCCTCAGCACAACAATCTGAAAGGTCAAATATTTTTGTTTCATAGCCCTTCCTGGGTTTGCTGTCTCAAATTTGTCCCTTATTCATTTTATGTCTTCCCTACTACCCTTTTTCTTTTATTTTTTTTTCTGGCTGGGTGGGTTTTTTTGGTTTGTTTTTTTTTAATTTGTTTCTGGGGCATCTTTTTGATCACTAATGGTCCCAAACAGTGGAAACAGTAAAACGGAGCTGTCTCTGGTTAGGCTTAAGTTATGTTAATGGAGTTAGTCAATTAAGTCTTGATAAATGCATGTAACTTGTGTTGGCTAAATCAGTTGAACCAATTACATTTAAATAACAATGAAAGTGAGAAAATGAAGATCTAACCTGGATTTGCTACAACCGGTAGGCTTGCATAAGCTGCCAAGTGAACTACTACTCCAATTACCTTGTCTTCAGTGCTGTTTTACTTAGCCTAAGTAATTAGCCTAAGTAATTAGGCTAGTGAACATTACCTTCTAAGAGCATGCTTTTTTTCCTTTCCTTTTTTCCCCCCTCAGATGGGTCCTGGGAGCTTGAAAAAAAAAAAGCAGAACTACATGAAGAATATTATATTTATCTGACGCATAACTGATAAGGCTTGGTGTTCCTCAACATAACTGGCACAGAATTATCCTTTTGTGATAATCACTTCATTAGTTTCATTGATAAACTGAAACAGCCTGTAATTATAGCAGAGAAACCTTCAGAACCCCGTTGCATGTTTTGTTGATTTGTTTTCAGAATGATGAGTTGGGCTTTCCATGAATATCTAATACACTTAACACAACTTCCACTGGGTCAAAATGGGGTTGCTCCACGTTAGGACAGGAGGTAGTGCAGGATACAATTGGAGAGGGCATGAACAGGGCATGCACACTATTTCTTATTATAACTTTTGGAAGAAAGGGGCAGTGCCAGGAAAAATAACTAGATTGTCTGCAGTAGCTAAATGCCCAGTAGTTTTGCATGAGTCTCTACAATGCTTTTTAGACTTAAATGAAGAAATCTATTTATTCTGCATCATCCCGTTCCATTATTTATGGAAATAATTTTGTGGACATAGAAAGGTGTATTATTTTTTCCAATTTGCCCAGGCAGTTTTGAGAAGAATTCAGTCCTGTGAATTCTTTGGTACTTCCTTTTATTTTGAGTGCTTCACAGGGTTTAACAAAACGAATTCTCAGCTTTTAATGCATGACACTTTGAATGAACTGGCAGCATTTTTCCAAGTGCAAGAAGAAAGCCACTGAGAAGCTTGATAAACAGAGGAAAATTAGACACACGCACATCCCTATGTCTGTATGTCTATCTCTATCTCCATATATTGCATTTTTGCAGGAATATGGTGTGTATCAAATGGTCTAAGAGTAGACAAGTCATAAACATCTGCAAAGCACTATTTTAAAGGTACATTGCAAGGGATCTTTCAGCCTGATTGAATTGATTTGTTGGGCAGTAGTGTTACCAAATAACCATGAATAATATGCTATTAAATTAATAAAATACCATGAGCCAGTTTTAATTTCCAACAGTTTTGTGTTTTCAGGTCTTTAAATCTTCCTCAGGAAAACACTATGTTGCTACTTAAGAGTAGTTTAGTTCAGCTTTAATAATATTGTTCTGGAAAGGCATGTATCAGTACTTATTCTGTATCAGTATCTATTCTGACATAGATAAAACACTTCTTTAAGAGTTATACACAGCAAATGGTATCCTTAAGTATTTGCTGGCAGTGGAAATACCTGGGAATAGTTGTGAATACAGAGTTATGCATAATATGCTATTATAGGTTATTCTGGACACATCCTTTTCTTGTACTGAGTTACAATGTATGGGAAAAATATATATCTTCTTCAACTGAAAAATGAGGAGTCAACATTGCCAACCTAGGTTCTGTAGTAGCATCATATTTGGGCCTATAATACCATCCTGACTTGGTCCTGTTTTGTACCAGAGTCCACAGCCCAGTGCACTGCTCTTCATCAGTGCAGACAGTCAGGCTATCCCATGCTCTGTTAAACAAATACACCAGCTCTCACTTAATAATGGCTCTAAAGGACTGCTAAGTAGAACTACTACAATGCTATTAATATGCTGCTAATTAGTATTATGTTTTGACAGAATAAAAAAAGAAAATGTTAAGATTATGAAATTAATTCAATGTAAACATTATCACCTTGAGAACAAAGTAAAAATAAATTATTTTATTCTGATCATGAAGTAACTTTATTATGCCTTTATATGTAAAGTTTGAGGACAATGTTTCATTGAGTTGAAATTCAATACATAGGAGAATTGCATAATAGTAAGAAACAGACTATAGAATAAGTCTAGGGAGGCAACTCTTGTTTTTTCTTCTCCCATTAATGGGCTGCAAGCACAAGGGAGGTCCAAATATGATTGCACTATTGATTTAAATACTTAAAGTCTTTGCATTGTCTGGTCAATACTATATGAAGCCATTAATGAAAAGAGGTCACATTATTTGGCATGAGAGCTTGTGAGATTTTTTTTCTTTTTCTATAGAGAGTTTTGATTTCCCATGCCCAGATATAGAGATATGATTCAAAGATAATTTAGGATGAATATTTCTATGTGTTTCATTTTGTGAGAGCAATAAGCATCTCCTTCCCAGCCCCTTCATTGTGCTGCTAAAAGCATTTGTGAATATATTCTGGGGGCTGACTTGAAGTACTGATTGGATTAAAAATAGAATTTGTTTCTTAGGTTACATTTAATCTGAATTGAGGAAATAATTCAGATTACAATATTACAAAATTAGTATTGATGTGGACAGGCATACGTGGGGAGCATTGAAACCAGCACTACCTCTATGAGAAATGTTTGGGAATCTGTCATTCCAAACTGATGAAAACAAATGGATATTCTCATGAAATGCAGCAATTTCTTGAGCTGAGTTTTGGAGGGGGAGTATTTTCCTCTCCAAACTTCTGCAAACTCTGCAAAACTCTATTTTTTATATATATGATTGGAAATAGGTTTAATATGAAATTTTTTATACATTGTTTTCAGTTTTTAATTTACATTTCATCCTTCTCATTTTTGGTAATATGAAATAGAATACCTCCAGTACATTGATACAGGATTTATATTCTCTCTGGCGTTTAAAGGCAGATTTTGTGGATGAAAACTGGATCTTTATTTGTAAATGGAAAGTAGTGCCTCATTTTTAGGAAGGTCTCTCTTTTTTCTCTTTTTTTTTTTAATGACTTGAAACAATTCCAACTGATTCTGCTGTGCCACTCTTCAAACTGACATCTCCATTCTCTTCTGACCTCTTACAGAGTTATTTATGTATGTATTTTGGAAAAACTTCAAAAAGTATCTTTGGATTAAAGTAGCTCTCGCCATTTCAAATGGAAACTGATTTCAGTTGTCAGGGGAGTTTTTTGGACCCAGTGACATATTATAGATATATAGAATGAAACCAATATATGTGAGCTGGAGAACTATAGTGAACATGACAGTTTATATTGCCCACAGAAAAAAGGTGGAAATACACATTTATTCACGTGAGGTCGTTATTATTTCACAAAATATTCATCCCTAACCTGTCAATCATTTTCTTTGAGAGAAATTTACCAAGTAATCTCAAAATCTGTGAACTTGAAATTCATGACTGTTGGACACAAATGTCCACAGTCTCAGTACCCAGGTTGGGTTTGTGTCCCATTCCTAGTTTTTCTTCTATTTGTTTCCTGCCTCTCCTACCTGCACTGTAGCTGGGTTAATACTCTTAGGAGGTTTCCCACCTGCTTCATAGATAATTATTCTTTTCCTCTCAGTTTTCTAAATTATTATAACTGAATTAATATCACTGACTTCACATTATGCTCAATACAATCCTGCTGCAAGCCCACACTGTAGCAGCCTCTACTGCTTCTCCTGTGCTTGATCACGAGGCCGAGGGTTGAATTTCATTAGTTCTGTGACCTGACGGGAAATTAATTGACTGAAAAATGTTGTTAGCTTTTTGCTGGATCAACAAGGCAACGTGATCTCCAGAAACAGTGTGTAGGAGGTGGTTGAGGAAAAGAGGGCAGCCATTTTCCAGCAGTCTCTTCTTATACTAGGTTAAATATAACATTTGCATCTGGAAAGAACAATCTTTTCCAATCTGCATTTCCAAACTCCAATTTAGCTTGGAGTTTCATCTTTTCTGGAAAACTTGAATTCTCACATTTAAAGAGACCTATAATCCAAAATATTACTTCTCCCTACAAAAATTGCTTTTCTTACACTGGAAATCTCTTATTAACTTTTGAGATTTTATATATATTTGTATTTGGGTCTGAGAAGACATTAAAATATATTTGTAGTTATGGGATAAGGGAACAATTACCAATAAAAGGAGAGGAAGACAGCAACATTGTAGAAAGGACAAAGGATATATATGTGATATAGCAACACATTCAAAAGAATGTTTTTCTTAATACTTGCTTCCATCAAATTTTGGACCTGTTCTCTTGAGAAAAGGTCATAGACTATTTATTTAATCTTGCATCTCATATTCAGCTGAACAGTTTTGATGATGAGAAAAGATCTGCTCAGCAAGCAAGAGCTGATAATATAGGCTATAGAGTTAGTACTAACCTTCACAAAAAACTTGCAGTCTTCCAGAAGAAGTATTAGACCAGGCACCTATGTCTGCTGTATCTGTGCTCAGAGATAAGAAAAATGTTGTGAAAGGGAACTGTAGTTCCTTCTTGCCCACTGTGCAGGCTCCTCAGAGAGCAGAAAACGTGATTCCCTTCAAATGATCCTGTGTAAACCTATGAAAGTATTGTGAATTCCTGTGTAATACCTGGAGCATGACTACCCCCATGCCTAGGTGTATTAGTCTCTTAAATTCTTGATTGATAATCCTCAGCATTTGGTTTTCAGAAGGGGAAAAGAATGAACTGAGGGTCCACTGGCAAGGAGACAATTAGAGACAAATCCCCATTCCTGCCTTGATTAGTAACTTGCACTGCTGCTTCAGATATTGAAAAAAGTTACATGCCTGGTAATTTTAGTGTTAACATTTGGGCTGAAACACCAGAAGAGTAATTAGATGGACACTGCTGTTCTGTGGAATTCCACGTAGTTTGCAAAAACGCAGCTTGTAGGTTTGAATCTACTGTGAAAAGCAGCACACAATATATTACCTTTACCTTCTGTTTTTCACCGTATGTTGCAACAGTCAGATGGTGTCATCTATAGTTATGGAGTTTGTAGAAGGAAAAATAAGCTTGGAAAGGTGGTTAAATCTGGAAGAAGTACAGCATGCTTGCACCCTTTTATCATTAATGGGACAGCAGTACTCAGTATCTTTCCTATAATCCTCAGTACTCTAAAGACTTGAGTATTCATAAGGGATTTTCACATTACTATTTTTGTAAATAACATATTTATGCAGCTTTTTGGAGGCATGGAATAATTTTCAAACCAAGAATAGTAAGCTCCAGTTGAGGTAAAAAATGTCACTTAAGCAACGTGATCAGAATCTCTCTCTAAAAAAAAAAAATAAATAAGGCTGATATACTGAATAATAGAATGGAACCTATAAATCAAAGTGAACATAAGAATGGCCCTTTATATCCTCTTACAACTAAAAATTAATTGTTTCCTTTTGTTAAAATAAAGACTGATTTGTAATTTTTGCTACCCTAGAGGATGTGCAGTGATTAATCACTTCCTTGTCCTTGTATCCCTGTTTAGTTTTATTTAGTTTTATTAATATGGACAGAAGAAGTGGCCCACTTGTTTCTGTTCTGTTTTTTCCTGGTCTCTTAGAGGTTTTGCTTTTGCTGATTTTGATTTTGACACTTCTCAGACTGTGAAAATAAATACGCTTTGCCAGAATTGCAGTGATCTTAATGCCAAACTGTAATATATAATAGCAGCAATAAAATTTAATAAAGAATTTCTTATTGAGGTTAATTAGAAAGTATTCCTACAAATAAAAAGACAAGAGTGAGAAAAATTCCCTCTTGAAAAGTCTGTAGAACTCTTTTACATATGAAAACCATTTTATAAATACAGTTTTCGCTTTCAACATAATCCTGAAAATGTGTGTGAATACATATAATATATATCTAAAAGCATATATGTTTAGCAAGCCTACTACTGCTTCTACTTAAAATATTAAAAAGTTAGATTGCTCAGAATAATGACTGCAGCTGTGGTATGCCTTCACTTAGCTGAAGCCCTGAGATAAAGCTGTTGGTTTTTTTAAAGAATATAGACTAGAAAAACTGTATTTTAAAATACAAATAATACAGACTTTCAGCTTCTGCCATCAAGGGAGAGCTCCCCGCTTAGTTTATTAGCCTCTCCATCAGGCTCTGTAATAATCTTTTTCTTCTTTCTCAGCATTAAAGAATATGTATTCACATATGCACTTTTCTAGAGGGAGTTCTCATAAATGTTTTGTCTATTTACTTAAATGAAGGTGATTTAAAATTCTAAAGTTAGAATTAAAAATATTTATTTTGCATTAAATTAAATCCTATTGCTACTTGTTTCCCAGCAAATAACAATTTGTAAGGATATACCTTTCAGTTTTAATGTACTTGGCGATCATTTTTGTCTCCATAATTTAGAAAAATAATAAAATAATACCTAATCTTATGGTGTTAATTCCTTTTGCTATAAAGTTTCTCTTTTGTGGTAAGAAAATTAATTATAGAAAATTCTCATCAGGGTTTGTATATTAGATCGAATTAATTCATTGTGTCAATTTCACAGAGCCCAGAGAAGCGCTAAAATATTTTTCATCAGTAGTGGACCAATCCCCTGGCCAAATTAGGTTTCCCAGAGAGGGCAATGGAATGATTTATATTTTCTAAGTTCAATGCATAGTTATTTAACTGTTGCTGAGTTGGCAAGGTGGGGTGGTATTTAGCGTCTTATCAGGTAGCCATGTAAGAGTTAGACATCTAGTCCAATCTCAGTTTGTTAAACAGGCAATGGAGAATGACATTTATAGGTGATTCATATATTCATAAAGTTCATATCTAAGGTAAAGTGGAATGAATCACACTACTAAAATACTTGGCTAGCTCTAAAATGGGAGCCTTGATGACTAGTTTAGATTAGATGACCAACCTTGGGTGGTCAAAGTTAAGTGGAAGCAATCCCATCCACAGTGTTTTTACATATAAGCACAATCTGACATTGTTAAGAATTCTAGAAAACTCTGTCACTGAGTTCAGAGGAAGAATCAAGTCTGTGTTGCAGTGATGTATATATAGATGACCACCACTCTTGCAGTGAAGTTTGAAGGATTTTCTACAAAACCATAATGGAAAAAAAGAAAATATTTAGAATAGGTCTGTATGTTGAGGAAGGCTTTAAGGAGATGTTGTAGGATGTAGTCAATTGGTCTGGTAGCTACAGAATTTTCAGCCTGAAGCAGATCGAAGTAATTTTGAAGTAATGTCTTTAGATTGTGTTACAGATGATGAAGAAATGCTGTTTGCAGATTAAATGATCCATGACAGAGAAGACATTACTCATGAGAGTTTATATTTTGTGACATAAAATAGGTTTGAAATCTGATGTTATATTTTCCAGTATTGCATATTTTCACCTGATCTATTTTCTTTGGAAAACAAAATCAAAACAATCAAAAACAAAAACCTAAGATATTTTAGTCTCTAAAATATGTAGGACAAATATAAAAAAGAAAAAAATAGGAAAGAAAATTTGCTAACCAGCAATGTATATTTGGGGTTTGTTTCCAAAGCTTTTCTTTTAGGTGGCTATAAAAAAAATTAAATGTGAGGTTAAATACTGAAATCATTTTTTAAAAGTCATCATTAAACATGTAAGCATCCTTGTGAAAGTCATATTGAGAATTAATTCATGTTGGGCTGAATATATATTAAAGACATGAAATGTAGCAGTATGAAATCCTTTGATACTGAAGATGTTATATAGTTGTGTACCACACTGTTCTCCCCCAGAAGTAGAGGTTCTTTGTCTCATAATAGCAATGGGGGTGTTTTCAGCATTTTACATTTTCATAGTTGCTGATTTGCTTGTTTCAGCTGACACCCTGCTAGTGGGCAAAGGCCTAGATTTTGGTCCTGGATTTCAGGTCTTCTTCATTCTGTGTTGGATAGTCATTAGCTAAAACTCAGAATTTATTCAAGAAGCAGACTTGAATCCAGATCTGCCAACTGGGTGATAAATGAGCAGCCCTGCCAAGAAGGACTTGAGGATACTGGAGGAATTAAAATTGGAGATGAGCCGACAATGTGCACTCACAGCCCAGAAGGCATCCTGGGCTGCGGATGAGCAGAGGACCTCTGCAGTGAGGTGATCAGCACCTCTGCAGAAAGACTGTGATACTGAGAAATTCCATGTTGACACAGATACAGTAATGCCATGCCCAAGCAAAGGCCAATTTTGCACACAGCAATGGGCTCTAAAGTACCTGTTAGAACTCAGGACTTCTGGAGAAGCAAAATTTCTCTTTCATTTATGATACCATACTCTCCCAGTCCAAAGCAACTGGAAGCAGCAAGTACTGACCCCGTCCAGTCCCAAAAACTGCATGAATCTTGACCATGCACACTGAAGAACAGATCAGTGAGATATTGTCCATTCTAAACTTAGAATTAAAATGCAAAATACTGTGTCATAACAAACTCTGTTTTTTTTATATTTTCATACTGATACCAGAGACATACAGTGACTCCACCTCCCAAACCCATTTTAACAGAAAAAAAGAATACTTTCCTCTGGTTTTGAATTTTTGCTTAAGTAGAACTAGGTAAAGAAATAAATATTATATGTGTCTATTTAAATAAATAGTATTTTTTATTATTGGTCTAGGAATTGAAAGAAAACAGCCTTAAACATGCCATACTAGTCTTGTAAGAAATAGTGCTATTTAACAAAGTAATGAATAACAGCAATGAGTGCAATTAAAAATGTTATCCTTGCAGATACCCTTGATAAATACTCCATAAACTCAAAAAAAATATTTGTATGGATGGAATTTCATTGAAAATGCTTTTATTGCCAACTGGTTTTAATGCTAAAGAAAGAGGACCAAAAAATATCTCTCTGCTAGAAAAAAAAAATCACCAGGCAGATTACTAAGAACATCACAGTGTTATCCCAGAGAGGAAATCAGAACCTTTTTCACCCAAAGCACTGAAGAACTCTCAAACTGGAAAACATCAAAATATTACTTTTTTTTTAACTATTATTATTTTCAGCTGGAAGTCTAAACATTTTTTTTTTACAACTGATATATAGATTATCAGTTCTTACATGTAAGCTAAACCTGCAGGAATATATCACAATCACCTACATGCTTATTTTAGAAACACTGATTCAGCCAGGCTTCTTAATTGCATAGATACTATGGCTTTAAACTCTTACTGTTGAGAAATGAAACATCTGCTAGAGGTGCCCATCTACTCCTGTTTGCTGTTCTGTGCAAACATTTTTTAATTTGTAATAATAGGCAAGTTCCTGTCTGTATGGGCATGCACTGACAAAATCTGTGGTTTATGAATTAAAACTAGTTTTGTTCAGGGACTTGGTCACTCATTTCAGTCACTGCCCTCTTTTGAAAGGTAAATATCTTTGAGCAGGTTATATGTGAAAACAGCAGTCTCATGTAAGTTTTTCTTCAAGGAATATCTTCTCACCATGCAAACTCAGTATTTCAAGGTTTCAGACACCTTCTCCCACTGTGCAGTTAGCTATTATCTAATTATTTTATAACTTGCTGTGTCTTAATTGACTCACTGAAGAGCTAAGCTGTAGTACAAAACTTCATTCCTTTGTGAGAAAATTGTGTCTTCTCTCTTTATTATTCATATAGCTTTTTGTCTTTGTGGGGAATGACTTTCAGAAAAATTACTGTGGCATTTTACCAAACCCTTTATATGGCCTCCTGCCACTCACCACTAGTCCTGCTCGTCCAGTAAGGCAGTTATACCATTCTCAGGTGAGTGCCAAAATCCAATATGAAGTGTCCAAGATCACTTTATAGTTCTAATTGTATCAGAATGGCATATTTGAAGAGTGGGCACAAATTGGGCACACTGCTGCAAACTAAGAGATGCTGTTTAGTGAAAAGAGTCCATGAAAATTAAGGACTAGACTGGATATTCTTAGAAACTATTGTTTCTTACTGAAAAGAAAGGGTTTATTTGTAATATATTACTGCTAAGTATAGTCTCATGGTGGCAATCAAATTCATGCACATGTAATCCTTTCACTTGCCTCCTATTGGGACAAACAAGAATAAAAATATTTTATGCAAATATTAGCTCTGTCAAAGCTCACATTGTGTGAATGCTTCATGGGAAGTTTCAAAAATCCTCTTTATTATAAACGTGCAGTTCAAGCCATTCAGTAGTAACTACTATCACTCTTAATATGAGCAGCCTCATATTAACTATTTATAATATATATATTTATATATATATTTATAATATATATAATATCTTGAATTGTCAAAAAAAAAAGGTCTTACAAAGAAGGGGAACCCAATGTGTGTTAGCTCTGTAAGTATTTTACATGAAGGCAATAATATCCAAAGGTTAAGAATGGGCAACTTGTTTGTGTCTGTCAATGAGGAAGAGAACAAAAGTGTTAAAGCATTTCACAATTCTCATTGTAAAAATTTCTTCTATATATCTAGTTTAAATTTACCCTCTTCTAGTTTAAAATCATTATTCCTTGTCCTATCTCAACAGGCCCTGCTAGAAAGTTTGTCCCCATATTTTTTCAACATTCTCTTCACCTTTTTTTAATAACTGTAATACCTTTAAATATTCTATTCACTTTTTTGACTCCTACAGTTTTATGAACACATTAATTCAACATTCCATCTACTGCACAATAGTTGTCCTGAGTTCTAATAAGTACTTTAGAGCCCATTGCTGTGTGTAAAATTGCCTTTGCTGGGGCATGGCATGACTGTATCTGCGTCAATGTGGAATTTTTCAGCATCACAGTCTTTCTGCAGCTCTTCACATTGCCTTTCTGCAAATCAAAGAAAGTGAAATGGCAGCTGAAATTCAATATCTATTGCATATATCATAAAACTAGATAACCAAGGAATCTGGAAAAAGGTTTAATAAATACAGTAAATAGTCAGATCTTTTCCTTGCACTTTCTTTGATTACTAATTACGTATACAGTAAGTATAGCAATATCAAAGTGATTAATAAAGTGTCAGTAAAAAGATCATATTCCAGAGTAAATCATAAAATGCCTTTACCAAATAAGCAAATTTGAAAACTGAAGAAGGGAAGAAAGGAGGGAAGAAAGGAAGAAGGGGAGGAAGAAAGGTGGATGGCAGGATCAGTGTATGTGTGTGTTGAAAATTCAACTAGTGTTATAGTTGATCTGATGTGATGTAGCTAGGGAAGACATGCCGCCTTCTATCAACTGAAAATCTGCAAAGTGTGACACAGTTGGCTTGAAGAGGGCAATGCAGAGATAAATCAAAGCTATTTAAAAATATGTCTGCTTTGTTGATGACTTTTTTTTTTTTAGAAATGGCACCAAGGGGAGATTTGGGAAGGTGGAGGTGGTGTCTCGTGTTCTGCAAGTGCTGTGATTGCAACGCAGCTACACTTTTATATATGACCCGTGATGTTCTTTTTCCTGACTCTAGCTGGTTTAATAGGCTACAAAATCCACACTTTATAAATGCAAACATGGAAAAATACCTGTTATATCAAATGGCAAGAATCACAAACAATATTTGCTTATTTTTAAAATTATCTTATTTATAATAAATGTGGATTTTCATCACCCCATCGTGATTATAAACTGCAAATGCAGTGAACCTTGCATTTATTTTCAAATAAATGCTGGTACTTCATATTTTTCTGTGATATTGTAAGAAAATCGCTGGTATGGACTGGATGACTCCAGCTGACAACCATGCTGTGAATTATACAGCTTTTGCAAGTGTAGGTTACAACGGCACAAAGAAGATATTATAGCTGCCTTGTTTTAGCTGAAGCATGAAACAGCATTTGGCTGTCTGTCCAGCAAAAGGCTGTGGAAAATATAATTTTACAGTTTCCACCACAAGAGCCATATGTTCAGTGTTTTCTGTATACATATGAATACATTCCACACACAATAAGAAAAAGTTGTAGATAGCAGGGTCAACTGGGAGTCAGGTGTGCTAAGGGTATGCTGGGGTTTGTGCTTTCAGAACTTCAAGAGTAAATCATCTCTAATAACTAGTGTGAGGTGGATTGAATTAATATTTTATAGGTGGTTGTATAAAAACTGTGGTGCTGGCAAGGTTTTTTACTTGTAGTGACAAGAATAATTTTAATCTAGTTAAAGCCTGTTTTTTCGTCATTGCTAATCGACTAGTCACCTCGACTAAAATAAACACCTTTTTTCAAATCACTGATGGTTTTTCTGTCTTTTTATGTCATGCCTGTCAGATGAGATGTAACACAGCATGAGATAATGCAGTCTGATGTAACATGAGTGAAAGCTAACATTTTGCAGTCTTATCCTGCTCTGATGATGGCTGTGAGCAGTCTCCCAAAGGCATGTCCACTTCTATTGAGCCATGCAAATTGTTTCTCTCTCAGATTTTGCCTCCTGCTGGAAGTAAGCCATGTAATGAATCTAAGCCTGTATATACAGAGTTGATCATTCTCTCACTGAGGTCTCTAGAATGCTTGTCATTGACTTCAGTGGGAGTACAATCACACTCCTGGACATTTCAATAGTCAGATACATTGTGTTATTGTTCAGAAAGGCTAGAATCTCAGATCAACCCCTTCCACCATCCATCACCCCCGTATATCTCAGCTGTTTTAATGGAAGTTAGATGTCTTGATTATCACAAATCTTGAATACCACAAATACCTTGCCCGGAAAATTATTGGTGTTAGAATACTTATGGAAGAAGATCCATAAAGATAACTCCTGTGAGTGGTAAATTAAAAATGTCCATGTGAAACCCATCTACATGTCGGTTTGTGGAAGCAGTGACTATTGAACATCAGAAGAGCTTGCAGGTCCGAGGGCAGTTCTGCACCACAGACCTGGCACTGCCATGGCAGCTCAGCCTACATTTCACCCACCCTGGCACAACCAGCTTTAGCAGTGCCAACATGAATAGTGTCTTCTTGCTGTGCTGCTTCTGGCTCTCTGTTTCCTGTCAGTCACACAGGCTCCTGGGGATGAGTCAGTGATGCAGGCAGCTTCTTCTTTTGTACAGTATTTAATGTAAAACGAACATAAAAGGACATTGCTCACAATATTCCTGCAAAGGGTAGATCTCCTCTGCTTGTTTCAAATATGCCTTAATCAAGGATTAAAAATCCCATCGAGCAATCCAGTTCAGAACTAATCCCTCAGATAGTGCTTGTGTTGTGATGTACAGGCAGTATGTGAGGGCAGATGCCAAATGAAAAGGCCGGAAGGAACTCAATTCAGTTTCTGGAACTTCATGTGCTTCACCTCACATAAATAGTTGAATATTTGGGTGATTTTTCAATTTGGTATTTCAAAAAAGCATCCACTATAATTCTATACGAAACAGTTTTGTAGTATAGGCAAACCAGCTCAGACAAGTACAGTGTGTCATAAAGTGTTTCATTTTTAGGAGAAATAATTTCTTTGAGTATGTAATATAAAAATCCTCTTGCCTACTTTACAGTTCCAATTTGTACTATCATCTCAGTTTCTTATTTTATTTGAATTCAATTCATTGTGTAGATTTTTATTTCTGTAACCTATCTGAATCGTGCATAGGCTGAATGTGCTTAATTAGTAGATAGATATACTTCATATACCGTTTAGAAAGTATTATACTATTCAGCTTACCTTAAAGCAAACATTAATTTTTGTTACTTAAAGCAAACTTACTTAAAGCAAACAATACATTTTTGTCACAGTTCACAACATTACTTGCCATTATTTACAAACCTAAATAATTGCTTGAGATTGAGATAACATGATGGAAAAAATAAATCTGAAACACTGTATTTAGTATGAGAGAAATAAAACTTGATCTTATATAGATACAGAAAAAATATCTTATTCTTTAGTCATTTATTCTAGTATTGACTGGGGGCACCAAATCAGACTGGCAGTGTTTCGATGCCCATTTGAATTGGTGTAGATAAGACCAAAGGATTTGGAGCAATGCTGAATCACACCTATAGTTACTCACACAGTTGTGTTTGTAACTGGTTGCACAAGGTGGTGGTTAACTACTCTGTTCTCACTATTACTGTGCATAAATGTCAGCTACTGGCATCATGACTCAGGCACAGGAGCTGAATTCTATCCCATTGTCCCATTAAAATCAGTAATTACTTTAATACTGTGCAAACATATCAGTGAGATACAAAATATAAGGTACTAGATCTCCTGTGGTTAAGATTATTAGAACACATCGTTTAAGTTCCAGATATGAATGTCTCAGGCAGCTGTACTTTGAATTTATAATCTCCAGGGAATATGTGTCTGTTGCATCATTCATAATGCTTATGAATGTCATAGGTTGTGTATGCTTTGCGTGTGTAAAGTTAGTAACATCAAAAGGGCAATGAAATTCATATTGTACACGTGCACGTGTTGTCATTCTACCTGTATTTTGGTTATATTGACTTTGCTATTGCTGTAATGTGGTTTGCTCTGTAGTGTTATTAATCTTTCATAGGAGAGTTCTTTTTTATACGTGTATTGCACAAGACAGTAGTGCACATATTCTGACTTATATAAAACACAAATCTAAATAAGAAGCACAATTATATGTATGGAAATAATATACTCATCAAGAGGAATGTTTCATAATTTTTGTAGTAGATTTATAAAATACAATTTTAGTGAAGGCTAAAATTCTTCCTGAAAATGGATTTTTATTAAGAAAGATGATTATTTTAACACTAAAATCTAGTGTAATGTCATCTGATCTTTCTAAATTCAATTTCTAAAAATAACTCTTCCATCTCTGACAGTGAAATTTCTCTAATGACTGCTGACGGATTTGTTGCTGCCCATTCTCTTTCCTCAAGTTACAATTTAGCAATCTAATTTGGAGGATAGTACTTGTCCTTCTCAGTTGGTGTCAGTTGATTCTATAATGGTAATAAAAGCACACTGAACTAAAAGGTTCTGTTTTAAATACAAGGAAAGCATAAATTAACGTAGCAAAGATTAAAAAAATCGAAACCTTTTCTGGACTGATTCTGTGGTCCCACACAAAAAAAAAATATGCTGGAAAACCTGCTGGATAACAGAAGTGATGCACAAAGTAATAACTGTCAGGGAATAAAAGGTAGTTAAGAAGTGAATGACGCTCATGGAGCAGTTACAATGAGACAAATGGATTTTTCCCAGTTTTCAGGACTGGACTTTTTGACAATATGCTCTTTTAGTAGTAGTATAAAACCAAACTGCTTGAACTGCGTTACATTTCTCAGCCTCATGATGTAGGCATCCAGTGACAAAGATGGTGATAAAAAAACCGGCTGTAAGGTCCTGATATGTGAGCAGGGCTGTCAGTGAAGTGGTCTGGGAAAGTGGCATCAATAAAAAATGAAAGTCAAAGTGACAGTACTGAAGAAGTGATCAGATTTGATCACATCACAGTTATCTGGTATGTTGCAGGTGTCTGGCAGAAGAGAAATGAAGTCTTCTCAGAGTAGCTTGCCTACTGTTGGGTTGCTTCTATTCCAGTGAAGCTCAGAAGAGGACTATTGTCTCAGTATTTCACAAACAATGATATCAGCACTTTTCTTTTATTTACCTGAGCTATACCATACTGTCTCATTCTACTAGCTGTTGCTAAGCAACTGTAACAGAAATAGCGAAGTTTACCTAAAGCCTCAATTTATTCTACTTTATTTTAGAAAAATAAACAAATAAAATCCACCCTGTCCTCAGTGATCTGTTTCCATCTATGAAGAACAGTTTTGTTTTAAAGGGCACTAAAACAATCTTTAGCTCAGCATTTTACCATCTTACAGATCTTACTCTCTGTAAAACAACTTTTTTCAAGACAACCTCCTACATATTTCAAATCTGGTATACAACTTGCATTATTTTCCTCTCCTTTTAATGCATTTTCTTTCCTTCATTTTGATGAATCTTAAAAGCAGTTGGAGTAAATGCAAAGGAAGAACAAAGAGAATTTGGAGAACTTTACTTTCCTGGGCTAAAATAATTACTTTTGAAAGAAAGGGGTTCAAAAAACATTATACAATATAGTTGCTTTTAAGTAAGAACTTATTGTTTTGTCAGAAGGAAGGACTGTCAATTTGTGGCCTTGAGAGTATGGTATGGTATTTTTATTTTATTTGTCTCTACCAGCCAGTGGCACTGAATTGATAGTGTTGTAGACTGGATTTTTAAAAAAGCGTTAAAAGCACTTTAAAAAAAAAAATTTTTTTTCATGCAGAGAAACATATTTTGCTGCATTTTATTTCCTCATTAACTTGTGTGAATACTGATTTATTGGTCTTTTTGGACATTCCAGTATTGAAAAGGGAGCATAAAATATCTTTTTCTCAATTTGTAATGGCATCGTAATCTGGCTGATGTATAATATCCATTTCAGCATTAAGAACTTCATTAAAATAAAGAGAAAACCTTCCACATACCAGCAATTAAGTTTTGCTCTGGTACACAGCAAAGCTGCCATTATGGCAGGATTTGTTTCAGAACTTCTTGCTGAAGAGTAATATTAATCTTTAACCTTCAGGACGATTTAATTTCACTTGGGTGCTGGATAAAGGCTTAAATATACATAGGAAATTGCACACAAAGCTATTGCCTGACTCTCAGAGTAGTAATCTGAGACTAAAATTTTACACTAGCTTTTCTGTTTCATCAACACAATCAATGAATATATATCCTGCAGCTAGAATTAAGGTCTGAATTTAAAATGTTTTATAGACTGATGAAGTTGCAGTCACTTTGCAAATGTCTGTATCAGAATTTAAGGTTGTTATTACATGCATTCTAGCATATATCAACCATTCATCTGCTGTGAGATGGACCTAGTGAAGTTCCCAGACTGGTCACTGGACAAAAAATTGCAGGGTTTGAATGGGTCGGTATTTAAAGGAAATCAATCTAAATTTTGCAATTTAGCTGCCATTTTTTCTCTATTTGCAGCGTTAGCTTCCAAGCAACAGAATATTTAATGATTCAGATCGTGTTAGGAAGGGTTGAATCCAGCAGCTGACAGAAGTGATACTTCCCCATCTCTGTGCCCCGGATGCAGGCAGTGGCAAGACCAAGCATCTTTTCCCAGTAGGCATATGCAGACAGAGTACACATATATACCACATATATATGTATAGATATGGTGGGCCATGCGGGTTAAGAGAGGTGGACACACTCAGTGCTCGTATGAGCTCAGGTGTCACCAATGGCCTCATATTGTTTCCCATCTCTGCCTGAGCAGGATGGAGATCCATACACACACACACATTGCTGACCAGGTCTCCTGTGATCTGAACCTTGGAGAGGATCATCTTGGCTCCCCGTGTAAACACATGGGCTCTGGCCCCAGTCCAACCTGGAGCTGGCTTGTCTATCATAGGGATCTCCCTGGTCATGGGCACCCATGCACACATGCCCTCTGGTCCATGGTCCAGCCCAGCTACTAACACCCTGACCCACACTTGCCCCAGGCTGGCACCACCCACCAATGGGCCCCTATGGCCCTTGTGGGGACATGGCCAGACAGACCACTATTTGCATGTGGCCATCTCTGTTTGTACCCTCACGCCTCTATTTTCCTGCAGCTGTTTCTGCCCAAATCCTCTAAATGCATCCATTTCTCCACCTCTGGTTCCTCCCCTAAACATCCCATAACAAGTTTTATGCAGTTTTATTGTGTAGTAACATTGTCGGAAGATAACTTTGGGATATAGTATTGAGAAGGAATACAGGCCAGGGGCAGAGGACGGCCAGGCAGCAGCAGGGGCTGGCACGGGCCTGCAGGCCTCAGTGTGGGACTTCAGGCCTCGGCATGGCCTGTAGGCCTCGGTGTGGGCCTTTGGGCCTCAGCGGAGGCAAGAAGCACCAGGAGCTTACAGGGAATATTGACAAAGGTAACATATTAAAATGCAAAAGAAAAGAAAAAAGAGTAGTTGCAACAAGGTGTGCAACCACCTATTTATGTGTTACAGCTGTCTCATCTACTGCTCCACCGTCTCAATTGATGGCAGCAACAATTTAAATCTGTTGTAGCTCAAGAGGAATTTCTTTTTGTTCTTTGTGTCTGTAACATGTCTTTGCACTACTAGGAACATTTGGTTTTAACCTTTCTTGTTTAAAGTCACATTTGCAAAACTGTTGCTGTTGTGACCTTTGCTGCTCAAAGTCATTTAAGTTGGGGCTAATACTTACTGTTCCTACAAAGTTCCTGCAAGCATGCACATAGGTGAGTTAGAGGAATCATAACTGCAAACATAGAGTGCTCTGGGGACAAGAGAGATGTTCATTTGAATTTTCTGTGCAGGACAGAGAATTTAAAATCTGTGAGGGCTCTAACCATCAACGTCTATAGTTAAGACCTATAATATAGGTCAAATATAAGTATAAAAGATGATGGAGTCAGGAATTGATCCTGCTATATTTGCAAAGAAAGTGATTACTGCTGTTTTGTGCAGACTGACAGAGGGAGCTAATCCCAAGGCAAGATAGGAGAAGGCGTGTGTATTGGTGAGATCCCAGTAAGATTTCGGGGCTTCTGGGCCCTCTTGGAAGGCTTTCCTGGAAAAAAAACTTTAGTGTCTGAGAGCATTTCAGGCCAACATTGTAAAACTGAACATTATTCTTCCTTTGAACATAGCTGGAGCAAATAACCCACAAGACAGCCTTGCTGGGCCGATAGATATTCAGACTATAAAGTGAAGATTATGGAAGACAGCAAAACATATATATGTTTTGTTATTCCCATGCCTGAACTGTTCTTTGTGGAAAATTGCATCTGTTTAAAGCTGAAAAACTGGTAGAACAGGTTATGGAGCAAACAGGCAAAATAAACAGTAATGTAACAAGCGGTATGTGCTATTTAGAGTTTAAAAGACAATCAAGGAAAAAATTGCTGCACTGCTTATGTAGCCTCCAGCTTCAATTCACCTTAACAGGTGAATTAAGGGTACTTAACAGGGACTGAGGGGAGCTAAGAAACTAAAAGGTGTAACATCTGAAACCTGTTTTAGGAATCTATATTAAAGACAAGAATTGACTGACAATATGATATATATGATCCACTGAAGAAGAATCAAGGCTTTATTTTAAAATGATATGCTTTTCAAACCTATTGGAGTTCTCTGAATGAATCGGCCTGAATGTGGATAAAGGTGATCAGAATTTCCAAAAGATATTGAGATACTGGAAAAGGTTTTCCAGGAAAGACTGTAAAGGAAACAAATCAGGGAAAAAAAAAAAAGAGTCTGTACATTGCTAAAAGATTAGCTAGAAGTTGTGCCTCAGAGACAGAAAAAATCAGTGGGTTTTTGCAATGCAAGGAGTCACCATGGCATCGCAGAGAGGGCTGTGTTGTTCAGCACACTCATAAAGGATACGCAAAAGAGGGTAAGCAGTGAAGTGTCTGTGATGAAAGAAATTTATAAGTTAATGAAGATTAGGACCAATTGTGAAGAATTCAAAAAGAGGCCTTATGTGACCAAGTAAGGGGACCTTCAAGTAGTTGGTGAAATTCAGAGTACATGAATGTGATGTGATGCACATAGTTAAAATCTTATGAAATCTAGAGAGGAAAAAAAACATTAAATTCTAATATTCCAGGTGTGAATACAGGGTGTAGCTTCACTGTAATTGGGGAGCAAGGGATCTTGGTTGTAATACATAGTCCTATAAAAATGTCAAGCTAATGCTTACCTTAGCAAAAGAATAGATCAAATTAGTAGGAGAACAGAAAAGGGATTAAAAATATCACTGTGTAAATGATGTGTATACATTTTCAATATTACAAGAAGTTCTGGTATCCCTGGCTTATGAAGGGTATAACAAAGCTGTAAAAGGTTCAGAGAAAGGTGAAATAGCTTTAGTACAAAGAACAGCTAGATAAATTAGAACTTTTGAACTTGGGAAAAAAAAGATGCTTGGATGTGATAAAGGTTGATAAGATGGTAAGTGGCATACAAAGCATCATCTGTATTTTCTCTTTTTATACAGAAATTTAGTGGGGCATCAAACGAATCTATGAGATGCTAGCTGCTGAACAAACACAAAGAAGGATTTTTTTAGGATTCCCTCTGCAATATATTAAACATCTAAAGTTAGTATAGACTCAGAGTATGACTAGATGAGATCATGGAAAAGAAATGAGGCTACTGGGATGTGTGGCTTTTAAGAAATCCGTGAAATGCAGATTTTGAAGAGGAGAGGAGTTTTCTGTCAAAGTCCTTTCTAGATACCTCCTTCGGCTTGCTGTTGGAGAAAGATACTGAGCTGAATGAGCCTTTCATCTGGCTGAGCACAGCTGTTCCTACTTATTAAACTTACTAGTAAAACTGTAATGTATAGGAATCTAAAGAATGAGGGAGATCTGATCTTGCTAGACATCTCTCCCCAGCTTCACTAGCAGTTGCTGTATTTCTCTGTAGCTGCAGAATGGAAGATGCTACTCAGAGTCACAAGAAGAATAAATGTGACTTCCTTTTCATTATGATGATTGTGAAAAATATCTTTAGTGTTTTTAGTTACTTTTGGTGCATTTTATGGTTTCAAAATACATATATCTAGCAAAAATTGCTTTCTATGTAAATATGTAAGCATACACATCTGTGTATATGCATAAAATATCTTCAACAGAATACCTTCTGAATTACAAGAAGAGAAGTGGTCATCTTTTTGCTTATATTTTTTTAAAAGATTTGAAACTTGACAAAAAAATAATAATATTGAATCTGGACTTTGCTAGTTCTGATTATTAGATACTGGTAAATGCGGGTGGGGATGAGGGTAATGATAAATACAAATGCCCAGGAAAACAAAGTCCAATTTTTAGAGAATATTTGGATAGCGTCATAGAATACCAAGTTGGAAGGGGCCTCAAGGGTCATCTGGTCCAACCTTTCTTGGCAAAAGCAGGGTCTAGACAAGATGCCCCAGCACCCTGCCCAGCTGAACCTTTAAAGTATCCAGTGATGGGGAATCTACCACTGCCCCAGGGAGATTATTCCAATGTCTGATTGTTTCCATTGTAAGAAAGTTTCCTTTTGTGCCCCATCAGAATCTCCTCAGGAATAACTTATACCCATTACCCCTTATATTTTCCCTGTGATTCCTTGTGTAAAGGGAGCTTCCATCTTCTTTGTATCCACCCTGTAAATGCTGCAACATGGTGATAAGGTCTCCCCCAAGCCTTTTCTCAAGGCTGAATTTTGTAAGTTTGTATTTTGTGACGTTTATTCAAAGTCTTCTGGCAAAGCAGTACTGGTTTTTAGTGATTCTACCACTCATTTGACCTCAGCATTTAAGACAAAACTGCAGCATTTTAAGTTTTGTTGGTGAGCTCTCACCTAGGGGTGGCAACCGAGAAATGTTGAGACTGAGCAGGTGCAAATAAGGCAGGTACAGGGTATGCAAAGAACCTAAGATAGAATAAGGCTGAAATCAATGTAAATGATTTTCAACTACAAGCTGAGAGTATCAGTTTTCTTAGATTATACTTTTTTATCATAAAGTTAAAATCACGATCCTGAAATATTTTCTTACAGACAACATATGACAGAAAATTAATGCTAACAGCACAGTTTATATTCATATAAGCAACAATGTGTGTGTCATACTAATAACATTTTGGCAGGCTAATACATCTTTAATATTAAAATAATTCTGTGTACTGATATTGTACTCAATCAATGACTATATATCTTGTGAAAAATGGCAACATTTGGTTTTTTATTTGACACAAGGACCAGAGCTGAGGTGAATTGTAGGGTAGATCTTTTAGGGTATTTTCAGTTGTATTCAGCCTACATTCTTTTCTTTGCTTACACACGGTGCAGCAAAACTACTTAAACTCTGCTGATATTAATATTCTTTTACTATTTTCTTAGCTGTATGTTCAGTTTCTTTACCTGTTCTTATTTGTTTCTGAATTCCCTGGACTTTGTTGACATTTTCTGCTATTAAGGCACCCATAAGAAACAAGGTATTCTTAATTAATTTCATTAGTGTTTTCATACTGGTCTGTGGTGTCTCTGCAGTCAGAAACTGCATTTTCTTTGGGATGTTGCATTCCCAACTCCTAGCTAATTTGCTGCCACCTGTCACCCATAAGTCTCTTAATTCCTCTCCAAGTATCCTCCTATTAAATCTCTCTTAAGTGACCTGGTGCTGAATTTCCTCCTTGGCAGAGGTGTGACATTTGACAGTTCTGAAGGTTTTAGACATATATATTGACAAAGTAGTTCTTTTGCAGGTAGCAGCTGATCCTCTTCTCCCAGTATTGCTCTGTTAACGTACTTCATGTCTTAACTGGGCAGGGGCAAACCTAGAAGGGTGTCAAGTTTTCTGGGCCTGCAGAGCTCTTAAAGTCTCTTTGAGTATTGCTTCGTTAGGAAGAGAGATCCTCTTTGCAACTGTCAGTGTGCAGCAATGAGATTGCTAGGAGATAACCATGTATTAAATTTCTTCTAGGATTTTTATTGGGATTTTTAGTGAACACTAAGTAAAAAACTAGGTATTTATATATATAAATAGATATCTTAATAGAAAATTAAGATCAAACCTAAATAGCATTTAGTAAACATCTTCCAGTAATCATTTTCCTTTATGGTTCTCCTTTGCCTCATGTTTCTTGGGTACAAAGTGAATAGGGAGTATGTTTATGAGTAGATTTGGAACTGGAGGGATATCTATACAGGAGGGCAAAAACAGACTGGAGAAACAATGTCCTATGATGGTAAGAAATGCTGACATTAAACAGGAGTAAAATGTGGCTGCCTTGTTTATTGTTAAAAATTGATTATTTTTCAAGAGAAATGCACAATAGCTTGAATTTACAGTAAGAAGTTCAAAACACCTTTTGGAATGAAACTGGGAGCACTGACAGCTGCAAAAACTTCTGTGAGTCGTTAGCAAGTACCTCTGTAAGGAGACTGCTGAGCAATGGCTATTTTGGGGGGGGGTTATATTATTATACTCTATATAAAATGGCTCCCTTACTACCCCAGTTTTACCCTAATCCAGCTGTAGGGTTTTCCTAAGAGATAGGAGAGGTCATTTGTTTGTCTCTCTGGAAGTCAGAACCGTAGTTAATAAAGTTAACACATTGTATTCACACACACAATTACATAGGGCGTATTACATTCTTCACACACCAGAATTAAAAATTTCTGATCCTAAAAGGTAATTCTGTGTTTGCTAGACTTTAGACAAATTGTGAACTTGCAGCTTTCCTCTTTAAAAGCAACTTTTTCACACGGAGTGGTAGGAAAGCTGCCGTGCCGCACGGCTTGCAGCCGAGACTTGATTTACACAAACCAATTTCTGGATGGTGGTGAGATGAAGTAGCTCGTTAGGGTTGTGTATTAGGGTTGTGGGCTGTCACTATAATTTTCATTTTCTGTCTTCAGAACGTTATTTCTGTAGTAATTAAATTATTTTAAATTGCTTGTGACGCTTGTATGGTATTTCCCCTGTGGTTGTAGAAAGAGGAATATGATGCAAAGCATCTGCAGGAATGCTAACAAGTTCCAGTGAATAGAACTGGTGTAATAGATTCCTTCTTCAGGAATGTTTAATAATTCCAATGTTTTATTAAAGTGATGTGAATCAATTGGTAGATGTACTACTAAAGATTTTTACTTTAAAGGCCTCCTGAATCCCCATAGCCTTTTTATGCATTTATTAAATTTTTGTTATATTTGATATTTAGAAGAAAATTATCACTTATTAGCTTTTTAGTTTTAGCATCAAATCCCTTTTATTAAATCCATTTTATTAAGATTTAGAAACCTCCCACAAGCATTTGACAGTGCTGCTCTGAAAGATTCAGTCTCAGAGACCTACTGCTGGGAAGTTAAAAATAAAATTGCAGCCTGAAATACTTTTCTGGTTTAGGTATAACAATAAAATGCTGGGATTATACTTGTTCTGAAGTACTTAAACTACATGTAATAATCCAAGCATTAGAATGCACAGAATGCTCTTAAACTTTTCTCTGTTCAAATATTTTATTAAAGCTTCTCTCCAACTCAGAGCCAGTGCAGTGTGTGGGATTAACAAAATCAAGTAGGAAATTAGCAAGAGTGTGCCCTGTAAATCAAGGTTTCTTGCTGAGGACTTCCCTTTAATGAGCTACCATACCCTCACAAGGTCTGTAGGATGTACAACCAGACACAAATGCCTGCTGAGTAAACTGGTAGTGTTATTTTTTAAGAATACTAAAAAAAAAAATTATTAACACCTTCCTGATCACAACGCGCATGGCACTAGAAGTGTTATACCAGAGAAATTTTCCTGTGTTTTCAAAGCTTAAAAATCTTAATGTTGTTTGCATTGTTTGTAATCAATATATGTCCATATTTGACTCTCTGTGTTGAAATGAAAGCATTTTTCAGAATAGCAGAAACTCTAATACTTCAGTATTTATATAAAAACTTTGTAAATGGCGTTCACCAAAAAAGAGTTTACATGTAGTGACTCATGTAAGAATATATACTGAGGGAGGGGAAAAATGCCAAAAACATACCATATTTTCCTTTCTTTTCTTTCAGGTCAGAACTGTGGAGGCTTAGTACAGGGACCAAATGGTACTATAGAGAGCCCTGGATTTCCTCATGGTTATCCAAATTACGCCAATTGCACGTGGATCATTATCACAGGAGAACGTAACAGGATACAATTGTCATTTCATACTTTTGCCCTCGAGGAAGATTTTGATATTTTGTCAATTTATGATGGACAGCCACAGCAAGGCAATTTAAAAGTGAGGTAAGGTACCTTTTTACTTTCTTCATTTTTTTCTTTCTCTCTCTATCTCTTTAGCTCTCTCTCCTGAATAGGCATTCTGATGATATGCTACAACTACATTATGCTTCCTTAGTTCTTCCCCAGCCAAGAGGATAGCAGTGCCTCAACATTTCACAGCATTAATCCCATTTTTAGATTTTTATGGCCCTAACTTGTGTACTATTAGCATCAGTCATACTTAAAATGTCTACAAAGGTCCTGAGCAAAGGAGTAACCCACAGTGCAATAGCTTATTTTTATTTATTGTCCCCCAATTGAATCCAAATTTGGCCCAGAGACTCTTTCCTGAAGACACCTTTCTCCAGTTTTGGGAAGCATGAGGCCATGCTTTACTTTTCTACCATGCTTGCAGTATTTGAACCAGATGATGGGTATATGTCTTCTCCTACCGGTGTCCCGGGGTCTCTCACGGAATGTGTCTCGGAAGAAAGGGTGAGCGATAGGGTAGGTTGTGAGAGGCACAATCTCATCAGTGAGTGTTAGGCAACCTGTGGAAATGCTTGCCAGATGAAATCCCTCAGGCCATTATTGCCTGCCTTGCACTTGAGTTGAGCTGTAAATTTTTTGACTTTGCCAAAATTGAAATTTTTCTCCATCGCTAAGTAAATACAATGATCAAGCAATTAGGGACCTTTACAGGGGAGAAACCTAAATCTTCTATATCCAAATACCACTAAGGTTACAAAGATACTTTGGGGAAGCTTTTTGATCTAGAGGCTTTTCACAAGTTCAGATTTGGGTGTATTAACTGTTGTCTTATTTTGGGTTCTTCTGCCCTTTGCTGGATCTGGACTGTAGAGCATTGCTTTCACTGCTGTTCTCTGTTCTCAATGCTTTTTCTGTTCGGGCATGAGATTTATGAAATACTGTAAAATACTGGTGTCAGTTACGTTGTCTGATTGCTCTTTTACACGCTGTTGATTTATATTATACTGCTAAAACAAATGTAGGAACATCACCATTTTGTTCTGTGTTTTAGTGGGTATCATCATGTATTTTTGGCAAGAACAATGTCGGATTGATTGTTAGTTCAAAAAGTTCTGAAAGCCGTGGAAGGTAGTACACAGCTACCAAGGCTTGAGCTGCACAGAGTATGTGCTTCATTTACTGTATTTCATTGACCTTTACTACTTGTATCACTTTTTTACAAGGATTAATATTTCTTTTTCAATCAAATGCTTCTATTGTCTATAGCTAACATGCCTGCTTATTTTGAATTGATCTATTAGTAGAAAATTGTTTCAAGGAAGAACAGCAGCTGATGATCTATGGGTATGAGTGTAGAAGGTCTAAAATTCTGAAGTATGATCTTGATCCCACTGCAGCATTTGCTACTGATTTCAGTAAAACAATGATTTCATTTTTAACTTCCAACAATGAAGCAGATTTTTTTTCCTTGCTTCTATTTGCCAATTAGTTACCTTCGTAAATGGTGTGAGAAGGAGAAAAGCTTTTTGTTGCCTTTGCAGCATGCAGAGATGAAGAAAGCAGAATTGAATGACAGGTTTCTATTGCCATGTCTCATACCCTGTGACATACTCTTTGTCACACGAAGCACATTCAGAGGTGCACCCCTCTACAATTGCACATTTTCAAGACAATTCACTCAGCAGATAATGGAAAATTATAGTCTTGGTTTTTTTAGCTGACAGCATGCGAATGTTAGAGAGCATCTTGGAACTTCTGCTTTAGGGTATGCTTTTTTTTATTTTCTGTTATTCATAGATTAAATTACTCTACTAGATTTTTGGTATTTATATTTCTTTAGCCATCATGCAAAATCTGGAGGTTATCCTTAAAAACAGATGTGTAACTATATAGATCTCACAAACTCTAATAATAGTTAGGTAATATGCATCCCATATTTTGTTTAGTCTTCTTCAGCTGCTAAAGCAAAATTGGATAAAAATGAATAGTATGTCCAACTGTGCTGCCTGAAGGACCTTTTTGTATGCACCAAGGTACTTTCACTGTACATCAACTGTAAAACCCAAGAAAGTAGAAACATATATAAAATATATGGAAATGATAAGGGAAAGGAATAAATTGTTTTATTCTGTTTTTGTAGAGGAAGAAAAGAGAAACATACAGTTGTAAGATGTTTATGAACTTCTTCGGATAATGCATTATTAAAGCATATACTGGTTTAAGGGATAAATTACACATGGACGAGATCATAGGTTATTGTAAACTATGTTATGAGGAGTTTGGGAAATAAGATAATAGCAGGAAGAACAATATAAACAAAAATTAAAGCACTAAAACATGCTATTTTACATCTTTCTATTTTTCAAGGTAAAACCCAGCTAACATTCTGCCATTCTGTGTCACTGCTGAGACCCATGGTCCAAAGTTGTCCTTAAAATATTGCTACAGCTGCTTTATTTTTATCACTGTAAAGTTCATAAAACACAGAACAGGACTTGATATGTGTGTGCATATATATATATAAAAGAGGAAAAGTAATTTTAAGTCTTATGGCACCTGTTAGGGTACTGTAGTCTTAATTGTATAAACAAACATGAAGTTACATAATTAATTTTACCATATATTGTAACCTAAACATATGTCTCAATTCTACCTTACTGAATAAAAACTTGTTGTAAAGCTTAATTATTGGATTATCAGTTAATGGGGGAAGATTTTACATTACAACCAAATTTGAAGGAAGCTGCAAATAGATGTAAAATGTATTTTTTATGTACATTTTAAATTGTAAAGGAGTTGTCATTTGTTATAAGCAGTTGACCACCAGCATTCAGAATTCATATGGACAAAAGTTTAGTGAAGAGGAGATGCAAGTGTAGTGCTCTGAGACAATAAAGCTATTACTCAGTTGTATTCCTTGTGGATTGTTTCCCTAAGGGAAAGTTGCAGTCAGTACTTCAGGGTAGTTCGAGTGCTAGCAAATATTTATTTTGACTTTTTTCTTTGTTATATGGATCAGATATAATAGTAAATGGTAATATTTTTAAATAGACATGAGAAATGTATCCACAGGATGTAGGGAGTAGAGACACTAGGGAGACATAAGGAGTAGAGGTGTTAACCTTGAACTGCAAATGTTAAAAACATGGTGAACCAAGACTTTGTGGGTGCAATTGCCTTTGTCTCAGTTTAGGGCCTGAGATCCCAGTTTTTCCATGTCAAATACCAGTAAATGCTGTAATTTCTATAATATTTCTATAATATTTCTATAAAGTTTTTTTCAGTAAAAGTTATGTTTTTAGTATCACACAACCTGTTTACTTAAGAGTGAGTTGTGGAAGACCTGTGCAATATACTCTGCAATAATATTTTTCAAAATATAAATTCAGTCTTTCAGACAACTCAAAAACTCTTAAAATGGATTCCAAGCAATTTTGTTTACTCTTACCCAGAAAACCTGCTATTTAAATTATGTGTACTGATGGCAAGATGGAAACATATAGATGTGAATATTTTTTGTCGTGTGTATATGCAGCTGTCACTTATTTTTGATATACATAATATATATTATTTGGAAAGTGATTTTAAAATATCTGCTTGCCTTTATGGTTTCTGAGGCCTTTGAAGCATGATTTAGTTTACTGCAGCCCAGGTGATGATGTGATAGGTGCTGCTTGTTATTACTCATATTAGTTGAAGCAAACATTTTTGTTTTAGTGGAGCAGTAATGCAAATGGTGGAAGTTGTTAACAGAGCATGTAATAAAATAAAGCTTACCAAAACTTTTCTGACAGACACACAAACAATGCTAAATAGAAATATGTTCTTTCTGCTTTCTTGAATCATGTAGAAATAATAGGGATTACATATGAATTATTCACAGTGTTCACTTTTTCCTGTCTCCAGCAAGCAATAAACCATATGTATATTCTACACTTCACAATACAAGCCTGGAAATTAAAAAATGTTCACTGAACTTAAAGGTTTGGGGTCATGTTTACTATTAAATCTCTCTTACCTAAACAAACCAAGATTTTAATGCATTTAACACATTAATTTTTTTTTGTTTGTTTGGGTTTTTTTGTTGATTATTTGTTTGTTTCTTTGGAAAACATTTCCTATCTTTCTTCTCTCCAGGAAAAAGAGAACACTGAAGCAATGAGGGAGGGATTAACTTTTCTACAGTATTGCTGACACTGCAGAACCAAGAGCTCTGTGCAGTTTGCAGTTGGGTTTTTTTTTCCCTTTCACATCAAAATTTCATATGTCATTTTTAAAAATCTTTTTATTGCACATAATTTTCCCCAAGTCAATTTCAACATATATGTTTTTTGTGGGTGTGTGAGCTAGTGAGTTTTGTGAAGGAAACAATACAAGATTGAGTATAGTAGCCATCTTTTTTTCCAGTGAAGCCTACTTAGAACACAGCACAAAGTCACAGAAACTGAGATAGTGTTCTAATTATTAGAACAAGATTATTGAATAACTTCAGCAAGATATTTTATACATCTGTAAGAAAACTATTATTGTAAGGTTATGCAAATTGACTACTGAGTTCCTGCCAGTGGAAATGCCTCTCCTCTCCTCTCCTCTCCTCTCCTCTCCTCTCCTCTCCTCTCCTCTCCTCTCCTCTCCTC
>JAOXNG010000021.1:97717089-97728535 GCA_028566535.1 Scolopax minor
CCTCTCCTCTCCTCTCCTCTCCTCTCCTTCCCCTTTTTATGTTAAATCAGTTTTCCCTTGGCTTTTTCACCTATTAAAGTGTTAGGAAGAAGGAATAATTTATAGAAGAGGGTTTAAATGTGATTCATTGTGTATCACATAGCTATTTTTAGGAAAAAAAGGAAACTATGATCTGATCAGCTAAATGCTGACAGTTTCTGTCAAGAGCAAAAAGAGCATGCAATGGAAGGAAATATAATTTATATCTGCATTACTGGCAGGTTCCAGCTTATATATGACAATTTTTTTTCCACATGTGGATAAAAGGCAAAAATCCTATTCCCCAAATTTTTAGCTTCAAAGATTCAAAATCTTAAGCTTGCTAATTTTGTTGGCAAGCCTACAAAGTACAAAGATTTAATGAAAATTTTATTAAATATTAAGTCAAATAAGGAGTCTGCTTACTAACAACAAGTTACTTCACCAAGAATTATAGGCCATATAGATTACATGTTTTAGGCTGATGCTAAATGATGGTTCCAAAAACCATGGAATACTGTTTGGATTCCGGCCTAAGTAAATCCACTTCACATTTAAGGGACTATTATTTAGCAAAAAAAAGAAAAATAAAAAGATTCATTTAACACAATAAAACAATGCATGTATTTATACTGTAAAGTTCTGCAGCAGTTGATCAGTTGCTTAAAGCTTTTATAATGTAGTTGTTTAAGTTATCATGTTTTTCTTTAAAACATGAATGGGACCCCAAAATGCAAATGCAGTTGTGCTCCGTTTCTCTGTCCTCTCTGGAGGTAGACCTCTTTTCTTTTTTTCATCTGAAACTGGCCATAGTACATCTTCAGAGAATTTACAGAATTTACAGTCTTTGCCTTTGCTATGCTTTTCAAACTGGGCCTGTAGTGATTTAGTGCATTTGTTTGGGGTGTTTCACCATCAAACCTGTGACTAACAAGGGACACAGAGGCGAGAGTTGGCATGTAACTCTATAAAATGTTCATTGCTGTAGTTTTATAAATTTAGCCCATGTTAGGTAATCATAGCTATGCAACCAAGTTAGAAATAAAGTTGGTGTATAAACACCTTTCTAAAAAAATAGAAAAGCATTGCTCAGTATTCAAAGTAGTAGTATAAGTAGTATACTTTATAAGTAGTCTGCTGAGAAAGATAGATTATTCTTTAGGACTAGCTTCTAAATGTTTCACATTACAATCTTTTAGAGTAGATCTTTGCTTTCAGATGAGGTGCACATCATTTGCCTCCGCTGTTACTTTAATTGCATATTGATTTATTATTACAGATGATAATTATTTACCTTGAAACAATTGTATTTAGCGTCATACTAAGCCAAACACCCATACATTCCTTGATTTAGTTACTTGACAAAACAGAGCACTTTGGGTATCCATTATCCAGTATTTAAGCTACAGAATCACAGAAAATTGTAAGTTGCGAGTGTGGGTATGGATGTACATGTACCTGGGTTTTGAAGAGGTCAGATTACATATTTGCTTTACCTGAAATCTCAGAATAAGGTAATAATAAATGTTACTTCAGTATTAGCCAAGTAGAAGAAAATTGCCTTCACTGATACGATGTCTGCTTGAGGGAACTCACATGATCCACAATATTTTATGGAAAACCCCTTCAGTTCTGTCAGACTAATGAGTTTGTAATCTGCAAAAATTTTCAAGATTTTATGAACACTACTCAGTACACAATTTGACATTTCATGCTCTTTTGAGAGGTTTTTTTTGTTTGTTTGTTTTCCCTTCATTTATGACAGCTTCTGAAGCCCCTTAAACCTCCACTATTTGGCATAGTAACAATAAATATACATTATATGATGAATTCCTGTAAGATTCTCAAAACTCTCTGGGAATAAGATACTAGAATCCATTAAGAATGCAGATAAGCAGTTTGAGGAATTACAGGTCTTAAAACTTAAATGCACTTTTAAAGAGTCTTTTAGTGTAGCTTGGTGATACAATTGACACCAAAAAATTCACACAACTTTCCAACTAAACAGGGGAAAAATAAACAGGTTGAGCAATTAATTTTTGCTCAGTAATACATTAATTTTTGAGAGTGAGGGCAGTTGCTTACTTTTATTATATATATATATTAGACATACAGTATATATAAAGCAGTTTTATATCAGTCTTTCTGCATCTCCCACCTTGGTCAAAAAGAGTCTCCTTTTTATTTTAGATGATACATGTTGAATTAACATAATTATGTATAGAACCCCTGCTGATCAACATCACTAAATGCTGTATATAGAATGACTGTTGCAACAGCTCTTGGCCAGAGAACAGTCAGTTCTCTTTGCTTATATTCTGCCTGCAAGCTCATATTTAAATTGCAGCCCTTAGAAAATCTGTAGCTGGAAACCTCAATGAAAAGAAAGTCCAGTTGTCAAAGTCTGGCCCTTTGATTTTTCAGAGTTTCTATATAACTGTGATAGAGAACTTCTTAATTAGTAGATAACCCATACGCATGGAGAAATTTTGTCTGCTTGTTTGTTTTAGAGTGGAAAAATGTATTTTAGCTGTTAACTGGCAAATTAAAGGGAAAAAAAAAACAACCTGCCTTTCTAAAATGTAATAACTGATCCGTCATATTTCTGATGCATGTAATCAGGTTAAACTGGGAATCAGGTTTTACTGCCATTAGTTGATTACCTGCCTGTCTTAACTGAGTCTTGTGATTATTAACTGCATGATTTAAGTTTGGGTTTGGGTCATCCTGTGCTGGACCAGGATGTAGCGGTCATGGGACACGTAGAGGATCATAAATGTTCAGGTACCGGAGAGGAGCTCTGCAGTGTCTCTGCTCTGGGGAGAGTCAGTAGAAAATTGGCATCCTCCCCTCTGTGAGCCAGTCACACACAATCAATTCTGCTTGTAAAACAAATTTTATAGACATATGTTCTCATAATCTTGCACCTCCTGATATTACTTGGAGACTTTCCTTAGTTTTCATCCTGTTTATATTCATGAGAGTATCTGCTGACATTGCCAGGAACCTTGGAGTTGACAGTGATGTTTTTTCTCACTTAATGGAGACTAAAATATACTTCTGCTGAAGACCTGGGTTATTCCTGCGCTCATACTTTCATTTGAATGAAAACAATGTATTCTTTTAGCTTCATTTGACTCAATGAATTTAATGAGAAAATTGCTAGTCATTGGCTAACTGAGTAGAAGCACATATAATGAGAATCACACTGATCGTAACTGAAGTAAAGGCAAATTTTGATAATAGGCTCAATAACAATTTGGCAGAGAACAGTGCCCTTAGAAGACTTATAAAAGTCTTTGCTGTCCACTCTTCTCATTGATTTATCAATGTTCTCTTCCATCTGCAGACCTCATTTATATTTTGTTATCTTTCAGCGAAAAGAGAATTAAAAAAAAAAAGTTATTTGCTCATCTCACCCCCACCCCAACAAACACCTGTGTGCTGTGGTTTTGTTTGCAGAGTCTTGTGTGACCTGTGTCATGAAAGAGAAGCAAAATGGCAAAGAAAAGAAAAGAAAATAAATAACAGATGCCAATATTAGGCTACGTGTTTGTCTTAGCTATTAAGACAGATCAGTTCTGTAGGCTTCTGAATTTAAATATGCATAATAATACCATAAAAACCAAACTTATGATGAATTTTTATACAAATTAATATACACTATTTAAAAATCCATCTAATTTTTTAAATTTCATTTAGATGATTCTATACTTCATGAATTAGAGAAAAAAAATATCTTGTAGGACTAATTAATGAGTATACTAAAGTTAAGTCTAATAAAAAAACACATAAAAACTGTTCCTAAAACTTGTAATTTTTAAATTACATTTGAACGCTGAAGTCACATAGCTATTTTTTTTTTTTAAATATAAATTTAGGTTTAAATTACAAGTAGCTTTAGCAGATTTTGCGTACTGAATTACAGAACAACAAAGCACTGCTTAATTTGATTATTAAAGTAATGAAAAAAAGGGGGCACAATAATCCCATTGATCCAGAATAACTCTAATTTATAAGGGTTCTTTGAAATATATCTATAGGTATTAAAGTTTCCACTACTCAAAATATATCCTCCTAAATACTGCCCACAGAAATGTCCTTAAAGTATGTGTGTGTGCCTGTGTTTACCTTTCGGCAGAATTTTCACTTGATCATAACTCTCAAAACAGTACAGTGAGAGTTGAATTTCTTTTATTTTTCCCATGGATTTTTCAAGCAACTTTCAGCACTTTCTGTGGCTTCCATTGTGTTATTTTGTTGAAAGTGAATTTTATCTCCTATTTTCCACAATAATCGAATGACATTAGGATTTTCTCAATCAACCACCCTTCCCTTGCCCCTGGAACTGAGCTGTGTGTTTTGCTGTTTGTGCAGGGAAAACCTTTTATATTCAGAGGGCTCACGACAGAAAAGTGAGAACATTGTGGGGTGCATCAGGTGAGGAGGGGAGAACTGAGGAATAACGGGGGAAGGGGAGAGAAAGAGGGGGATGCCAGAAGAAATGTATTATGATGTGTTATAGATTTGCTAAACCCTACAATTAGGCACATACACCTAGTGTAATTCCTGCACTGAAAGGCTGTACTTGAGTATAGAAATTGTTTCTCCCCCAAGCTTACTGTATGGGTCAAGTACCACAGGACTGGTTTTCTCCTGTGCCATCAGAACATATGGCTGAGCTGTTAATTCTGATACAAACTGGATGAGCAAGGGAAATCTGGCTAAAAACTCCTCATTTGTAGTAGGGCAGACATATTATCCTTGTCAAGTAACTTATTTAACTTTGATGCATCTTTCAACTGAAATAGCTAGTAACAGGTAGGCTAGGGAATTCATCTGCAAAAACACCCAACTTTAATAATTCTTTGATTGATACACTGGTCACTATGTATGAAGAGGTAGAAAGGAGTTTTTTCATATATTGTTAAACAGGTTATGTTCAGTTTAACTAATTTTATATATTTACAATATTTTAAAACCCATATATTTTTTCTTTATGATAAAAACTATATAATCATAAATGTACTTCATTTACCATGCAGGAATTAGCTTTTTTTGTGGTAGGTGATAGCCCCTGAGTGGAGTAGGCAGATGCAACGTGTTGGAAAGAAGTTCAGTTCTGTACACTGTAGGTATTCTGAGGCATTTCTGAGGGAACCTCCACAAAAAAATCTAGTGAGACATTTGTATATCTTTAAAGTAGAAGTTAATTTTTATGGCATGTACTGGATTTATTATAGACTTCCAAGAAAATGTTACCATCAAATCCAACCAGAGATGAGTTTTGCAGTTAATAGTCAAATGCAAAGATGCATATGGTATTCTTATTTTCTGTTTCTCTTCCTGAAGGCATTTTCCACCTTCACCAAGAGAGATCTGAGCAAGTGCAATCACTAGATATCGGAAATTTATTTATATATAGTTTACATAAATAGCTGTGTTCATTACTGCTTGTTTTACCTTTGTAATACATTCCTTTTTGAAAAATTTCTTACAGAAACATAAAGCAGGTGGCAACATAACCTTGGCATAACACTGTTTACTTCTTCTTCTGCGTCTCACACTTACTCCATTACATTCATTATTACTTCAGTTAGGTGAAGTACATTCCTAACTTCCATCACATTTTATTTATTTTATTTGAAAATTAAATTCAGTAAAAGTCAGTTAGGCCCTTTCCAAGAATGTTTGTCCCTCTTTTCTCTGGTGAACTATTAACCAACACCTTGTTATGTCTGAGGGAGACACCGAGCAGTTCATACTCTACTGTCCTTTACTATACTTAAAAATTATCAGTTTGGTGTTATAATTTTGAAAACTTCCCTCAGAACTTTTCTTAGAAAGGAAAGTGAGATGAGGTCCTTGCTTCATCTGTGGTGATGAAATAATGAGGTAGGGATTCCCAAGAGAAACGTGGACCATGATTTAAGGTAAAGAGGAGAGGCATCTTATCTCATAGTTTATAAATTAGCCATCATAATATTGATTAATCTTTCCAATTAAAAATACTGGTATGTCAGGAAATGTCAGGAATTCTTTAGTGACAATGAATGAAATAATTTGTATATTGCTTTTGAAAATGTGCCAGTTTTTTCACTGAATGGAAGATGGTTTACAATCTAACATCAGAAATTAGAAAAATTTTTTACCTTATGGTGGAGGGGGAATAGTGTGGAAATAATTGATCAGTAGCATAATTTCATGTAGCAAGAGATGAAGAATTGTAGGGGGGTTATGGAAAACAATAGTTCAATAAATGATAAAATAAAAATAAATTCCTTTCAAAATAAATTCCTTCAATAAATGTTCTGCAGCACACAGAACGTGAGGCATTGCCTGGCCTCTTGCAAGATAACTTCTTTCCCCCAGCCATCTTTTTTTCTTGTAGAAATCATGGAAAATGGATGCAACTGAGAAAAGGCTCTCTTTCCTTACAAAGATAAAACACCAAGCCATCAAAATCTCCGTTGTTTGCTACAAGCATGAGAGAGCAAATTGAGCATAACAAGTAAACACAAGGATCATGAGCAAAATCTTTTGTTTGTTTGTTTGTTTCTTTTTACTGTTTTAGGGCCTTTAGCCAAGTACTCTAGTGTCGTGCTGTGTGAAAAAGATGTTAGTATCTCTGCTTGCTGTGAGATGTTCCATGTTTGGAACAGGTTGCCACTGAGAAAAAAAAAAGAATGATGAAAGAATACATTAGCATGAATAACTCAACATTCTCTAGTGAGGAAAGAACAGCAAGTTATTTACATATAAAATAAAAAAATTACACTCCAGCAGTGAATAAGTATCTAATATCAGATTGAAAAGGGGCCAATTTTAGGCCCGTGCAATTGCGGCATCCGTGAATAGAAACAAAATCATGCAATTGTCTAGCAAATTGAATTTTAAATTTGCTATCAGTTAAGCATCTTATTAATAAAGACTAAGATAGTAGATATTCGGTGCCATTTTAGAAGAGGTATGAAGAAGACCTTTTAATAAGAGCAGACACTGTGGCTTGAAGGAAATGTTCCAGTTCGAGTTTTGGATTGCACTAGTGGCTGCTCAGCAGTGACCTTAAAGTCTGAATGGGAGTGTGACTGACAGTGCCACTGTCTGCCTACCATCCAGGGGCTCCACAGTTAGTCAATATCTGGCTTTTTAAAAAAAAAATCTAATATTTCCTGAAGCTTTTGTCTCCATTTACCTGAAGAAACTACTTTTGTCTCAACTAGATGGCCCTTTTATGTTTTATCTATTTTCTTCCTGATGTTATTTCAGACTTCCCACCCGTGATCTTCCCACATCTGCCAAAATAAAACTTGCCTCATGCACATGTACTGATTTGTCATTTTTTGTTAAGAGAGAGCATCTTTTAAACATGAGTATTGTGAGTCAGCAATTGAAAAGTTGTGGACCTGGAGAAAAACTGAAAGATAATGCATTTGAGTGGACACAAACTATGTCTGAGAAACTCTGGGAATTATAGACAACTATGCTCTTTTTTTTTTTTTTTCATTCCAAGAAGTCTAGGATTCAACAAGCAAAAAGAAAAGAAACTCCATGGACATGCATGAATCTTGTAAAGAGTTAGAGGAACAAAAATATTTTATTCACAAACTAGGCTTTCAGAATTTATCTTTCTTCGAATATTTACTCAAGTTATGACACTCAGGAGGAAATGGAAAAAGCACAAAACACATAGAAAAGTTAAAAAGTTAATGAAATACCACATTCAAATACATATTGATGTGGATCTTAGGGAAGGTCTGTTTTAAAGTGCACAAAGCATTTAAATAACACTTTTTCTACACAAAACAAAACCGTAATAGAAGGATTCTATAGGTAAAATAAAAAGCCATGGCCAGGATTCTGAGTCCCCCTTAAAATGTGGCTTCTGAAATCCTCATTTTCAAATGCTATGCTTCTACCACATAAGGTGAGGAAGAGCAAAGGAGCAAAAGAATGGTATTAATTGTCATAGGACTACATTACACTACAGATCACCAAAAATATACAATGCCAAAGAAACTAGAAAGAATAGATGCAGTTCCTATGGATTTAGGTAAATTAGTGCAATTATTGAATTATATATTTTAAATTTTAAAATAAAACACTAATTTCTAACATTAGCATAAGGAGCACAGTGATTCAATTTATCAAAGGCAGTTTTCAAAGCTATTCAGCATATTTGGCAGCTTTTTCCTAACTGTTCAAGCTTGCTTTCACAGTATAGTATTGTCTTCATTTATTTTTTGTTGCTGCAACCATTAATCATAGGTTCTCTCCTTCTTTTCATAAAGGCTTTGCCAAAAGGCAAGCTTGTCAACTCCAACATTTCAAGATATAAAGCACAGAAAAGTTATTTTAATACTGTACATTCTGTAGTACTGTTCCACTATTTTCTCTTTGTCTGTGTTTCAAATCCTCTGTCTTGTCACTGATGGAGAGAGAGGATTTTTTCTGCACCCAGTCTGAATAAGTCTTTGCAAGCTTATAAGCACAAGATAGAGCTGATAGTATCTTCTTCTTGAGAGGAATACTTTAACCCATTCTTGTCTATAAGCTTTATTTTCCTATGCTCATAGATGTTGCTCACATGTAGGAAGACTCTGCCTAAAAAGAAAGATGAATATGCTTAGCTAAAGCTTAAACTAAAACTTTCTGTCTTGGTTCAAGGCACTGCTATTCTAGGAATCAATGTATGACTTGAAAATTGTTATTATTTTTCTTGTTTTACATATATAATATAAATAGGCATTTGACATCATGTTGTGGAAGTTAGTAGTATACTTAGTATACTAGTACTAAGACAATATTGATATGAGCAGATGAAGTTTGCATTATTGAGTACATAATTTGAGGTTTAATTATCATAAGAAATTTACATATTGACCTTACACTGGATTTTTCCAGTGAACAACTATAAGGATGAATCCAATAAACCAACTTTGCCTGTTTCAATGATCCTCACTTGCTGCATTTACATGCTATATTGATTAGTATGAAGATTTAATGAAGTTTATTCATTGCAGAATTGAATTAAAAGACTTCACTTGTTATTGTATTACCTCTTTCAAATTTTATATTTGAAATCACTTAATTGGTCAAGCATTTCAGTCATTCATAGAACTGCATTAATTTGGGAAAAAAAAAACATGGAGAGAATACCTACAGTACATGATAGAGGCTATGCTACATTATTATGCACCTAAAAAGCCACATGTATCAGAAATCCAGATCTAAGTTACCTGAAATGTACTTGGTTGGGGTCATTTTAATTTGATTTAACTCATTGTTTTCTTCAAAGAATGGGGATTTCATATTCATTCTGTCATAATTCTCTCTGACAAGTGAAAACCTCGGTCAGCCAGCCAGCTCTTAGAAGCAGGAGACTTCCTAAGAATGTTTCTACTTTTTATAATATCACTTAATCTCTGTTTTATTGTTTGTGAAAAACAGCTTTTATTAGTAAGTGTTTTCTTGCGAAATGCTTTACTGTTTATTAGACTCTCAGGGGTCTTTGACTGAAAGCTGTAGAAATATAAAATATTATTAATAGAGGCAAGTAAATTAATTTTACTGTTTCTATATCAGGATTTCCATATCTATAAGAGGAAGCTGTTTTCCTTTTGCCAAAGTGCTCTGAGATATGCACTTTCCAGAGTGTTCACATTCCTTTGTTGTTTTCAGAAAACTCTTTTCAAAATGCCATGTCTGCAAATCTGTATTTTCTGAGCATCTTTTAACTTTATTTATGCTTAAAGGTTTTTAGAGCTTTGGGACCATAATCCAAGGGAAGCAAGCTGCCAGCACATGTGGAGCTTCCACAGCTCAGCAGTAAGGCAGTCTAGTATGTGCTAAATCAAGTCTTTTGTTTGTAGTTGTGAAGACAGATGCAAGGAAAGCAGCTGTACTATCACTAACGTGTCGTTTATGGGCAATAAAAGACACACTTTTGACGTAACACCTCTTGGAACTTTGAAGGGGGGGAAATAAAGTGGATATAGAGCAGTAAGTGTAGTACCTCACAGCAAACACACACACGTGCAGCAGAGGCACCAGGACAGGCTACAGTGCTTACTTGTGTGTAGAAAGATGAAGAGACAAGTGTGTCACTGAGAGTATCTTCCCATTGCCTCCGTAAATCGGGGAAATGTTGTTCTGTCCTGCTACCTCCTAGCGTTAGCAGTGCCCTGATAATACCAGGAGAAAGATGTCATAAGAGAGCCAAAGCTTCTTCCTGATTTTCTCAGGCCATTAAGAAAATAGGTGAATATTTTAATTTGTTATTTAATTGTAATATTGTATTTGAGGAGGTAGGGTGGAAATCAAGGTGGAAATCAAGGAAAAGATCAAATTCTCTCCTTACCTGATAGGCTTCTTTGGTTTTGAAAAATAATTTACATTTTCATTTCTGCAGAAATTTAAGGCTAATTGGATAATTCAAATTTCCATACAGACCTGAAGTACATCCACTTTTACAGGTTTATTTCAATTGGTCTTACACAAACAATTCCACTGGTCTTGCTCAAAACTATAAAAGATAATTGATTTGTGCTTCTTGGAGAAGCAGATCACATACTTAACAAAAAATCTTGCCATTTTAATGATCTTTCCTTTTTATATTTAATTTCTTTACTGTGAAGGTTTGTATCAACTCAATTCGCTTCTGAAAAGTTAATGGTAATTGTAAACAGCAAGGTTAAATAAAATATGTTGACTACTTCGAAACTGAAAGAGCTCTCTATATTGAGTGATGGGGAAACATTTAAGCAGGTACCTGATAGTACATGATGTGAGGCTCTCTCCATTGCCTTTATGCCCGTGTTCCTAATAATTATTCTTTTTTTCTGTGGAGAGACCTGTCTGAGTTCTCTCAGAAGTCCCAGATCCGTTGCTGTGAAGTGCTTTGAACAGAAATGAATTGCTAACCACCTTTACATTCTCATTATCTGATATATGACATGGAAACTTTTGTTCTCCGCTCTCTTCATGTGTGGAAAAAGGAGTAAAAGAAGCACCTTCTTTCCTCAGCCTTTGGTTTCGCTTCAAATCTTTGAAGTGTAAACAAAAGCTACTTTGAAGTAAATGCTAAAATCTACCTCTCTAAAACAGGTAGATCCCCTAAGCTTTGGTGTTCCTTATTAGTAATACAGAGAAGATTATCAGGTCTCACCGTGTTTCACAAACGTAATGTCCTTTTTATTTTCATGACCACATTGAAGTTAAGCCAGACTAGTATCTTTCATGTCTGATAGTAGTTTCTTTACTTGACAGATGCAATTTTTTTTACAAGTCCACTCTTCCATTTAGTATATCAGTCTTTCACAACACCATTAACTTCCACAAAACATCATCACAGGGAGGAAAAATATCTGAGAAGACGTGTGCATGTCGGCATTCTTCTGTATGGTACCTCAAGTGGTTTTAGGTGGTG
>JAOXNG010000021.1:97733457-97745725 GCA_028566535.1 Scolopax minor
TGCTGCAGCCGGGGCTCCGAAAGTGGGAGTTGCAGATACCATATCTGTCTATACCAGAGGCAGCTGCTGCCAGATTGGAAGAGGAAGATGGGAAGGAGGTAATGAGATCCCAAACTGGCCTGCAGAATATGGATGCCAAAAGGGAATTTTTCTCCAGGACAGTTCTTCAAAGACGAAGGCATGGGAAACGAGAAAGGCAGTGAAGAGGAACATGAGACAGAGACAAGTCAAAACATAATTTGAACTAAATCTCCAGTAAATACTTTGCATCTCTAACTGCTGCTTATGCATATTCACTTTCCCTACCATTGACAAACCATGTGAGGGAGAGGAGAGCCAACCTGCAAATAATAGTCCCAATTCAGATGAGCTTCCTCTTCTGAAAATGAGTAGGGAACCCATCCTTCAATGAGAAATCTTCTGTAATCAGCCCCTCTCATTTAGGCCATTGAAAGCTAGCTTAGACCCTTCGGGTTCAGAATTCATGTCTAAAGCTTCATATTTCTCTCTAAAGTTAGACACACACTGAAAACACAGTAAAAACTCAAGTAAAAGAGTAAAAATCATAGAATTGCCTAGGTTGGAAGGGACCTTTCAGATCATCTAGTCCAACCAGCAACCTAACACTAACAAAAACCATCAGCAAACCATATCTCTAAGCATGTCTTTTAAATGCCTTCAGGGATGGTAGATTATTGATTGACAAATTTTATAGTTCTATAGAGTGCAGTTGTAGAGAACTCGTGTGTGATCCAAGGAGACTACCCTTGCAACTGAGGGGTCCTTCACCAGGATCTTATCCTCTTATGAGGCAGCCTTTAATTGGCATTTGTCACTGCCTCTCAGATGTTTATATTATGCAGCAATGTGGTGGTCTCTTTGGAACTGTTCACTGTTCTGAAATAAATTATTTAAAAAAAAAAAAAAGCTGGTTGTTTTGTTTCCACCTGTGGCTCAAATGAAATACTAACTTGAATATTTCTAAAAAAACAAACATTATATGTTGCGCTTAATGGGATGGGAGACTAATTACATGAGAGAAAACAGAAATTACAACCTGTCACAGAAACATCTTTACCGTTATCGAAAACAACAGAGCATCGTAAAATATTAGTCAACTTCCAGTGTGACAGTTCAATGGTGCATTAACGGTGATGAATGTGCCGGAGTTGGCTCACCCTGACAAACCAGCCTGTTCAGGTACTCAATTAGATGAGTGGCTGAGGTGTGTATGTGTGGGAGGGAGGTTTTCCAGTTACAATGAGAACATAAAACAATTTGAATAGCAACAAGAGAAAGAGCGAGTGAGGTTGCCTTTTAGGATATTACAGGATATTGACAATATAAAAATATCAAAATATTTTTCCTTCTCAAACCACAACATATTAGGCTATTAAAATGGAATATACATATTCCTTCACACAAAGGTGTGATAGAAGTTATTGTCCCTTAAATACCCCAGATCACATCACCAGATTAAAATGCCCAATTTACTTTCAATGCTTTTAGCTCATGAATTCCATAGGGCACAGGTTTGTGTATGTTTTATAGTTACCTTAACAAGCTTAGCTATATATACTGCTTACTACTTTCTTGGTTGTGTTTTTCTGTTGTGTCTAAAACTCAAGACCAGACTGTTCAGTTCCACTTCCTTGTTCTCATTTGTTACCACACAGTCACCCTTCATGCTGACAGTACTTCAGATACTAAAAAGCCACAAAATCAGATTTTATTATTGTCTGCCTAGAGGGAAGTTGGGAAAAACCTGAGGTATTTGATACAGCCCAGGCCCCTCCTGCCATGATCCTATCCTGGTCCATCACCTTTGCAAGTCCAGGAACAGGGCATCTTGCCAAGATAGCAAGGCTTTTTGGGACACAGTGAGCTGCCCTCATAGTGTTACAAACAGGCTGGGTGGCAACAAACAGATTTCCAAGCAAGAAAAAGTGCATTTGGTTTGCAACTTAAAGATTCTTAATAAAAATCCAAATAATTAAAACAATTCCACCCTCCTTATGGTAAATAATTTACAATTAAGAAACTTTATCAAAACAAAATTGGAAACCCAGTGGAGAAAAAGACAAAGTAAGTCTGCGAAGGAGTACAGTTTATGTGCTTCACAGCATTAAACTGAAGTTAAAACTCTACAGGGAACAATAACTGACATAACTATATGTTTTAATTATTAGATACACTAACATATTGATTACATGACCCTCAAGTGTACTTACCTTGCCCTGGCTGTTTGGAATTCACTGCTACTTAACTTGCAGATTCAGTGAGAAAAAAGGAGGTGTTTCTTTCTGAAGCATTTGATAAAGCTCCAGTAAATTTAGATGACTCTCCACGCAAGGTGAGACCAAACTCCAAAGAAAAAGGGGCAAAGTATAATGCTGAATTTAGTTTAGTTCTGCAATGGGAACTCAGCACGATGATACAGAAGCATATTTTGCTCCAGGTAAATAATAATCAGTATCTAAAAACTTCAGAAGTCATGATTCGGACTCAAGTAACAATTGCCTCCAAAATCACTGGAGTTATGTCTCCTATGTGGCTACATTTTGGCCAGGATGTGTTTTCTGAATTTTTTGTCCAGACCCTGCATGCCCTTAACTATCTATTGGTTCAGTAATTTAGCAAGTATCAGCTTCCAGCTCTGCAGATCCCTCAGATCCTAGCTCAGCCCTGTCAGGACCTTGTCTCTCACTGAATATCCATCTCTGCCTTTCCTGCAAGGAGCCCTGAGGGCTTCCTTACTGTGTCACTCAGACAAGCAAGGGCTCGTTCTGCCACACTGTACAGACAGTCGGCTGCAAACAGGGGGTTTTGCCACTTCCACTCTGAGCTAAACTGGCACCAAACTTCACTGCTGCTATTCCAACCCCATGTCTTCACCTTCATCATTTCAGTTCCTGCAATTTTAAATTCAGAGATGATCTGAATATTTATGTTCAGTCATCAGTAAATTAATCAAGATGGCTAGGACAATTTATTTCAGGGAGTAATTCATAGAGTTATTTACTAATTGTTCTATAAGAAGTGTCATGGTCTGGCAGCAGCACAAATCATGGTGGGAAAATATTTCATTGCATTATAATTAAGTTTTATGTTTATTTAGGTAAATAGATTCTTAAAGTTGCTTTCAACACATTCTTCGTGTTGGATGCAAAGTATCTACCAGATAGTGCACAACCATATTTCACAGGACTGTTGACCAATATCAATGCATAAAAAAATCAAAGATAAAACCTGGAATGAAATCCTGGCCTTTTATTCCACCCAGAATAAAAGCACTTAAAAGTGCTTTTGTGATCTACTGAGTGCATTCATTAAATAAGGGATGGAGAAAAGGAGGAAATCTTCTGCTCCTTTCCCCCCTTCCTGCTCTGAGCTTCGTAGTTTCCAGCTCTTTGCTTGATCCTCTGATCCATTTGCTTGCTGATTCAACTCATTAACCCCCTAATTTGTGACTGCTTGTTTTTGAACTGTGCCAGAATTTCATTTAGGAACCTCAAATTGCTGTAATTCAAACAACTGATTTTCTTTCTCCCATTGATCAGGTCTACTTAGGTCAGAACATCACTTTATTTCTGTGATCATAACAGCTGTTGGCAGTGCTAGAGGTAAAAAGATAAATGGAGGTCTTAAAATTATTTACTTTGGGATCAGGTTAGCATATTTTATTGGACATAATAACTTTAAAGTAATAAGGTTCATTAGAAAAAAATATAAAATAATTTAAAGGAGTATGCAGCTGAGAAGCTGTCCATGGAAATTCTTTTACGTTCTCAAGAAGGCTATCCTATGTATAAGTCTTTGGAAATACAATGATTTTATATATAATATTTTAGTAAAGAGTATACTTCAGGCATGTCTGTTCTGTTCTAGTTTGGACTAACAAAAGATCTATAATTCAGGTTCTCATTATTTTTTCCCTTTCCTCTTGGTAATTTATCAGTCCCTGAATAGGAGCACAAAGGTGCTTTAATCCAAACGTAGCATTACATTACACCATTAAGGTGATGTGGTAAAAGTGCCAATCTGATTGTACGTGTTCTAAAGTATAGCTGTATAGATAAGAAAATGCAATTATAAAGAGCATACAACAAAAGTCATTATGCCATCTTTTATCACAGTAACAAGAACAGAAACTCAGTAGTGTTCAGTGTTTAATTAATTTGTTATGTGCAAGTTAAAAATAAGGATATTAATACAGTGATGATCATAAAAATCATATTAACACTCAGGCTCCTGCAGAGACTCTATTAACCTTGCCTCAGAGCTGTAAAAGCATATGCCAAGTTCTTACCCCTCCTAGACAAGGGAACAGATTAGTTTATCTCTTGAACTAAGCACATGGCTGCTTATGTGAAAAAAAAACCCAAACTACAGCTACCGAGTTTCACTCGATGGCACAGATTATGTACACTGCAGTAGATGGACATCTAGGATATATGGATATTGTAAGTGGCAGTTCCAGTAAGTGAATCTTAACTGCATGTTGCCATGGTTCTGAAGGTGCTCCCAGGGAAGAAACGGAAAAAGCCTTGTGAAGGTTTTGAGTTCGGTGTGGGTACAGAAAACTTCAACTTAAGAGTTTGTTCTGTAACACAGGGTAAGAGTGAAGTCGGGCAAATAAATACCACTAAAGCCAGTCTTAACCAAGGACCCAAGCTAGCAAGGAAAGAAATATTTCTCTTCTTTAGCCTGTAGAATAACAACTGGGATGAACCGTAGCTACCTTGGCAACCATGTCTAACATACACTTTGGAATTAAAGCTAAACCTGTGCTAGATTTGAGTTTTACTTGATGCTTTCTTTTTAATCCTTCTTTACCTTCTAAACTTTGTAACATCATAACATCACAGAAAATACTGTCCTATCAAATAGTTGTTGAATTACCTATTTCCTCTTTAAAGCTACTGTAGCTTTGGGGAACGTGAAACAATCTGCCATTTTGAGAACTGATTTAATAATTCAAAATGGTAAAACCTATGAAAGCCTTTTGGGTTTGTTTTGGTTTTTTTTTTTCCATAAAATAACCTTATAAACAAGCCAAACAAAAACACTGGGTTTGCTGCTTCTAGTGTAGATCAGTTGGAATATTACTAGATTTTACCAACTTGTTTCTCAGTAGCCATGATTATTTCTCTTATATTGCTTGTAATTTCATGCCAGCATTAGTTTAATCAAGAGTTAGATGGCAAATGTAAGTTTATCTAATACAAGATTTATAACAGGAATCTAGAATGTAGCATTTTATTCTGAACTTTTTTCATAAAATACATAGATTTACACTATTATAGATCTTCACACATTGAATAGCTTCTTAATTTTTTGAAAAAAAAAAAAGCAAGCACGTTATGTGTGCAGATTTTTCCCTCAAATATTTTTAAAATGACATAGTTTGATGAAAGTTACATTTAAAAGTAACTTTTAAATAGATTAACTTAGGAGGAAGAAGAAACACATTTGTCTGTGTTTGAAAGAAGTTTCCTGCAGTAGATTCTTCTCTGTTCAAAAAAATTGTCAAGAGAAGACTAACTCCTGTGCTGTTCACTCTACTGTTATTTCTCTGTTGTTTCTGCTGCTAAAACATCTCTCCACAAAAGATAGAAATGCAAAAGTCATCCTTTAACACATACCACACTCCCTGAAACATCAGCCACAAGACATGACCTTTCTTCTAGTGTTCTGAGCAGCTTTTGTCACCCATCCTCAATGAGACTTCTGCTTTTCTGAATAAGCTTTAAATATTACAACTTGTCATGATAAATGACAAACAATTTGCCTTCATACTGACAGTTAGAGGAAGCATGAGTTTCCAGACAGCTGGATGATGGGGTGAGAGCAAAGGATTAAATAGTTTTCAATCTCTTACTGGCAACCAGTTGCTTCCAGTAAAGGGCACACCTTCTTTCCTCTAGAGGCACATATTCATCACTTTATTTGAGGTAATTAATGCTTAGCCATCTTTTTAACCTCATGAAATGTTTGAGTGATGTTGATTAGGACATTGAGATATTTATTGATTGAGATATTTATTGATATCTCAATAACAGCAGAAGCAGTGAAGGGCATGAACACCAAGCTAAAAAACTTACACTGCTTGCAAGTGTTTTCCAACCCTCCACCTTTTCCATATCAGGTACTTCAATGCATCCAGAGCTAGAAATAATTAATCACCTTCTTAGGTACACTCTGAATTCCCAAGTCTAACCTTTTTATTCCAAAAGTTTTTTCAGTTTGTTTGCAAACACACCTCAACAACAAGCAGGTAGAGCCAAGCAGATGTTCTGTTTTGTTTTGCTTTTTCAGGGTCACCCAGTAATCTCACAGCTATTTTCTGCATGCAGGTCCTGGTCCTTTTTACCTTCCTCTGCACCAGGTTTCAGTCCTCATACAGCCCTGCCTGATCCGAGGGCTTGCTCTGAAACTCAAAATTTTGCACATAAGCCATGCTTTTCACCATTTCACATTTTCTGAACTGGGTAATACTTATGTCTCACCGTCGCTGCATATGACCATGGCATCCAAAACAAGTTGTAATATTAAAAATCAATTTTCTTCCTCTCTGTATGGGCTGGATTCCTATTCAGAATGTATAAGCATTTCTGTTCAGGCCAACCTTGTGTTTGACTGAAACTATGTAAACAATCATGCTCTCTCTCAATTTTAGCTTAGATCATTTTGTGGAGCTGAATAGGCTGGACATTACACAGTCAGAGTTTATTTACCATGTTTCAGCCTGGTTGTGAGTGTGGGGTTCACGAGCAAAGACTGCCCAAAAACCCTGCTTGTGGCTTTGCTTAAATTGTCATTTGTAATCACATTTGTAATTACCTTCTTGCTTATTTGAGCAAGCCAACGTATTTATAATTCAATTTTCTTCCCAGAACCTTCTTCCATGCAATTTTTGGTGGTGAAAGCTACAGACACAGTTATGGTTCTTCATGAATGCTTGCTGTGGGGCATTTGTTTTTCAGAGGATTCTTCTTCTGCAGATTGCTGAAAGTCACTACCTGAATGGAGAGAAATTTAGAAACAACTAGCTTGCTTTTGCCAACTGGCCTGTTCACATTGTAAATTGAGAGTTTGCTCAATCTACTCAGGTAATGAGGCTGATCAGAGAACTCCACTGTAATCTCTTTAACAGCCTTTCCCATTCAGCCCATGCTTCTGGCTTGTCTCACTTTGAATACACAGGTTTCAGGAGTGTGAACATTTGCTGGAAGACATCTGTGCATGCCCCCTCCCCAATTTTGAAGCTGCGGCTCCCATCAGATTAAAATTACTAGACCACAATTTACCCTAAGAACATTCTGATTTAGAACACTCAATTTACTGAGTCGAAGAAATATGCATTCTGGGAAGATTGTCAGGACTTTATATATATGAATAAAGTGATGATATATATGCCAAATTTCAGCAAAAGTCGATTAACTGGATCTATTACGTTGTTTTACCTAAATATTCTTTCCTTTTGACTTGACAGGATTCATGATTTTATTGCAAAAGATTCTGAATAATCAGGATCCAGGAAGGTTAGTCTAGAAATGGAGGAAACAGGAAAAAAAAGGCATATTTTACCTTAGCAAAATTTCACTTTTTCTTGAAGATGCTTACAATTATTTATAATACTTCTGGCAACTGTGGGAGTAAAATGAGATTTTTTAAAACAGCAAATGCTATGGCCCTTTTGGTGCTTTCAGGGATACTAAGGTGGAGTCATAAAGCTCTGAAGACACATCTGAACGTGTATTAGCATTACAGTTTATGTTGTGCATATGGACCAAATGCCTGGGAGAAACAGCACACTGGAGACTTCGCAGAACAAAGCTTCTTTTTGGAGACCTTCCAGAGGATGAGAGGACACACGAGGGAGCCCAGATAGCATCTGGTGGAGGACACTGTTTGGGAAGGTCTGGCTTGGTGGTGAGATGCTGTGAAAGCCCTGCAGGAGGTCCACTAAAGCACTTGAATTGTGAAGTCAAGGAAACCAGGGGAGATGAGGCCCCTGTTGCATTTCACAGTGTCTCTTCCTGGACATCAGCCTAATGAAATTACAGGTGGTATGCAAATCCTTCTTTTCACCAGTACATCCTAATCAAGAGCCACTGCCATCCATGGGGAGGGAGAGAGCATTTTCAGATTATGCTTTATTGATAATAATAAAATGATGCATTTTAATATTGAAAGTTGAAATTTGTGACAATTATTCTTTTCTGTGCTTCACTTAGGTCACTAATTTACACCATCAGGCTGATAACTGTCAAAAATTACAAACTGATAGTGGTGCTTCATTATCCAATATTTTGTGGAATAGAAAAAGTCTGCAAATATTATGAGCAGGTTCTCTGTGAAGAAACACATTTGCATCTATGAGTGTTAAAACTTAGCAGTGTTTCGTGCTCCTAAAAATAAGAGGGTGTGAACTAGCTGCAGTCTTTTCAGTGCTGTAATTGCACATTTTTTATATATATAGAGAGAAAAACAACCAAGAATTTTTTGTCAATAGTACTATTTTCAGAAATACGTCTGTCTTTCTTAAGTTTACTTACTGTTTTTGTGATTGCTTATAGTTAACTGGATAATTCTTTTTCCACCAGTGAATTTTCTAATGGACTTTAAAATTACCTTTCTTTTTTAACTTTCCTTGCTTATGCATCACTATATTTGGTGCCAGCAGAGTGCTATGACTGGCCTTGTTAGCTTACTGATGTAGCAGAGCTGGCTAGCTAAAAACAAAACAGGGAGCCATATAACACTTCTGTTAAAATTAATGGGAGGTTTCCCATTAATTTCTGAGGAAATAAAATAGATGTACTCTACTTCCTCCTAAGCATTATATACTTTTGGTATTCTTTTCAGAAACCATTGCATTTATTACAGAGAGAAGAAAGAGGTAGTCCTCAGTATTGAAGATGAGTAATTTGTAGGAACATCCTACAATTCTTTTATAGATGCCTTTCAAACATTTCAATGTGTGAAATGTTTCTTAAAAGTATCTTTGTGAAATGAGAAAAACAATTCAGAGAAATGGTTTAATAGTTCGTAAAGAAAGAAATTAAAATTAAAGGCAAGGCAATATAATTGCCAATCTCATTGATATTACCTCTTGATCACAACTTAATCAACTAAATCAGCTGTCAAATGTGAAATCTTGCCCAGAAGTAGCCACTTTTAACAGTCTTTTTCAGCTCTTTGTCATGGATAGGATATTTACTTAATTTCAGGAAGGAGACTTTTTTCCCCTTTGTTCTTAGCCATGAAAAGAGGTGAGTTTTACTCTTATTCTGCAGTATTAATGGCATCATTTGCTAAATTCCATGGAAAAGACATGAACTTGCAGAGGTGACTGTATCACTAGTATCATAAATAAAACACAGTAAGTTCTGCATGCATTGAAACTTCAGATTTATATGTCTTTGTTATGTGACTTGAGAAATTACTTCTAAAAACATTTCCTGCATATTCCTGTTTGCAGGCAGCATATTCTGTTCAATCAAAATTTACAGGGGAAATATGAATGCTTGAATATTATCTCTCAATGTCTTAGTAAACTTGAACCATCTGTCATAGCCAGATTAATTTGAAATTCAGCAGCAGATTCAAGCATAGGTACAGAGTCTTGTGTATTGAATTAATTTCTTATAAGCATTGGTTCCACATAAAAACACATAAGTAGTTTAAAATAATTGAAAGCTAGGTAATTTTCTGGGAGAAACAATGCATGTGAGATGCTCAGGGTCATACACCAAAAGTCATTACAAGTCAAATTAGAGAAACAGAAGACTAAACCCAGCTGAACTCAAATGACATTTCTCAACTGGAAGTCTTGCATGCTTTGCTGGAAGGGCAAAGATGAGATTCTGAGGATTTAGGGCTATCCTGGGCTTCATGCAGTCAGGGATATTTTATGACCACGAATGCTGTTTCTTGGCCCCTAAACCCTCAGTGACCCCATTTTTTTTCAAGCTTGTGTGGTACAGCATTAGTGTCTTCTACAGCCAGAAACAAAGGTGAGATGTCAATCTCTTTTTTTCTTTTTCATATTTGGAACCTCTGGTTTCTAAGGATACCAGTGCTGTCTAAACAGTCAAATTTGTAATGTTTTTTCCATCATCCCATCTTTTTAGTAGTCTGCACATCTGGAGCTCATGGCAAAATCTACTTCCTAGATGGGGCACTCACTCATCTTTTAAAATTTCTAGCTTTGTGAAATTTAACTGAAACCAGACAATATTTTCAGAAGGTATTAATAAGGGAACAGTTTTCAAAACCTTTCTTTCACAGAAAACTAGCCAAAAAACAATGTATTTAAATTTTACATGTTTAAACTTACAAAAAGTTTATGTAAAACAAAAAGTTTAAATCTTATGACAACAGCCAAAATTGAACTGTAGTTGTTCTAAGTGTGACATTTAATAATACTCCATTCACTTTGCTCTGATGTTTCTTGAGGTAGCTGAAGGTCTAAAATCTTTTCTTAAATTCTGTCTTTAGAAAATATATTATTTCATTTATCAGTTTTGCTTCTATAATTACTTAAAAGGGTCTGATATTTCAAATGTATAATCTTACTTTGTATGCAGTGTAAATTGCAATTATACCCTGAGGATACCATGGAGGTATGCATTTTGGGAAGTATCATTGCTTCCACAAAACATCAGACTGTTCCTTGACTCAATCCCTATGGATCTCAGGACTCATTTAAGGTTGGGGCATAAGACATTAAGAAGTGTGGTGTGCCCTGAAAAACATAAAATCTCTCCCTGATTTGACATGGTTTTAAAATGCAACCATACTCTTCTAAAACCACTTAAAAAAAAAAAAAAAAGTAGGAGGCGGGGGAAGAAAGAAATTATGTGGAGTTTATCACTGTCATAAATGATACTTCTTTTCTTGCAAGTGCCAGAGGGGCTGAAGAATCCCCTTTCAGTTAACGTACAGGGAAAATTTATCATCAGCCTTACATGAGTAAATACACACACACTGAACAAAGATTAAAGCCTTTACCATGGAATGAAAATTATTTTCATGTACAGTATTAAGAAATAGCTTTAAAAACTGAGAAGAATTAAATACAGGGGTGTTTCTTTTAATTCTTTTAATACTTCCCTCAGTATATATTAGTCATGTATTATTTGAACATTGTCTTACCTTGAGAAATTGCAAAGAGGTAATTAATATCGCTATTAAAGAAATTAATAGCTGTTGCATGAGAATCCTTGTGAAGCAGTCCCTAATTTTACCTGGCTGTTTCAACAGGGGCTTGAAGAGACTGCTATTTATAACTGTGGTTCCTAAAGTGTTTCCTAAGGCAGTCTCAACCTCTTTTTAACATAATTATAAAATCACTTCTCAATTGGAAACACATACGAACATTTGCACAGACTTTATGGATCAGATTTTATAACATGATTTCAGCACTTCAGACCTGATTCTGAGGTCAAAGAAGATTATTTTGGTTGAAACGAGTGATTCAATATGTATATTTTTGGGTTGTCCCATGCTGGTTAATTTAATAGCTGAGCTGTTAATGAAGAACAGCTTTGAATAGAAATAAAGTAATAGGAGATTAAATTATGTATAACTCTTGCATTTTTCCTGGTCCAATTTAGAAGCAAGAATTAAATTCAGGCTTAATTAAAGAATCAAGTAAGCTTCAAAACCAAAGAGTTACTGTGGATTTAGCTATACAAATCTAATAAGCACCACTTCAACCTATTCATTTAAGAAAAAATGAATAGGTTGTTGTTGTTGCTGTTACTGTTGGGTTTAATTATTAAAAATACAGGGAGACAGAATACAAGGAGAAATATCAAACATACTATTAAACTTACTTCACCTCCATGGTTATTGTGATGTATGCTTTAAAAACTGTGTGAGTCTTACATATAAGATTTTCTTAATACATACTTCTTAATATCCTTAGCAAAGCTTGGTAGGCATTGCTGCCTCCATTCTACAGATGAAGAATATTGTTGTAAGCTTTTATCAGAACCACATATGCAATCAAAGACTTCAGTTTACTGTTTTGATCTCCTGCTCTATAAATTGAGTATTATTTGTGTTGTACAATACAATTTTTCTTTTGCCAAGAAAGGTTGGACCAGATGATCCTTGAGGTTCCTTCCAACCTGGTATTCTATGATTCTATGAACATATAATTTTGTATAACTAACAGTATAACCTTTGATTTTTTGTTTGTGCTCTCCCTTCATTATGTACAATGAAATATCATATCATAGATAAACAGTAGCAC
>JAOXNG010000021.1:97799719-97819699 GCA_028566535.1 Scolopax minor
GGAAGCTTGGGCACAGAGCAGGATCTCCGTCATGAGCTCGGAGCCGCTCACTGAAGAAAGGGGCTATTCAGGTCCCAGCCAGGAGTCTGAGCTCACCATCTTGTCCCAAGGGCATTGCAGATTTAGGATTTTGCTTGTTCCCTGCCTGCAGTGGGTTTCCCAGCCAGGAGGGACATAGCAGTGGTGCCAGCTCTTCTGCCCTGCCTGGTGCCACAGGGATGACACGTAAAACTTGGGGTTTGGTGAATAGCAAGCCCTCTTATTTCTTCATGAGACTGGAAGTGAGAGGGAGAGGCTCCAGCAGCAAACATTGCTGTTTTCTGGCTATGTTGGCTGCCATATAAAGGTACAAACCGGCCTTGAAAGAGTGATATACATCATGAAGTTTTCTTATAAGTGTGAGTATTTTTCAGAGCATTTTGCAGACAGTGTAGGGTTTGTGGCAAGACTAGAAGTGCCAGCCTTGCCAGGAGCCTGTGAACGCCCAGGGATAATCCATCTATATTGCAGAAGGCTGCAATCACAGCCCTCTGGGATTATACTCAGGGCACACAACACGAACACGAATAGAGCGCTGCCAGAGGCTGCCCTGCTGCCTCTGGTGAAACATCAACCTGTGTTAGTGACACGTTTTCTACAAGTTCCCTGAATTGTGCTATGGTGTATATACACTGAGTTACTATAAAATGTTAAGCAAATAATTATTAAATCTTTTAGAGAGAAATGTTTTGTTCCGGTACTATATACACCAATGCTTTCCAGTATTTTACACATGTAATTCTTTCCTGTAAGAAGAGATCTTAAAAAATGTATCTTTTTAATAGAAAAAAAGATATTTTTTAAATTTTTTTATGCATCTCCTAAGGTCTTTTAAAGTTTCATTCTTTTTAGTCCTTAATCATATAAAGGTACACCACTTTCTTCATCTTCATCATCTTGCTGAAGATCATCAATGTTGCAATAAGCCTTTCCAAAAGCAAAAGCTGTAATGTCAATCAGTAACGTATTTCTTTTAGTTGTTAAACAATGCAGCTTCACTGACATATTTTAGGCTGCCAATTTTTTCCCTTGAAAGTAATCTGCTCTGAAGCACGTCCTTTATACCATTTATATTAAAATCAAGGAGCCTTCTGTCTTGCCCACTGCCAGTCAAAAGCTGCATAACTACAGGAGTCAAATCAATTAATAAAACTAATTTTAATCTGTATATTTTCACTTAAAACAGGAATTTCTTTGTGCTACATTCCACTTCTGCTAAGGCTAGTTAGAAAGAAACCTACTGTAATCAAACTCTGTATAACAGTAACACATCTTCCTTTGCTAACAACTTTATTTGAATTAATTTAACATAATCTAGGTTACATAAGAGTTTTGAAAGCTATTTAATATAAAGATTTCTTCAAGGTGTGGTTTCATGCTGAATCTAGTTCTGCTGTGATTAAAAAAGCCTCAGTCTGTGTACAGCAAGGAAATTTAAACCTCACAGAAAGATGTAAAATAGATTTTCTTATAATGTTACTGGAGCTCTTTAATTTCATTCACTGAAGCATGGACAGAAAATAATGGGTGGTATTTAAAAGTCCAAAATGTTTTATTCATCATCACCTTTGCATTTCTAATTTTCACTGAACCTTGTGTTGCAAATATTTTAGTGATGGCAGCTAATGATAGCTATTTTAACTTGCTGGCTGTGTCTACTTTTTGATCCTACAATGTGCTTCACGCCTTTGCTTTTTTGTGAATTGTTTTGCTCTTTACACACAGAGCTTGTTGACAAAAGCTACGAACTTCCATCCTTAGCTTACCAGCTACCATCATCTCACAACAGGAGTGCACTTTGCCAGTCTAGTCACAACAGATCTAACGGTGGATGACAGGAAGGAATTCAGCTTGTGCAATCAGAAAGATAACTGTAACACTCAGGAGTTAATATTCTGGAGGTCTTGTGCACAACCAGTATTGCATACTTCTATAATAGAATTGCCATAATGTCAAAAAGCCTGTCTTATTTCTCTTACAGTTTAATTTCTAGATACTTGCCCTTGAATTCAATGCAATGATCATGTCTTTTGTATGAATTAGAAAATTAATAACTGAATTATATTGTTAGTTTTATGCTAATACTTTATAAAATGCAGTAGTTAGGAGAAAAGTAGAATAGCATAATATGATGTTGAAATCAAGTATAATTAATGTTTCAAATGAGAATAAAAAGTATTATGCACATTGCTAAGTTTAAGAATTAAAATGTAAAATATGTAAACTAAAGGCTAGGATAGTAATCTCTTAAGTGCAGTGATCTAATTAGTGGTATGGTATAGCTGTTAAACAGAAATTCAAAGGGCTGACAAGGTCAAGAGTCTGAAAGAAATACAAATCTCTGTTTCCACTGGCAAAGGCAGCTCTTGAACATATAGGCTGTTAGTCTTTGAGTAGACTTCTGCACTGTGGTTTGCTGTCATGAAATATTCCTATCTGGTGAAACACTGCTTTTCTGAGAGGTCACACAGGACATTTTGTTACATTAAATGACATTTAAATACTTATCTGTACATCTTAAGTTGACAGATACTTTGTAAATTATAAGATGACTTATTTTGCAAATCTGTTTTCTGGCTGAGTATCTTTAACTTATTCAAGAATATAGAAGAGAAATAATCTCTCTATGGAACAGGTAAAAGGGGAATCAAACAGGATATTTAAAAAATATTTCTCTCAAGTCATCTCTCCCTTCCTCTGTTCTCTACTCTTGCTCCCTCTCTTTTTTCAGGGGAAAAAGCACAAGCCACACCTTAAAAATCATTATTCACTACCACATAATTAAGAGCCAGTTCTTACACTACTGATTGCTATCAGCTCTCCCAGTGGATGACATCTTCCAGTCATCAAGATAACAATGACTTTGTAGAAATTCCCTCTTGCTTCTTTAAATAGTAAAGTAAATTTAACCATCTCTTACCTGAAGAAACAGTTACATTATTGCTGTGATGCATCAAATACAGAACTTTTCAAAAAGCAGGCATACCTCTTAATAACTTTTCAAGTACTTCATAGGACCTTGTTACAATCCATAGAGTTTTGAAAAATTGCATAGAAGGCTTATCTATAAATCTACAATATAGCCAGAATTTAGAATGTGTCTAAAAACTTAATGTTCTAATTAAAACCTACTGAACCAAAGAAAATACTATATTAGCTTTTTGATAGGCAAAAAAATACAGGCTGCAGCAGATTTTCAGTGTTGGTTCACTGCAGACTGTGGCATCTTGTCTATCTGAATAAGGGTAAAGAACACACAATTGTGAGATGGACTCAGATCCAGGCCAGGAAAGACGTAGCAGCCTAATAGCAGGATGTAGTTGAACATTAAATGCCAAAGTTACAATAAAAAATGCCTAACCAATTGCTGCCTGAACCCAACAAACAACACTTAGGTCTTCTTGTCTAACCTGAAAATTTGTCGTAGCAGCTTCGGTTCAAATTAGCCCACGTAATCTGGTCTGATATTTTTATACTTTGAGATGCCATCTTCCTAAATTGAGAGGCAATATTCTATTTACAGCCAATCGGAGTGAGTCATTTCCTTGTGAAAGCCTTCAAAGGGTGATTATCTCTACCTGAATTTAGACCTGTAGGAATTCCCCCTTGGTGTTTTGATTGCTTACTTTTCTCTAGAGAATATATAGGCATCCATCTCCCCTCATTTTACATATTGAATCTTTATTACTGCACAGCAAAGAATGCAGTATTTGTTTCAGTCTACAAAAAGTCTACAGCCTTTTTGTAAATGAAACAGCTATTGTTTACTGATCTGAACAGTCATTATTTTCAATAAACTCTGTGAAGTGGGAGACTGGGGCTGTGGCCCTTACTTCAAGATTTTGTCAATTTTTATCCAAACTTTTTTTCCATCCAATCCCTTTTCATATAAAGGTAGACAGGAGGAACACTTCAAGCCACAGTGAATGTAAACCATTCACTGGCAGATGGGGTCTGCCCTCATGGTTATTGCAGAAAAGATGGACATTAATTTTCTGGCTAATTCTGTGTAATGCTCACAGGGAGTGGGGATTTCTAGGTTCCTGTGTTGAGGAATGCTGATGAATTTTACATGAAACAGTAGCTGTATAATGTAGATACGATTTGTCTGGAGGAAAGGATGGGAGCCAGAATCCCTTCAGCTAGCTGGCTTGCTCCAGTGGTTACTGGCATATAAAAACATGCTTCTCTAGATCCATTCGGAGCAGTGGGACAGTTTTATCTGGAAGCAATAAAAAATATTTCTGAGTAGTTCAGAACTTTGTTGAAATAGAAAAACTGGGTTTAAAACACCAAAGACAAAAGGAAGATAAGAACAATTCTCACACCGAGATTAACAATGCGTTGAGTTATCACATACATCACTGGCCCCCTAGAGAAACAGTTGTCCCACAAGAAAGATTATATATTTTACAGGAGATTTTGGCATCTAATTTAGTTGTTTAAGTAGAAAAGATACTCTTTTGGAATAACCAGTACTCATTCTTATCATATGACATTACAGAGATCCTAGGCTATGAGAAGGTTTTGGACTGTAGAAAGCTATACCAGTCTGCAGTAAGTTAAGGAGTCACTTGCCCAGATGCTTAACTTACTGCATGTTTTCTCCCATCTTCAGGAGGAATATAACTTTCCCTGTGCAGTGAATAAGAACCTTAAATACCTAACACAGCTGAAGTTTGCCACAGGAATCAGGCATCTTAAACCAGGTCCTGCAAAGCTAAGCAATTGGTAACTATGTACTGTACATGGCCCAGTAGCTAAATATTCTAAACCAGAATAATTTGGAAAAAAAATCATATTTATAAAGAGAAAAATATTGCCACTTAATAGTTTACAATTTACTTATTACAAAATGATTGGAAAATGCTTTATATATAAATATATATATATGTAAAAAAAGTAAAAGCTAGTTCCAAAAAAGATTGAAGTAATAAATGCAGTCCAAGCTAACTTATGCTGCTTAGGTGAGTTCATAGTTTGCCTAAAAATTCCTTAGGACACCTTGCTTCTTTACGCCTATAGAAATGTTTAGATGTTGTGAATGACTTGGTAAACTGAGGGCACTAAAAGATAATTCCTGCATTATCAAGTAATTAGGTGCAGTCAGGGCAGCTGAGATGCTGAGAGTCCTGCACCTCTGTATTCTATATGTTCAGGGACTTTGCTTCAGGTTAGATTTAGTCTGGCTCCTGGGCAAAAAAGCTTCCTCTAAATACAATGTAAAGTTCACTGAAGACAAAAAGTGTTCTGGGTGGCTCAGTGGTGGTGTAGATAAGGGGATGCTTTTTAACCTAATGCCCCCTTGAAGCGCTGAAAATATCTACACCACTATATATACTTCAAAACTGCTCCGAAATCCAGACCTGCACATGGTAAGTGGAGATTATGACAGGCTCACAGCAAAATCATACTATTCCTCTGACCCAATTTGCTAATACAGCCGGGCACTGGCACATGCCTCAATAAATGCTGTTGCATTTGCTTTTAAATCTTGGGGCTGACGGTGCATCAGAGAAAACTGAAATCCACAGTGTCACAAAATACATAGCATGTTACTGGGAAAAACTTCTTTATAATCTTTGGAGAAATCTGTTCACAGCCTGAAAATTTAAATGGATGAGCTTCATCTTTGCTTGTGGACTGTATAGCATTCACAGAGATTATTGGTCTATTTTGTATTTGTTACATTTTTTTAATAGAAAAGCTCTATATTATAACTAGTAACAGATATGTCAACATCCATAATGTTTCATTCAAAGGCATCTCATATTACTACAGTGTTTGACTGAAAAGATTGTGTCATTTTGATCTGAAAGCTATTTATGCACTTGTTTAAATTTACTCACAGCTTATTTTCAGTGGAGATAAGATATCAGGGTTCAGTTGTAAAAGTGCTAAACTCTAATTTTTCACTGAAATCAGTGCTAGTTATCAAGTAGCAGCAGGTACTTTTACTGTAAAACCATATAAATAATAAAGTAGAAATTTTCTAAAAGATAATTCAGGAAGACCACAAGGGAAAAAAAAAGATTATAATAACAGCTTGCCTGAAAATTAATTGTGAATTAAAATTCAAGGTCTCGGCCACCTACACAAAATAGTGTAAAGGCTTTAATAGTCGAAAGGTTAGAAAGAGAAAAACAAATAAAGAGCATTAATATTTAACAAAACTACAAAACAAACTAAATGAAGAGATCATTATCAATTGTGAAAATTACAGCCTTCCTGCAAATTATGCATAAATGTATAGAGGAATGATTGAGGCAGATAAAAATTATTCCCATTTTTGGCATGTTTGAATAAAAAACCAGTAGAACCAGGAATAATAACATGTGTTTTACGGTAAACAATCTATGAATGAAATACCTTAGTCAAACACGTCACCTTCAGAGTTAGAAGAAATGTTGAATCTTTCACAAACTACTAAAGAATGATAGCTCTAGGTTGGGGTTCTCAATTCCCATCACAATTTAAAAAAAAAAAATCTTCTATACTGTTACTTTGCAAAACCACTCACTTTTGTCTCTCTACTTCCTGGAGTGCATTCATGGGAGTTATTCAGAGCCGATGAAAGGATTAATGGGATACAGTGAGTAATTTTTCTGAACTGTAAAATGGAGCAGGACTTTAGCAATACCCTAAAGAAATATTTCTGATTTCTATTTATTGAGAGAGAATATTGCACCTTTATGTAAAAGAGACGTATCGGAATAAGTAGTGACACTGACTAGACTTACAAATTAAGGCCACATAAAAGATTTCTTGAAGAAGGAGGAGTATCTATTGATTGTTGATATTTACTGCTGTTCCTTTTCTATCTTGCAGATAAGACATAATAATAAAAAGAACATGATGTGTGGGTCTCTGCAGACTTATAAAAATGCTCAAAAGATTTTTTTAATGCTGTTTGCGATGTGGCTTTTTAGTGCATGTATTAAAAAAAAATCAAATCAGTACACAAAAAGAAATTAAACTAAGAAGTGCAAGTGCTCTTTTGATGCTACCATCTTCTTGGGTAGTTTTTCAAAATATTCTGTGATTCCTAAAACTGTGAAGACCTCTATTTTAAACTTTATTAAACATCCCTAAACTAGCAATGGCTCAGTGACTAGTTCAGAAGGACTAAGGTAGACATTCTGGAAAAAGACTTACAGAGTTCTTAAGGTTTATGATTTGAATTCATATCAACAATTATCAAATTACTGCACAGGATAAAAGAAGACAAAACTCCATATTGGGACGTATGAGTAGGAAAATAGATTTCTATAAACAATGTAAAGTAAACCTTCCTTTCTATTTAACACCGAAAAGACTTTAGGTGATGCATCGTATCCAGTTTTGGATATCATACTTCAAACTCAGTATAAAAAAATTATCTTCCTTTTTCTTCTTGCCATCATTGGCTGTGGTGATGGCTAGTGTGAGTTGAGTGTCTAGTCTGGGTTATCTGCTTCTTGGTGATAGTCATTGCTGAAACAGTGATCTTAATTGTTCTTTTTTTATCATTTCTAATTCATGGTTTAGTTTGCTTGTGCTTTTGGCAAGCCAGACTTGAATGCTAATGCTTTACACTTATTTAGCACTCTATTTTCATTCGGGCTGTATTTTTTTCAACTATAGTGATACGTGCTGATTACTACCTGTACATATTTAAAGACCTTTGGTGCAAGTGAGAGGTCAATCAATTGCAGTTTGTTTACATATTAATAGTATATATGTTGTTGTTCAGAAATATATCAGATATTAAGCATGATATTTATAAGTAATATGTAAAAGATTTCACTGGACATAGCTTCATTTCAATATTAGTATTTTTGAAATCTAATTAGCCAGTTATTCCTCTGAGCATGTGTTCATGATCTTTCCCATTTTCCTTTCTTGGCAAGGCAGCTGCCAAAGAGATTTCTTTTTCAGCCTGTTGTAGTGGCTTAGGTTAATAGTTTGACCAAACTTGTCAGATTGATATGATATTCAGCATGGCATTTTCAGCTGCTATTTATTCTGCTAAATTTCCAGTGTTACAAGAAGAGTGTTTATTCAAAAAGCACATGTTTACTGTGCAAATACTCCACAATACCAATATCATTAGCCTAAAATAGAGGGGTTGGTACCATTCAGAAAAAAATCCTAGGATGATCAGAGGTGCTCAGGAAGGATGAATTAAGGCAACGGCCCTAAAAAGATCACTGTAATTTAAGCAGAAGAAGCTATTTCTGGCAGCAAGCAACCATGGCTTGAAGTTTGAATTGCATAGCATTGAGTAGTACTGTGTAGTGTTCTGTAGTGAGTCACATTACTTTCCTAAGAAAAATTCAGTTACAATAGTAACATAATTCTCTCATAATTTATTTCTTATAATCAATGGGGAATTTTCCTTGTTGCAGCTCCGGACTGTTATGTCTCATCCTTTCTCTGGATTAATCCCTTCCCATAAAACACTGCTTCGGATTATCTTTTTGCTGCCTCTTCTCTAATTTCCTCATCTTCTTCCTCACATGGGTCATGTCCTTCTGTCCCCAAGCATCTTAATGTCCTTTTGCTGGAGTCACTCATTTGAGTTTGTCAGTATTCATGGGCTTGGGGTTTTTTTTTGATAATTCATTTTTATTAGTCTTTGGAAATATTATTCCTCTCAACTAATTTTGTCTGTGTAAAATTAGGCAAGAGGTCAGGACAGATTTCTTCAGAATTGATGAAAGAAGAATGATTCATCCTATCTGAAGAAATGTCTATCTTACTTTACAATGTTTTTTGTTTTTTGTTTTTTTTTAATCCAGCCCAACCCTCAATGGTATCTCATCTTTTAAATCTGGATTTGATAAACCATTCTAATCCCCTTCTTTTCAACATTTTTGCCTAATTTTGTTTCACTAACCTGCTCCTCTTATTTTCTTCAGCTGTTAATAAAAATTTCTGGTAAGACTAGTCCAAACTGCTACTACTTTTTCTCCTATCTGACACTTCCTTTTCATGAAGCCAAATCATTAGGGAATTTAGATCTGTTGTGTTTCAAAATTTTTCAGTGTATTATCTGCTATGGATCTTTAAATTCCTTACCTTTCAGTCATCACACAGTTAATGTAAATCTAAGGTGCAGTTATTTCCAATATTATATGTATTAGTCTGTTCAGTCATAACTGAATTTGTCTCCTAGATGAAGGATATGGTTAGAATTACTTTGGAGTCTTCCACTGAGAGGTCTTTTTCAATGAAAAAGCTACTATTTTATGAACATTTTATAATCTTGTACTTAATTCAGTAAAATTTAGAAAAGGAAATAGCTCATAACTTCAGGATTATTTTTTCTTAAAATACAAAAGACACTATACTGGAGCTGCTATCACCTGTATCAGAATAGGCAATTTTTCAAGAATAACCTCCTGAGATGTAGGACAGTTAAAACTGCCAAATTTTTATTCATTATTTCTCAAAGTCTCAAAACTCCCAGTTGCAATAAAAAGATGACATCCCACAAATTCTTATTATTGTCAAAAATAATAATAATAAAAAAATTACTTTAAAAAAGAAAATACAAGAGTTCACATAGAACAGAAAAAAAACCTTCCCAACTACACATATCCATGGATGAGTCACGGTGTCTTTTTATCAACGAATCAAAAAGGAACAGTCAAAAATGAAATGTAGCCATAAAGAACATACTAAAATTGCTTTAGATATCCTAAATAGGATAAATATTCCATGAGAATCTGTATTCTCATACCACTTGTTCTCGTGTTTTCTCTTGAATATGAGAACAAACACAAACCCACTTAGAGAGTAGACACTAATATGGAAGGAAAAGTGGCTTGATACACAGAGGTTCATCATTAAATGATACATCCCAGATCAAATGACACAGAAAACATAAAAGCTTTTAATATTACCAAACATATGGAAATTAAAAGATGAAAGTGCTTTTACTCTGAAGTGTTGAATAACACTGTTCCATCAACAAATCAATAAAAGATAGGTTTTGTGTTTGGCCCATCAGGTAACAATAAAAATGCGGCTACAGATCTCTAGCAGATAAAGCTGAAACAACTTCATTAGATTATTGAGTCCATCTACTTCTCTCACACCATGATCAAATACAGGTTTGTAAGGAAAAGAGGGTGAATAACGACAGATTGCAAGCACTAGTGTCTGCTAGTAAGGAAATGTAATGTAATAACACACCACCATCCCACCCCCCACCCTTCCCAGCATTAAAATAAGTTACAGATAACTGAAGAGAAAAAGAACAGAGAGAGAAGGGAAATCAAATCTTTTCACTGTAGCATGGAATTATGGGAATTGCAAAGTGGATGGTAGGAAAAGAAACAAAATACACATCAAAGAAGCTTGTTGGCTTATTTTTTTTTAATAAAATGTATAAAAAAAGCATAAAGGAGCATAAATTTAAAGAAAATAGAAGAGAAAGAAGCTCCTTCTTCTTTGCATTCCTCTTTATTCTTCCACTTGTTATTTTGCTTCTTTTTTACCATTTTTAGGGCAATACTTTAGTAAGTATCCCCTCCATTCCTCTTTTGTTTTCTCTTTCCCTATAAATTTGTATTTTGAGCTCCAGGGCTCATTTTGCTTTAGTTGTTTGAAACGGGGACTCTGCATTCACTTCGGTTATTGACCTCTGAGAAAACTTTACTTCTCTAAACCATGATGGTTTTGTTAACAGCAATGGTAAGAAAGGCAGCATTCATACTTGGTTTGTGTTCCACCTTCTTGGCTGGCATTTGCCTTTTTATTTTAATTCACTAGAAGAGAGAATTGCCATTAATCTTAGACAGTTTTCTCACTTGCCTTTCTCATACCCATCTCATCTCTCAGACCAGGCAGCTTTTTTTTGTTTCGGATATTTCAAAAAGACAAACTTTAGTCATGGAGGTTAATCTGTCTAGTTTTCTTTTATAGTCATTGGAGAGAAGTAGCCTGGTTTAGATATTGATTCAATTTAGGAGCTGAATGCTTAAGAATGGTTTACTCCTTATTTCCTACATGCAGCTTAATAGAATGTGGAGCCTAAAATAGACATTAAAAAAATTCCCATTGAAAATGGATTCTTTTCATTCAGTTCAGTATTCAGTAGTTTCTACCTTCTTCCCTGAGAATTGCTGGGAGAGTCTCTCCACTCAGTAAAATTCTCTTGGTGTTAACTAAGGCTAAGTAACTAAGGCTACATTCTTTTCCTTCCCATGGCTTCTATCTTCCTTATCTCTGGTCAGTAATCAGTCTTCACTCACATGGTCTGAGTGGTTCTTTTGCTTTTATCATTTGTATTTGTTCTGTCATCCATGCTTTTTAGCTGTTTCATACTTCTCTTACTCCTTTCCCTACCACCCGTTACTTGGAGAGGTAGGAAATCTCCATATGAACACCTTGTCAGGGGAATAGCTAAGTATTAGTGTAGCCCACAGCATGATTGTTCCACAGACATGGAATCTTCCAGAACAGTTTGGTCCTAAAACCTTTCTCTGGCCACAAAGTTCGTCAGAGACTTGGGAAGTTCTTTTACCAAAGCCATCTTATTCCATATTAAAATACCAACAATTTGAACAAGTCGGCACTTTCATGAGGAAAAGATGAGCTTTACTAACCATTCTACAAAAATGTGAGCCAGTGCCAATAAAAATATTACCTAAATACAAAGAAATTCTAAGCAATGGGTTTAACTAAAACTCTTATTCCAATTAATTAGAGAAATTGGCAATCAGTCAGGTTCTGAATGGGTTAAGAGGGAAAACATAAAATTAAAAAGTTCTGCCTCAATAGCAATTCCTTCAGTATTGACTTCCTCCATCCTTGACAATGTCATACCTGCCCCCTCCTTTTCTTCTTGTAGGTACTTATGGGCAGCTTGTGGATGTCAGAACCCTGCAGACCACCTGAGTGTGCAGGTGGTATCAAATACTGTGTTAAAGATGAGCAGAAATAAAACTGTTACCTGTGTTCAGATATTCAAGATCCTGCATCATCTGGACACCTGTGGGTAACTAAGGGCAGCTCCAGGCAACTCTCACAAGATCATCTGTGGGAGTAAACAAACAGCATAACAGATAATGCAGAGCATCACCACTTCTCTGCAGAGATCTTATACATTTCATGGGAGAATTTGCCTAATGCCCACCTTGCTTCACATGACTAGTGAGCACCCATTGCTTTGGGTTTATGTATAAATATTGCAATACAATTTTAAGAGAAATTTTACTGAAATTAAAAGTATGAGCAAAAAAAAAAAGACTGCATACATTCTTTGGAAGAAGCACTTTGAATGAGAACATTTTAAGCCAGCAAAATATGACTCACCTAAACACAGTTGTTAGGGCAAGTCATCCATAAGAAACAATTTGTTCCAAACTAAAAATGATATTACTATAGATAATCTAAGTAATAACCATAAACCCTGAAATGATGTATTATATATGTAAGGATTAAAGGACAAGAGAACAAGATAGAATTTTCAGATAGGAGGAGTTCAAGCATCAAATCATGCATCCTAGGGCAAGCTTCTATTGAAGTGACTTAAAATATAGGCACAGAAAAGGCTCAGAAAAAAAGATGAAATATCTCTCAATTAAGATATATTTCTAAATTCATTTTTAGGGTGTGATATTTCAGGCTGAAGCTACCAAAATTTGTTCACTACTAAATTTAACAAGACATTGTTCTGCTTCATTACGTCTGAATTTGTTGAAGATCAGAGAGCATATTGATAAGGTGTCACCATAAAGACAGCAATTTGAGGGTAATCATTCAAATCTGTATTTGTACCAGTAACTTGAGGTAGATGACAATGAGAATTCACTATGTACTGCAACAGGATATGTATGAGGCAAGGATATTCTGAAAAATAATGATAACCTGACTTTTCAACAAATAATTTTTGCTGTAAAAGTTAAGAAAAAAATTCTGGTTATAAAAGTCACTGTACTCTGAGATTCTCTAACTGTGATACCAGAGAAATACAATGGCTGGAGAATGCTAGTGTGGCAAAATACAGATATAAAAGCTGTGGTAGTTAAATATTGTTAGCATGGGAACAATATCAGCAAAGATACAAAATTAAGGGCTTCAGCATGCACTAACAACAGTGCCAATTTTCATCAATAAATACTAAGTGTGCAGCTTTCTTAAGGATTCTGGATCTCTGCCATGGTATATGGTCCTTATTAGAGGATAAGAAAGAAACTGCACCACTGTTTTGCCCTTCAGCCCCAGCTATCTGCACTGTAAATGGATCTGCTGATGAAAATCTGTCTCTGTGTCTCGATTACCTGCATCAGATATTCCTCTGTGTGCTCTGCCTTCCCCTGTCCCTCCGCAGCCTACTCCTGCTATCCATAAGAATAATATTTAAAATGAAGCACAGAACTATACAGGCCACATCTTCCAGAAGGTTTTGAATACAGCAAAATATGTACAAAGGAGATGACAAGTGATATAATGAAGGAAAATATGAGTATATGATACTTAATACTGTAAGTGTAGAGTTAGCCCAAAGCACTCACATCATTCTCAAACATTTCCAGAATTGGCCATTATTTCATATTAGTAGCAGTAGCCACTTCTTTTAAGTGCCATTTGAAACTATCAAAACTAGTTAACTGGAAAAGACTTTTTTTTAAAAGTTAAATTTAGATAAAATGAACTGTATGACCCACTGAAATACCCTCTAGATTTCTTTCTTTCTTCGAACAAACCAGCTAGGCAGCAATCCTGACAGGAGGCATTCAAGTACTAAGTGATATATACTGTACTAAACTTCAAGTGTGATGGGTAAAAATAATAAACAGACATCAAAGGTTTGTGTAGAAAAAAAGAATGTCAGAGCTCTTGGGAGTAAAACATAGGAGCAGAAAGTTGATACAGTGAGCTTTGTGCAGATGGTCTAAAACTGCCAAAGTCTGACCCCTTTAAAATAGACTTGTCAGAACAATTAACTTCAGGGAAAAAAAATGCAAAGTCATAATGAGGTGACAGTGAAGGAAAATCCTTCCTTCAGTTTTGAAACAGGACACATTATTTTATCAAGTGAAGAGTCCTAGGGACATATTTATAATATGTATAACATATAATAACACTCTGAGAAGATACTTTAAGCTGAAAATATACGTAGTTTGGAAAGACACAGAAAGAGAAGGGAAGGTCTCATTTGATTGCTCCAAAAGCTTTTGGTTTTGGAACTACTTCATTAGTTGTTCTTCTGTAAGTACAGAATTTTTTGTCTTAGAGGTCTAACAATCACTTCCAGCCAAATTCCAAACAAGCTGGAGATCCCCTGCATTTCATCTGCCAAAATGAATTGCTTAAAATGAGACAATATAAAATATTTTAACTTTCTTTTGATTTGAAGTATTTAAATAACCCATCCTATTCCCCAACTCTAGATCTGTCTACAATTTGCAATGCACTCGAGTTCATAGAATCATAGAATAGTTTGTGTTGGAAGGGACCTTTAAAGATCATCTGGTCCAAGCCCCTGCAATGAGCAGGGACACCTTCAACTCAATCAGGTTGCTCAGATCCCATCCAACCTGACCTTCAGTGTTTCCAGGAATGGGGCATCTACCACCTCTCTGGGCAACCTGTGCTAGTGTAAAAAATTTCTTTCTTTTATCTTAGCCTAATATATACTCTCTTTTAGTTTAAAAACATTACCTCTTGTCCTGTCACTAAAAGTCCTGCTAAGAAATCTGTCCCCGTATTTCTTATAAGCCCCTTTTAAGCACTGAAAAGCTGCAATAAGGTCTCTCTGGAGCCTTCTCTTTTCTAGGCTGAACAACCTCAACTCTCTAAGCCTGACCTCACAAAGAGGTGTTCTATCCCTCTGAATTCCAGAGAATCTTTTTAGTTTGTAATTTTATCCTTATTTTGCAAATGGGAAACAAAGACATGTAAAAATTAAGGCATCTAACTTCTAATATTTTGGTTCTGTCTGATTTACTGAGAACGTAAATGTAGGTAAACAAAGTTAAGCTCAAATCTTGGAAAACCATAGAAAAGTCATCTTTAAAGTATGGCTTATGAAATGACATATAAAAAATGTGAGTTTTTCTTAAACTTAGGTTGTTCTATTGGAAGAACAATACAGCATCTCACATGTCATCCAGGAAGTTCCTGGAATGCCAAGGGGACTGCTTCCTCATACAAGTATTAGAAGTGTAATCCAGGAATGTGGCACTGCTGGATTTGCTACTCACAAACCAAGAACACTTGCTTTGCACTAACCTCTGGGCTAGTGATGGCTTTGGCTGCACTGGTTACAATACTGTGGAACTTTGGGATCCTGCTGAGCATGCTCAAAGTTAGAGCTTGTCCAGCAGACAGGCTGGAGAGGGTCCAGAGAAGGGCCACCAAGATGATCAAAGGACTGGGAAGCTTGCCAGTCCTTTCCTCAGGAAAGACAGAACTGGGTTTGTTCAGCCTTCAGAAAAGAAGGCTTTGGGGAGACCTTATCACCATGTTCCAGTATTTAAAGGGCAGCTACAAAGAATCTGGAGGCTCCCTTTTTACATGGAAAAGATGCAGGGTAATGAGTCCAAGTTATTCCTCGGGACATTCCAATGGGACAAAAGAGGAACATTTTTCACAATGAAAATAATCAGCCACTGGAATAATCTCCCCGGGGAGGAGGTAGATTCTCCATCATTGGAAACTTTTAGGATTCAGCTGAATGATCTATTCCAGACCATGCTTTTGCCAAGAAAGATTGGACCAGATGACCCTTGAAGTCCCTTCCGAACTGAATTTTGTGATTCTATGATAATCTTTAATTACATGACTTATTTTATTTCATTAATCCAAAAGGGTATTTCTCTCAATAAAAAATATGAAGAACAGTCAGATCCCAGATCACTAATGGGAATGACTTCAATCATTAGTATGTTAGTATGTATTTTGGACTGAGCAATAAAAAGAGCCAGACAGTCCAGCCTGTGCAAACCAGAGGAAATCTGCACACCAAAAGACACATTTGAAGTTTCAAACATTCCCAGAATAAAGTTCTACGCACAGATTTTTAGTCTTCCTTACAGAAGGAACACTGAGCACTATATAAACTGTTTGTTAAATACAGTTATGTTTGGACAGTATTGTATTGCTGCAAAGGACAAACATGATGTTCGTACTAAAATCTGATCTATTCAAATATTTGTCAGCATATTTTCTGTTGCCTTGAGGCCTTTGCTTAAAGTGGTGCCACCAAAAAGGCTAGAGTAGGTTTTTTTTTCAGCTGGCAATACTACTGTAATCCAATTTTTAAAAATGGTAAAAGAAAGCTTCAGAAATAATAGATTTATTTCCCCCCTCAGGCAATTTTTGTGTGTTGCAGGGTTTCTAAGCCACTTGTTATCATTCCATTTCCATTTACACTGGCTTCATTTCACTGGTTTTTGTGGAGGTGCTCTGATATTGCAATAAAAGGTGAGCCTGTAAAACCTAGGGAGTGGGAAATGTGGGTGATTTTTCAGTTATTAGCAGCTGGCCCATGAAAAGAAAAAGATCCCTCCTCACAGACTTTTTCCTCTCTAAATTTCCTTTGGTAGAGACATAAAATACCATTTGTGTTCCTCTGATAGGGTTTTGAAGTTTTGGGTAGTTGGTTTTTTTTTTTTTTTGGTTTTGTTTTGTTTTTGCAGATGAAGAGTTCTGTATGGTTTTCATTTCCAAACAACCCACAGGTGAGAGCACAAATCTCATCTACAGCATTATGAATGATTTATAATGGATTCGTAAAACAAAGCTTCAAATAAAACGCGTCCTCATTTATTCTGAGTTTGAATCAACTGCTCATTGCTGTAAAGTTGTTCCCAACCTGACACAGATATTCCTCTTAAAACCTTATGATATCAGAAACACAAGCGAGCTTCACAGCTGCACTTATGTAAAATAGCAGATCAGTGTATACACTGTTGAGAATTAATGTGATATACCTGCCGAAAAGATGATTTCATTCAATGTGACATGACATTCATATGTGACAGTAAAGAGGCAAAAAACTCCCATAATGAAGCTTAAACTGACTAATGCAAATGTTTTCTAAAATTATATCTTAAGCTGCTTGACAAAGTATGGGTGCCAGTATCATTGAGAGATTTTACTTTTACTGACTCAATTCCTGAACTTTTCTTTAATTAAAAAAGGTTAAATCACACCTGTCATCTATTACTAATTTTGTGTTATTAAACTCATCATATTGTTTTTATTAGTTACCTAACAGATATAGGGATAGAGGTGACATGCCTGATGAAATAATTCAGGCTATGAAACCTGTTTACGTAATTTTCTGAAAATAGGATTTCTTTGGAATATACTAACTAATTACTTGAATCAAATCACATTTTAATTTACACCTGTGTAATTTTACTTCTGCTGGGTCCACCTGGGCTCATAGTAGTACACCTGAGAGATGCCTTTGTTCTGAATATCTGTGTAATGTTAAAAGGCAGAAAAGTAATCTGCTCATATAATTGTTAACCTGGAATGTATGATCTTACTTAAAGTTTCTTTTTTTTTTTTCCCAAGCACAAAGAGTCATTAACTTTATAGTAACTGAAATAACCTCTTTCTCTTAAAAGTAAACCAGTGTTTTATCACCCTGGCAATAATGGTTTATGGTACGACTTTATTTTTTGCAGTCTTTATACCACTACCTTCCCTTTTATCAAATATTAGCTGATGCTGTCTTTCAAGGTTGTTTAGCACAGAAGCATATGCAACTATTTCCATATGTGGCTGCATTTTGTCTACAGTGTGTTGAAATTGTAAGAAAATACATGGTATAATGATGTAGAGAAAAGGTTTGCCAGGAAAAGAAGCAGCTTCACCTAGCCATAGTGCAGTGCTGTGGCCTTCATTTAGTTGGCAGCCACCATGCTTAGTGACTGCCATACATTTTAGACGTAAACTGCCTTTTTTCTTCTGTACCCTGTGCTCCATTGTCACCTAGGACTGTGGGGAAGGACTACTATTTCTCATCAAGTAAGTCCTTTTCCTCTCAGCACGAGTTAAATAACTAACAAACCCCACCAGGCTCATCCACTGGCAGCCAGTGCTCTGGGAGTTGCCCTCTCTCAGATCTGCCAAGCGATCCCACCATGCTGGAGCTGCCAGAGTCTACTGCCTGCCCAGACGTGCCAGGCCTCTACCAGTGGCTGCAGCCCCTTGGGAAGCCCTCAGTCCTACTGCTTTCCTGGCACCTGTCTCTGCTTCCATCCCCTTCATGGTTGCGTGTTGGTTTGGTGCTGGCCAACTCGTCTCATGTTTTCCTGCTCCCTTATTGATGCTCAGTAAGCAGAGCCACAGGCCACCACTTTGCAGCACCAGGGTTTCCTCCAGCAGATGTGAGTCTTGCCACCGTAGCTCTTTGGTAGCAGCTAGAGAAACCAGCTGCTTTTTCTGAAGGCTAAATATGTCAAAATCATTAAGCTTGCAGCTTCTTTCCACTTAGTGACCGACTTCTGTTTATAAGGGGCTTTCTGGACTCCAGTCTGGGAGCTTTTTGCTTTGATTGCTTCCATCCTTCCCTTACTAAAAAAATGTTCATTTTATAATTCCTGCAATTAATTCCTTGTTACACTAAAGCCACAGGAAACATCAGGAAGTTTTTGTATTACCTTACCATACAAAAAAAATATACGGATTTAGCTGTGGGAAAGGCTCAAATGAATCTTTTTTCTTGTCTACTGAGAACTGATTATTAATTTGAGATGATGAATCTTAAATTACATGAGAAATATGAGCCTTTTGTATACTGCTAATAGTAGTGCCCCTCCAATGAAGTGTACACACCTCAACTGTCTCTAGTTAGCAGAATGGAGGGGCACCTGAAATTAATTAAACAAATGAGGAATTGGGAGCAGGTGAGGGGTTTGCAGGAGTGTCTTGGGGTGTGGTGGGCTATGGGAGCCAGCTGGTGGAAGATCTGATGAAAGGGCTCTGAAATTAGTTTTCTAGGGAAAAGGAGAGTAGAAAGCTGGGGACTGGAAGAGCAGTGTGGTGTTGTTATGGGTCTATAACTGGGAAGAAGCTGAAGATGGAGGAATCTGAGCCTGGAGAGAGTAGCTCTTGGCACTACTGTGGTAAGAAATGTGAGAATTAAGGGATTTCTAACTCTAAGGGCAACAAAACTGGTGAGGGGTCTGGAGCACAAGGAGAGGCTGAGGGAGCTGGGGGTGTTCGGTCTGTGGAAGAGGAGACTGAGGGGAGACTTTCTCGCTCTCTACAACTCTCTGAAAGGAGGCTGTAGAGAGGTGGGGTTGGTCTCTTCTCCCAGGTCAGAGATGACAGGACAAGGGGGAATGGCTTCAAGTTGTGCCAGGGGAGGTTCAGGTTAGATATTAGGAAATATTTCTTTCCTGCAAAGGTTGTCAGGCCTTGGAATGGGCTGCCCAGCAAAGGGTAATTCCTGTGCAGAGGGCTGGGTGTGTTCCCTGAACTGAGGCTCTACCCTTTGTAGTGCTACTTGTGCAGGGTTTAAGGTAGCAGTCAGTGGTACCTTAAACTTTAGAAAAATCATCAAGGTAGAGTCTCTGGATAAAAAAAATGACCTGGAAAAATTTTCTATATGTTTTCCCTTTTCCTGTGACTTAAAGGAAAAATTTGAAGCTGGGGGTATTGGGATTAAATGCATATGTATATTTAACCTATCTTCTGTGATAGAAAATCAGTTCTAAATTATAGATCTTGTACTGATCTAATAGTAACTCCTCATTCCTTTATGTATGAGATAGTATCTGACTCAGATACTTAAATCTTCACTTCCTCTTGGCAACAGAATGGATGTAAATTATTAAGATAAGCCTTCTGTGGTTTCCCACATGGCAGGTAACAGCCTGGTTTGCTGGAACAGATATGTGAGTCTCCTGGATTTATGTCCCATTAGGTGTCTTAACCTGCGGGTGACTTTTCTTGTTGCTGATAACAAGTATAGAGGGAAGCTGCATC
>JAOXNG010000021.1:97834182-97848253 GCA_028566535.1 Scolopax minor
TCCCTCTCTGCAGAGCTGCTTTCCAGCAGGTCAACCCCTAACCTATATAGGTGTACATTGGTTATCCCTCCCCAGGGGCAGGACATCACACTTGCCCTTATTGAACTTCATTAGGTTCCTCTCCACTCAAATCTTAGCCTGCCTAGGTCTCACTTTATGGTTTTCTGGTCTGTCAGTACCTGCTCCCAGTTTTGTGTCACCAGCAAACTTGCTGACAACAACACTCTGCCCCTCATCCAGGTCATTGATGAATATGTTGAGCAAGACTGGACTGACCCCCAGGGAACAGCCTCTATCTAGACTCTGCACCATGATTACAACTCTCTGACCTCTGCCATTCAGCCAGTTCTCAATCCACCTGCCATGTGATTTATTGAAAAACATTGTTTAGTAATGTATTTACTTTGATTCTCATCACCAAATAAATTTTAGTTACCAAAGTGATAAGTGTAATAACACTTATGCACCAATCTACACTGAAAATATTTTCCTTCTCACTTAGTGATTTGTAGAGCAATTTCAATCAAATTTTCAATCAAAAGCAAAGAGCTTTTCAATCTTGAAAGTAAAAAATGTCCATAAGGTATAATACAAAATATTTGTGTAAGTTATTTTACCAGTATTTTTAATTTCTTCACAATCGTGTTTTCTATCCAAAGGTACTGCAGTTTCAAAAGCATATTTTCTCCCATTCCACAACCAAAAGACAAATTTAATGCATCAAATGATGAAGATACGCAGGTATGCTTTCTTTTCAATTCAAATTTGATATCTATAAACCATGACAGGCAGAAGACTAGAATAATTGGCATATAAAGATGAGCGTTAAATTTGGTCCATTAAAAACTAATTTGTTCCCATGCAAAGCATGCTGTTTTGAAATCAGAAGTGCTCTATGCCAGTGCTGATACTGGTGATTTTCCTGTAGATATTTGCAGACATATTTTAAGACCCGAGTTACCAGTTTTACTGAGATCAGTATTTTCTGTGTGCACCAATTTTGTTAGGTTATTGTTCATACTTTGAAAACAACTTAAGTGAGAAAGCATTTTCCATTACCATTTTCAAATATCAGTGATCATAATACAATGTGAATATATATTTTGTAAGTCTGACTACACACATTGAAAAAAACATCAAAACAGAAACAAATGTGTTGAATTGAATAATGGAAAACAGGGCTGGAACAAAAGATTAACTAGTCTCCCTTTTTGCTTCAGTATAGGATTAATTATAACAATTTTTATGTTTTGTGCAAACTGTGTTCAACCAATAATCTCCAGCACCCCTGTGCAGTTTATTTTAATGCTTAATTATCCTTACTTTTAGAAATCTTTTTTAACAGCCTGTTTTATTGTACATAAAATCCATTACATCTTATCCTTATTCCTGTTTACAGCATCTCACACACTTCCCTTTGTGAACAGCACCTAACTCTTCCAGCCTTTCTTTGTATCTCATGACAACCAGTCTCCAAGCCGTTCTTGTTTCTCTTCCAGTTCTTCCATTTGCACAGCATCTGCATAGTGAGGCAATGCTTTGTACCAGCTGGCTAAAGCAAAGATGCACTTTAAGTCAATAAATCGAGCTAGTTGTTTATTGCCTACAATGTTTCAGAGGGCAACACCAACCACCTTGTTTAATGAGACCTTCAAAAGTCCTCAGAAAATTTTCTTTCAATCCTTTACAAAGAATCCTGAAAACTACTACTACAGAACTTTCTAGCTTTGGTATTTTACAGGCGTGTAAATCCTAAACTTGGTTTTTGAAGTATAGCTTACAAGGGAGAGTCACCGTATCCTATTCCTGAGACAGTCACACTCCAGGTTCTACCAGAAAGCTACAAAACAATTACTATGGATCACAGAAATCACACTGCATTCACAGAGGATGCTTTATGACTTGTCCTATGACTGTGTCAAGTTTAAACCATGTATTAGCTTTGCCTAAGAGAGGCACTGAGTTCCATTTTATGGCTATTTCCTCTTGTCCAGTGGTGGGCACCACTGAAAAAAGACCAGCCCCATCCTCCTGACATCCTCCCTTTAAGTATTTGTAAGCATTGATCAGGTCCCCTCTCAGTCTTCTATTCTCCAGACTAAAAAGACCCAAGTCCCTCAGCCTTTCCTCATAGGAAAGGTGCTCCAGGCCCTTAGTCATCTTTGTGACCTTTTGCTGTAAAATGCCAGCATTTCCCGTAACTATCCCGCGATCGTGCCTTGCATTGCCACAGTTTTCCTTTGTATTCAATAATTAAATCATCTTAGTTGAAGAAAGATGGTGTTCTTTGGCATATGTTGACTTTTGAACACTCCATACCTTATCTGTCCTGAGACCTTGCTGTTTGCCAGCTGGTCATCACTGCCCACCAGCACCTGTGTGCAGATTGCGTTAGACAGAACTGTGCTTCTGCACCATGCTGTGGGGCCTGTTTTTTGTATGGCACCCTTCTCGGAGCATATGGCTTTGACCCTGAACCTGTTAAACTGGAGACGCTCTGTTGAGTCAACAGTTTTCAAAGTTGCAATCAGGTTAACCAAACACAAGTTCAGTGACAAAGAGTTCTAGCAGTGTCATTTACATCTGGGATGATGCTTCCTTCTTTCTGAATCAGCCTCTCCTGAATGCTAACGATTCTCTAGCTAGTAATAGACACATTGCTCGTAGCAGAGGCACATCCCAGTGCTTCTTGAAGCTTTCTGTAATCATGCTCTGTTTATTTCTACATCTTCTGAGAAGCTCTGCTTTTACATCAGATTTACATTAGAAGTAATCTGTCCTTTTATAGCCCCAGCATGTTGGATGCCCATAGAAGGGTTCAGCAAAGATGGATGAACTACAGGGAAGACTGTCTGCTTATAAGACTCCACTTTGGAATGAGCTAACAGCTAACAACGAGGCTTAATGAAGTTCAGAAATTGGCATAAGACCACTAGTTTGCCCTTCTGGAACACCTTAGAAAGCAGAGGATAAAAATTTCAGGTTAAATATTCTGGAAGAGCTTCAGTTCCTTGGGTGAGGCACAGAGCTGAATCTTTTATGAGGTTCACTCTGGGCCAAATAAATGGATCATATTTTCTGTTTTAGATCTTATCTGAAAAGGGTCATCTCTGATTGCAATGTGCTCCTTCAGGCAGCTGTTTGCTACTTAATCGTATAGAAATCATCTCACCACTCCAAGAACACCTGGAAGCAATGATGGTGTGACTTTGCTCAGCCTAGTTCAGACTGGATTCCAGAAGGATCCTTAAACAAGACAGAGCATCTACAAATTCTGTCAGTTATTAACTAACCTACCTGATGCTTCACATACATCTAAGAAACGAACTACAGACAGTTTTGTGTATTGTTAATACTTTGTTCTTCCTTTTTTTATAATGGCTATGAACTTTGACATGAAATGGGTTTTTTAGACCAGATACAGAAAAATACATAGCTCTCGAGATGCCACTAATTTCAACTCCACTTTTAGCTCAAGTGGATTTGTGGACCAAAGACTTGACACCTTACATATTTACAGCTTCCAGATGGTTTTGCTTTATAAGAGATCATGGTGGTGTATATTTTGTCCTATATTGCCCCCCCCAACTTGGGAGGGCATCAGTGCAGAATGACAAAAGGTGTTTAGGCACTTGTATCTGCAGGAGACCACCTACTAGAATCTGAAAAATATCTTTGCACATGCTGATTTTTGGTGGAATTTGAATTCGTAAAGTTTACATATGCTTTGGCAAATCCCACTAGCCATCGCTTGCTTATTTATGTGCCTTCAAAAATCTGGCCCAAGGATTGCTGGTGTAGCAAGGCTCATTAATCTCTACATAATGGTAAATACCACCGAGTCCTCCACTTTGTTTCAAGCAGACTAATTTTCTAAATTTCCTGGTCTGGAGGATCAGCTTTGTGAAGGAAGCATTCAGCCAGGCTCTGTTTAATCTTTTCCTCTGTAACTGCAATTCCAGTAGCAACTACGGCAAACAGTTCCTCACTTGGATTTTCTTTGTTGTCAAATACTAGCAGAATTACAGTTTTGTATGCATTAAATTACTTTCACTAGTGTTTATGCAGCATTATATGCAAAATCTCATTCCCTTAGTCTTGTTCACCACGTTGTGCTTTATTCTGTGAGTATTTTTGCCTGTTACACTTTTTTTCCAGTCGACTGAGTTTTATCCTGTTTCAAAGTCGTGTTGACACCACATCTCCCTGTCCACAACTTAGTAAACCAATATAACTCTTCTCATTGCCATGAGACCTGCACCACACTGCATTTTTAGTTATTAATTCAGCAGGTGGAAGACTCTTGTGTGTGTGTGCGTGTGTGCTCTTGTGTTTCTGTGTCACCCAACAGTCCCATCCTATTGCTCGGTAGTATCAGGCTTAAAATGAAATGAATTGTGTTAGGCTTAATTTTTTTCCAGATCAGTTTTTTGTTGGTTTGTTTTTTTGTTTTTTTTTTTAAATGAAAATAAACTTGATTAAATGTTATCTCATTTAAGATTCAACTTCTGCCATTAAGTGATCAATCAGAATACCCAATAAGACTAAGCAGATTTGTGAGCCTGGACTTCAGGAGCAGAAACCCCATTTTCTCCTTTTGTTCTCTCTCTCTGTCTGGCAGCGGCTCTTCATTTTGTAACTTCTAAAAATTTAATTAAGGTACAGGTGACTTATCTTTCAGATCATCCATGAAATAATGGCATGCCTAGGAACATCCAGGCTCATTCATCTAGCTATACTATTTTTATATTCTTTTGCATAGAGCTTCTCAATCTAGTGTGAGATCAACCAGTAATTCCTTGGTCAAAATCTATGGGTGAATTTTATATGTTTGCTGCAAGTCTTTTCAATTATTTTATACATTTTCTCTGCTGAAATGTCATGTTTAAAATAAGCCCACTGCCTTGCCTTGCCTTGCCTTGCCTTGGCCGAAGGCAACCACACGGCTCTCGCTTGCCCTGTTGTAGAGGGATGGGTTGCAGAAGTCACCCTGGGCTTTGAGAGCTGCATCTCTGCACTGCCCAAGAAAGAACAGACTCACAGCATCACAGAGAGATGGACCCCACAACAACCCACCCTCCCAGCACTAGGCAGGGCTCAGATGCTAGAACAAGCAAACACAAGCTTCTTTTGGAGGAACATCACAAAATCTGCTTGGAAAAGAGGGAAAAAAAAAAACACAACCAACTAAACAATGCAGCGTTTTTATAAATGAGATTTCCACAAAGATGTATTATTCATTACACAATAATTAGCCACATTTTCGGACCCTGTCTTGGGAAGCCTGAGTATGCAGAGCCACAGCTGCAGTCCCGCATTGGCCAAGACACAAAGCCAGTGTCAGGGGTGCACAAATTGAACCCGGAGGCTGGGGACACCAGGGTGGAAGCAGCTGGGTTCTCCACTTCCCTGTGCTATTGCCATAGACCTATTTTTTTCAGCAAGCTCTCTGTGGGGCTGGAGGCACATGGTACATCAGCACTCATCTCTCCCTGCTGTCACAGTTTGAAATCAGTGGTCAGGGTCTGACCCTCCACGTGTCCACCACTTCCCAGCAGTCAATAGCTGGCATTTTCTAGTAGACATATTCCCTCTCTCAGCTTTTAGAGCTCCTGTGTCTATATATAGACCTAGTTTTCTCCCTCCAGGCAGCGCAGTCTTAAGTGCTTCATTAACAAAGCCATTTTATGCTCCTGAACAACACAGCCCCTTGGAGCTGGAGGTCAGGGCACAGCCCTGATCCCTCCCCAGCTTGCTGACCTGCAGGGACCTCCAGGGACAAGGATAGAGCAACATCTATCCTTGTGTTGCTTGATAGAGGAAAGATGACACCCCATAGCTGGGGTTCCTGTCCCCTCTAGCATGATCCCAGCACCTCCCAGCTCCTCCTCCAGCTCCAGGGGGGATACAGGCTCTGCTCAGGAGCCAGGGATTGAGGACTGATTCCATGAGGGTGCCGAACTGGTTTGTGTCAGGGTCTGGCCCATTAGTCTGGGCAGAAGTAGAGTGAGCAAAACTCACAAAACACCCACCAAACACCAGATCCGAGCTTTGACCAAGGTGTCCAAAAGACCCGAGAAGTCTGGTATCAAGTCCCAGATCTCCAGCAGTCAAAGACTCTGCTCCACACATCCAAACAAGCTGGATGGAACTTAGGACAGACCTAGCTGTAACTAATTGGAAATTTGGGTGCCAACACTACAGACTAGTTTTGTTCTTTAAGTGGAAGAAGCGGAGGGACAAGATCTTCAGTAAGGAGGAGGAAAAAAAAATAAAAAAAATAAAATCAAAGCAGGAAGATCACCTTTGTTTCCTAAACTTTGCATCACATACATACATATATTTTATACAGACACAGTTTTGCACATCAGAGCATTGCCCCCAGTCTTTTATGAAATTGCCTTTCTGTTTAGCAACATCCTGAATCAATGGGGCCATTTCCCTTTCATATTTCTGTAATTAGCCTGCTCTAAATCCTTCAGCAGCTCTTTGGAAAGATGTTGATTATTTACTGTACGTGCAATTCAGATGTCACTGGATTATTAACCTTGGCTGTGTAGTTTTAAACGTGTGGATTAGTGGCTATGAGTTTGTTTCCTCTGCTTCAGGCTAGAAAAATTCTGGAAAAAACCCAGCAACATAAGCAGGTTGGAAAAGCCAGTGCTCTGCTCCCAAATTGCACCCAAAAGCAGGAGGAAGGGAAGGGCTAGCAGCAGAAGTTGGGCTACATACATCAAGAGGTAGGAAATCAGGAGCTCCACCCCCAGAACTACCACTGGTGAGAGGTGCTCTCTAAAATCAGAGTAGAACAGCACTAAAACAAGACCCTGCTTTCAACAGGTGAAATGCAGAGATTGAAGTCAAGGGCAAAAACCTACAGCAACCTCAGAAGTCCCCGGGCACCCCAAACTGTTGCTTCTCGTGTGCCTGTAGCACCAGGAACCGATTTCCAGTCCCGCCTCTGCCTCATTATGGGGTTTGGGGAATGCAACCTCTGCTCTCCTGTTCTCCATCTCTCAGCAAACAGGAGATGGGAATGTGCTTAGACATAATGCCGAAGAGGCGACAGAAATATCTGCTGCTCCTGAGGCAGCTCAATGCTGAAACGCAGCTGCGAAAAACAGCACTGTCAGCCCCAGGATGTAAAGCAGATCATCCCTCCCCAGCTGCCTTCTCATCCATCAAGGGCTGAAGCACAGCCCTCCATGCTCCAAGCAGCATTCGAGGGGCTAAAGACTGTCCCTTCCACCAGACCTGCACAGAGCTGACTGGAATTCCTTAGGAGAGAAGGATTTCATACCCTTCTTCAGCCACCCGAGCCATTTGGTCTCATTGAAGAGATGGAAGAACGAGCACCACAGGATGCCCCAAGCCTTTGGGAGAGAGGAATGAAGGGAACACAGTTATTTCCATCACATTTGAGGACAGTTATTAAAGGGTTTCCACAGATGATGAATGCAGGCAACTGTTGGGTCTGTCTCTACCTTACTACTAGGAAAGGGTGGCACAAAGCATTGCCACTGTCCTAAGGACCACAGATGTGTAGGTTTGGCATCTACAGGAGCAAATAGAGGGACATCAGCAAGTATATATTTGTAAATGTTAACATAAATATAAATCCTAGACTCATTTGAAATAGTGCAGTTCTCGATGCACTGGAAATGTCAGAAAACACTCTGTGCTGTCTCAGAAATATTTCACTTTGATTTTGATCCTTTCTAGACAGCTGCTTTTACAAGAAAATTGAAGGAAAGGTTGAAGTGGATAGTTGTTTAGCCTCCCCAAGGTTTTCAACTCTGCATGGGCTCTTCTGTCTATTTTTGGGTTATTTTGCAGAAATAATTTTGCAGAGCTAACCCAAATATGCAAGAGTGTTCTGTTGTTGCTACTTCATGTTTTTTTGCTGACAGTAATTCCATCTTATCCCAGTGAGGAGCAGTAGGAAGAACTCCTGTCAGTACCAAGAAATAAAGGGAAAAGAAAAAGCAAGCCATAAAAAAAAAACAGTTGAAAGTTTTCTGTGAGTCTCAGGAAACTCCCTTCAGCATCAAACATGGTGAAGAAAATGCCATTGATGATTTCCCCCTTGTAATTAGGTTTGCAAAGGTTGACTTGCAAGGAATTAAAACATGGAAACATTTAAGATATCAGCGAGTTCTGCCATCCAAAGTAATGTGACATTTATATGATAATATGGCAATTCAATATGCAAGCAAAGATGCTTTTTCTTTTCAGATATGAAGGTATGGTACTTTCACAAAACAGCTTCCAGCATTTTACAGGTTCACCTTCTGACTTTAGTGGAAAAATATTATTTGGCATATGTGGGCGGGGGATGCTTTCATCAGCAGCATCTCCCAGCACAGCTCTGCCACACAAATACCATCCTGGGGGGCTCCAGCTGGAAACCCCACATCTCTCTACCTAAAAATTTGGATGCTTGTTATTGCCAATTGGGGGAAAGGACAGGGTGAGTTCAAAACAAACTGAATAAGCTGAGACAAGTTTTTCAATTCAAGGAAGTTTTTCTTGATCTTGACAAGTTTTTCAAGTAGGAAACCAAGTTGGCAAGAAAATACCAACTTTTACACAACTCATAGGTGTCATGATCCCCTACTATTCAATGTGAGAAAAGTAGTCTCCTGAATCTTCAACCACCTCCACTCGGTCTCTATAGTTTAGATATCTGTTTTATCTGTTAGAAAATACTTCATTTTGATTGCTCCAATGATCTGAGACTTTGAATATGACTCTTGAACCTCAGTGGATTAGCTCTGAAGAAGTCCAAAGCATTGTGGTGAATATCAAATTGATATTCGACATGGAGAGCTATCCAGTTCATTCTATATTCTGTTGCCTAGTTTTTGGGAAGGATGCAGTTTGTTGCTCCTAAATATATAGCTATTCCCTTCCCTGCTGTGATGTTTGGAGAAAGAAGCAATTTAAGTTTTAATCTAAGTATAATCCTTTTAAATGTTAAAGGCACAAGCTGCCTTTTTTAGCATTTCTTTGATAAGAAAACAAAACTAACATTACTATAGTAAATTCTTATATTTTTGTGAATGGGATTTTGGCAGCAATACATCTTAATGAGCAATCTTACCATTGACTGTTAATGTAATTGGCTGTAACATCTGTTAATAGAGTGATATATTTCTTTTTCTATTTTTAGTTAAATATTTTTCTTTAGTGTTTTGGTAGCCTGTTCTTCTCAAACTGAGATGTTTGTTAAAGCTTTAAGAAATGTCTGTGTGTTTATACACAGGCCCAAGTAAATAAAAAGCTTTGAATAAGTAAAGCACAGACTGAAATGGGGTATTTTTAGGATGAAATTTGTAGCTCCATCTCTTTGTAGCAGAAGTAATTGTTTTCTGAATTTGGGTATAGATATCCTTTGTTAACTGAAGTCCCTAAAAAGAAAAAATTACTTTCTCAAACAGATTTTTGTAAAAATAACATCTTTTTGGAATTATACAATCTGAATTACAGAAATTTGAAACAAACTCCACAGCTTTCTTAGTTATGAGAACTTATTGTGGATAACTTCACTGGTTAAAAAAGAAGTGAAATTCCTGTAGCCAATTAAACCCTTAATTGCTGCATTTCAGCAACATTCTGACCACAAGTCAGAAATCTGGAATGTTAATTCCTAACCTGCCCAAGGGCAGAAAGTCTTCCCAAAATGAGGTTCTAGGAAATTCTTTCCTAGGAAATAAGGCACTGTAATTAAAATTGTTGTGACTGCATAAACCCTACTTGAATTGACAAATTAAAATTAAATGCTGTAGGACTCATTGTCAACCAGTGAATTTTGTATCTAAAGGAAGAACTGTTTTATAAGAGCCTTGCCTGTTATTTTAGTCCAATTATAAGCTATATCAACTGTTTTCTGCTTTCCAGCTCTTGCCCCCAAATAGCTCAAGTCCCTAATGCAAAGACAGCCTTTGTGTGGCTAGTAGCCCTTAGAAAGGGGATTACATTATTGGAACTGTCTTTTTGACTCCCTCTGATTCTGGAAGAGATTATTTTTTGCCTTTGAGTGATTTATTGCTCCATATAATTGTTTAGTGGGCTTGTAACTTCCCTCCACAAAATTTTTGTGCTCCCATTCACAAGCCCAACAAGAAAATGATTTGGTAAAAGTGAGCTTCCTAGAGGAAAATATTAAAGAGTTGCTCCTCTCTGCTTCTATGAGGTGCCAGTTCTAAACCAAAACAGCTCATTCTAGTAGGAAAAATAGAAGTGGAAAGTCAAAGTCATAGCAGGATTGTTTCTTTCTTTGTAGCCTAAATATCTTAACACATTTGGTTTCATTTCTCTGCTATTGAGTATTGAGATTCTGGAGAATCAGAACTGCATCCTAACAGATCATCAGCCCAACTGTGCTGATATTAACCCCCTATTTCATGTTCTTTATCATTTGGGTTTGGGTGACTAATATTGACTTGTGAAAAAAACTTCAAAGAATTTTTTTGAAACATCAAAATTCCTTTAGTGCAGTCATTGTCTGATCTGAATTAGCATGAAGCTGCTGTGGTTTAATGGCAGTAGGCAGTTGAGAACCATGCAGCCACTTGGCCACCCCTGACTACCCCCACCCCCCCAGTGGCATGGGGGAGAGAATCAGAAAGGTAAAAGTGAGAACTTGTGGGCTGAGAGAAACACAGCTTAATAGGTAAAGCAAAACCTGTGCAAGCAGGCAAAGGAAAACACAGAATTCCCTGCTTCCCATTGAGAGGTGGGTGTTCAGCAGAGATCTATCACGAGTCATGGTTACTTGGGAAGACAAACACCATCACTCCCAACATCCCTAAGCAATGGCATCCCTGTCAAAACTTCACTGCTCCCAGTTTTATTGTTGAGCATGACATTGTATGGTATGGGATATATGTTTGGTCAGTTGGGCTCCCAACTCCTTGTGCAGCCCCAACCCACCACTTGCAGGACAAAAAAAGGCTTTGAGACTGTGTAAGAGCCTCTTAAGGATTGCTAAACCATCCAGGTGTTATCAACAGTTTCCATCACAAATCCAAAATTTAACCCCTTATTAGCTACTCTCTAGAAATTTAACTGTCATTGCCAAAATCAGTACAGAGTTGCAAGATTTTCACATCATGGTGCACATCATTATGTTGTAGACATGTCAAAAAAAAAAGGGGGGGAAAAGAAAAGCACAATATACAAAGGCTAGGTTTGCTGCTTCTCTTTAAAATGCTTTCATACTTGGAGTTTAATTTTTGGAGTTAAAATATATTATCTTGTATAGTTAAAATCTATTCTCTAATGCAGCAACTGTTGGAGAAATAAACAAGGTCAAATTTCTCATAAATCTGGAATCGTGTTGGATAAGTCACATAAGGAATATAAGGAATGCATCTTTTCTCAAAGTGCTTTTCTGACACAAGCCATGCGTCGTGACTCAACAGAGCTGGCGTTCTTGCCACTTCCATTTTACAGCCAGCTGGGATTTGGGGGAATAACTTTTTCTGTTCATAGCCTTACAGACTTGTTGGAGACGAGACTGCAGTTAAGCAGCCTGTGTCCTTCCCTGCCCCCACTCTAAATTTATTTCAAATGGCAACTGATGCAAAATATCAGGATTCCAATGAAGAAAGAGCCTGTATTTTGTTCAAAATTCACTTTGCCTGAATTTTCAGTTCGAATGTGGTCTCTTTCTATTTACCAATGTGGAAATTAAAATAGTGCCAGTGTCTTGTGTGCATTGCTGAATTATTCAGAGGTGTTTCTTGATGCATTTATCCCCAGGCTTCTATGTGGCTGAAAAGATAAATCCAACTTCCTTTTCTAATTATCAGATATATTCAATAGCGTTGACTTACCTACAGAATGGTGCCCATTCAGGCAGCAGTCCCAGATGAAATGCAACTGAGACTTACCTACCTTTTAATGAATCTGAAACAGTCTGATACTATCATTTTGCTTGTTTTCTGATCTCATTTGTAAAGAAAGTTATTTATTCCTTTGGCTGGTACAAAGTAGGGAAGGTTGTACTGGGCTTTTCATCTCTCTTCATAATTCAAGTGCATTTTCAGCCATACCGACCTGATTTCTGGTTTGTAGTAGTTTTTTTTAAGCAATTGTCCATAATTTCAAGTAGTATCACTTTTTATTACCTTAAAAAAGGTCTCTGCAGCCTACTTAGAGTTACTGTTGGTAACTACTTAGCATTTATTACAAATCTGCTTGCAATGGCAAAAATGGCTTACGGCTTTTATGTCTTTTGTTGCAAAAATAAAAGCCAATAGAAAAAAAATCTCAATTTCATCTGGAATCATTGTCTGCAGATTTATTCCTTTAAACTGTTAAAGGGTGTAGACTGTTGTGAGGTGGAATCAGCATTTCCAGAATAAAATCTGCAGGGTAGCAAGCCAGAAAATAGGGTTTTGGATTTTTTATGTTACTGCAGCCACTAGCTGTTACAATTTGGTATGTTAGATGGATAGTTAGCATCTAAATAAAATCACATACCTTGCTTTTCATCTTCTCTTGTATAACTTTAAACCATTAACAATTTTACTTTGAATTACTTTGTTATTCATATCCTTCCCATATGTTGAGGGTTTCATTTGCATAAATTTTCATGGTTTTCTTCTGTAATTGGGATAATAAGGCAGATATCTAGAACTTTGCAACAAAATATCCTTATCAAAACAAGCATGTCTAAATTTTGACTAAGGCATTGATCTTGTTCAGTAATAAATCAGCTGGTACATCACTTACATAGGAATTGTGAAAAAAGGAAGTTAGTTTGCTATAGTACACAAATGTATGCACTACAGAAACTTTGGAGATTTGTTAAAATCTATTATGTAATCTTCACCTTGTGTTAGAATGTTAGAATTCCACGTTTTCATACAGTCCTATTGATCACTCTGTGTAAATTCACCCCAGTAATCTCACTTACTTATTAGGTAGCTATGTTGCTATGAGTCTGCAAAACCGCTTTGAGACCTTCTTAGCTCCTTTACCTCTGCCTTATAACTCTTTGAAATATTTCATCTTGTATTTATTGAGAGACTTCCTAATAAATTTATTAAATTATTCATGCAGTTAAAATAGTCGCATACTTTTTTTTTCCCCCCTAATATTATACTTACCCTTCCCCTGCTCCTCTGGGTCCAGTAGTTGATGTTTTCTTCTTCCTCACTTTAGGTTGCACTTGGGTGTTTTCTTAATTTCTAAGATGACTTCATACTTTTGCTCTTTTTTCCTTTATCTGCCATTCCATATCACATCCATATTTACTCTATATGGTCCTCCATGCTACTTTGTTTCTTCTAAAACCAGTTTTATCCAGGTTGGCATTTCTTCAGCTGATCATGGGCGAGTTGTTTATAGTAGGCTCTCTAGTGCCAAGCCTTTGTCTCATTGCTTATTGTCCCTGTGCATGTGTTCCCCTGTACTGCATCCTGTATCTCTACTTCTCAAAGCTTCTGCAGTCAGATGAGGCCTATATTTGTCTTAATTATGTTATTGTGCCAGTTGTCCAATTCTGCATAGACTAACCCCTTGCTACAGTGAGTTATCTATATAAGATTATGGTTCTACCATCAGGGGAAAAAAGGCAAAAGAAATTAGTCTTAGACAACTAGTCAGAGAAGTAGCTATCACAGCTAAATCAAGTTAGGCACATCTGCTGGAAGTTTGGAGAATTTCAGAGCAAGAGACTGACTGTAGCAAACTAGTCCCGAGGCCTTGCAAACTCGATACGAAGTTTAGGGTCTGTTAGTGGGAGTGGTAATACCAGATTACAGGGCTACACAGTTATAAAACACGGCATGTGTAAAACAGTTACTTTTCCTCGTACAGCAATAGTTTCCAAAATTGCCTGGTTTAGTCAAATTTTCCATTAGACCCGTCCAGGGAACTTTTGTGAAATCTTTGCTGCTCAGGCAGCTAGGGTGAGCCTCCCCTGACTAGCTCCCTAAACTAGCTAGGGGTAGCCATAAAGTTAAATGCTTTGAAAAGCCAATTAATATTGGATGCCAATGTTAACATGGAGTCATAAAATGCTTAAAGCTGGATGGGACCTTAAAGATCATCCAGTTCC
>JAOXNG010000021.1:97859544-97874751 GCA_028566535.1 Scolopax minor
TCTGAAGGAAAGGATTTGAAAAGTGGGAATAAAATCTGGTGACTTGCATTTAAGTTGTCCCAAAAAGCTACACTTTTTACTCCTGTTCTTCTATCTATGCATGTTGCAATAAAAAGGTTAGTTTGGATGATACGAGATAGATAACAGCTATAATTTTATTAGAAATGTAAGTAAAACTGAATTCTAAATGTTTTAGCCTAATCACGAGATGGTTCTTTACTCTCAATCTTGTTTTTTAACTCATCCTTCAAACTCGTTTTTCTGAAATACTTAATGCTTCATCAAATTCTGTCAAAGCTAGGCACAACTACGCCAAACTTTTGTAACTGAACTGTCATGATTTCTTGGAGAACTGTTTATCAAAGTAGTATAGTTGTATATTGCCAGTATGTGAAATGGTCTCTGGACTGTGTAGGGACAGAGAGAAGTGAAGGGCATTACTTCTGGGAGAAAATGAGCAAATTAATAACACTGTTACTTGAAGTCCTCTTGCTTCAGTCATTCAGAATATGGAACATGAAAACTACACTGAAATCAAGATTTGCAAACCATGTAAATATGACTTAAGGAAAAAGTGAACCTTTTAGCAGAAACCGTTTGTTCTGACTTATTCATCTTGCTTTATCCACTGTACTTCAGATGCAGAACTTGAGACAAATTGCATTGTTTCCAAGTTGATCAATTAAGTATTAAATTTTCAAAACTAGTATTAGCTTAATCTTACTCCCACTGGTGTCAGTAGCAGTTCTCATGGGGAATAATGGTTAGTAGTGAATTGGGTTTATTTGAAATTTACACTCTTAATCAGCTATTTTGTTTCTGAAGGAACTACTCATGGATACATTTAAGTAAATTGTAGGTTATGTGGGTGGAAATTGTGCCTTCTAATGCAAAATCTTTTTTCTCTTTAGAATTGTAACTTTTTCATTCCAGTCTGTCTAATCCTTTCATTTGAAATATCATATGAGATTATAATGCTAATCACAAAATAAAGGGAGATTGTGTAGCCAAAATGCTTCCTCAAACCATCCAAAAAAACCAAAAGCATAGGAATCTTGCTTAATTTTATATTATTTTTTTTTTTGACTGTGAAGATGATGCATGTGTACTCCTTTTTAACATGTCTCATGGACGTATATTAAGACTAAGGTGGTGGTAACTTCTGGGACTTGATTTCAAGGTAAAACACTGTTTTGGGTTTTGTTGTTGTGTGGTGTTTTTTTTCCCCTTACAAGGATCTAAAAGTTAACATACATTAGCTATCCTGTTGTAGGAATGTCTCTATACTATCTTTCTGGTTACTCGTGTCAGTGTAGCACTAATATGATCAACATAAAAATGTATGCTTTGATGATTTAATAGAAGTAAATTGTTACCACCTAAAAGTTACTACACTAATGTCTGCTAATTTTTGTGACCTGAGGTGTAAAAGAAGTTTCTAATGTTAAAAATATCTATTGAGATTCCTATGGTCTTTCTATGGTGCTTTCATATGATTGTTTAATTAAAAAACCCTCACCTCATCTGTCTTAAGTCCATAAACATTTGCATCATTTGGAGAATATTAGTCACAGAAAGACACTTCTCCCTCTGTAAAGTCGTGTGGATCTTTTACCATTCTATTTTAAATGCAAAAAATTACTATGTGGGTTTGTGTTAGAATAGTCTGTTTTTTACTTTCCTGGCAGCACTTCTCGTGTAGGTTGGGTATGGTTGTTCCAGCGTGAACGTAACCCTGGGCTGCTGGGGAAGGTGATACAGCTACGTGGCCATGAACTCAGGAGCAGATGGTGGCATGGGGCTTCAGGGAAAATGACAGCCATTATTTTACCATTATTGTTCTATTAACATTCATGCTCTTGTACTGTCTTTCACTTTTTCTCCCCTGCATTTCTCTACATTACCTTCTTGTAACTTTAGGGACATGGTGACTTTATGTATGTAGCTACTTTAAGGACTTCTGAGGGGTTAGATGGAAGATTATACATAATCTGTCCACTTTGAAAAGTATGAGGCCTTTTTTGGTGCTTGTATAATTGCAGAAAATTTTTGAATACTTAAAAAGTAAGTTATGTAATTGTATATTTTAAAAAAAAATATGCATATGTAGGAACAGTAGCCTGAGCTGAGGTGTTTATAATCCTCAAATCAGTGTTTCTTTACTTTTACATCCTACGCTATGTGGCTTTTTAACATTTTCAATGCTTGTCAGAAAGTAAAAATGCAGAGAATTCTTAGCAGTGCATTCTTAAATGTTGTTAATAAATAAAAGACAAACTTGATAACTTGAGGGTACACTGTGAGCTCTTCCTGTGTCATCAGACTATTTACTTGGCGTTTGGTGACTTCCAAATCTATCATTCACTTCCTTTTTATGATTGAGACTGCAGGCAGTTCTCTCTTAATTTCATTTAGTTACTACCTCTATTTTTGATGTCTATGAGGTTTCATGACTCTTATGGAGTTTCTACTGAGAAATACAGTGCAGTGGGTTTGCTTTTTAGCAAAAGCTGTGTGCCTGAGCACTGTGTGTGTATTCTTAGGTGCTTTAAGTTGAGCAGACACAGTTTGATCTTTTTTTAATGACAACTTTGCTACCTGCTCTGCTACCCCCAAAAAATCTATTTTCCCCACTTGCCTTTCTGAATGTCATCTTGTCTAAGAATGAATGCTGTTATTCATAAGACTTAAAGGTTGCTCTTCCAGCTGTGGAGTTTTAATTTGAGGCCTTATACTAAGCTAATTTCAGTACACCTTCTGTCATATCCAGAGTTCTTAGCAATGCCATATTATGCAAAATTTATGCATTTCTGTGTTACTAGAAATATAACAATATATGTGCCTTAGCTGGCACCTTTTGTAACTCTCAGGACTTTTTTTAAATATGTTTTTTGTTTGTGTGTTTGTTTCCTATACAAAAAGCTCTCCATACTGAGGAAGGTATAATCACTTGCTGTCACGAAATGCTCATTTTAATATCAGATAACACTGTTCACCTCAACCAATGTTAGCCATCTAGACTGCAATTCAGTGCAAGCCTGACACCTAATTATGCTTGTTTATAGGTGTTTGTATGTGTATATGGTGTCTTAACTCCTACTCCAAAGCCAATACTATCTGTCCCAGGATCTGTCCTGTCTACTACCTTGTCAATGACCTGGAGGAGGAGATGGAGCAGACCATCAAGTTTGCTGATAACACCAAACTGGGGAGTTCATTCAGTTTGCTCAACTATATTGGCACCTAATAGCAATTCAGTTGATTGTGACACTGGCAGAATAGTCCAGAAGTCAACAAGGAAAAATATTAAATTCTCCACCTCTAATAGACTAAACCATTTTCCCAGTACAGATTGGGGACTGACTGGGTAGGCTGCAGTTTTGTTGAAAGGGACCTGGGGTCCTGGCACACAATAGGCTGAACATGAACCAGAAGTAAACTGCTGGTGATGACAAAGGCTAACAGCACAGTGGATTGTATCAGTAAGAGCATAATCAGTAGGTTAAGGAAATAACTTTTCTATTCCTGCTCCCTTTGCTTGGTGCTTGCTAACTCACATAAGAATATTGCATCTAGTTTTTGCTCTTTTAAAGCAAGAAAGACATTAATAGACTGAGTTTGGTGTAGAGGTACCAACCTGTTCCACTTACCCTGTAAGGAAAGGCTTAGGGAACTGTGCTTCCTTAGCCTTGGAGTGGAGATGGCTTCAAGGGGACTTAGCAGCAGCCCCTTAGTGCCACTAAGGGAAGTTGCCAGTAAGATGGATCCAGGATCTTTATTGAGAGAAACAGTGGGAGGGAAAGGCAACAGTCCCAATGGGAAACAAAGGGAGTCCCAGCTGGATAAAAGAAGACTTATCATGAAGACAGTCAAGTGCTAAAGCAGGTTACCCAGTGAATTTTTATAGTTTTTTGTCTTTGGGGGTTTTCAGGACCTGACTGGAAAATGCTGGGATTGAAGTCCATGTTTAACTCTGCTTTAAGCTGGAGGTTGGTTCCTGACACCTCTTCTAATCTGAATTATTTTTATGAAAGGGATTTCTTGCATTTATGGAAATTCAAGTGTGTCCTAGGTGTTAACTCCATGGTGAGCTGATTCACTCTGCTGACTGTGGATTAGATCTCTGACTATAAAGAACATTTAGACAATCCGTGCATCTGTAGGTGTCTTCACATAATTTTTTTTAATCCTAAACCAAGTCTTTATCTCTAAAAGTAGTACAACTTCAATCTGTGGAATTTAGACTCCCTCATTTAAAGGAGAGAATCAGACACCCCTGAAGAGCTTTCATCACAGTTTTCTTAGCAAACTATTTTAGGATGAGATGAATCACTTCTGGTGTCGTTTATTTTCTATCCCAAAAGCCTATATTTAAAAAAGGAAAATCATGCTGAAATTTCAACTTCTTACTTATTGGTATGAAAAATCTGTTATCCTCAAAAACGCTAAGCATTCCACAGATGCTTCAAAATATTTATATCTAAAAAATCAAGTCCTCATTGTGTTTAACCCAAATAAATTATTACTTATTTTAGAAAACTTGCAATAAAATCTGTTGAACTCTTCCTACAATCCTTGGTGTCTGAACTGAAATACTACATACTGCTTAACTTCCAAAAATGCTTGCTCAGGTATTGACCTCTTTTGAAGAAAATTGTTGTACTCCTGAGACACGGCCTCTGTACTTAAATAATTTGTTTCAAAAAGTTTTTGAAAGAAAATAGGCATTGCTGTATAACAGGGATACATAAATTGTCATTTGACTGTTTCATGTAGGAAAGGTAGACTTGGGCTGAGTTACTTCTTGTTACTTATTGACGATGAAAAAAAATTAATGGTTTAGCAACAGCCAATTTGTGACACCTAATTATTTGCTTCACTACTTTGATTTGCTGAGCAATTATTTCAATTAGGGCTAGCTGCAGAGTTAGGGCCAAGTACCAAGTGAATCTCAGGCTGAATCTCATGCTGCACTAGTGTTGTGTCAGCTAATACACTATAAAATAAAGATGTTGAGTTCTGTTAGTTGCTGATTTCTTTGTTTTAGAAGACAAGGTATTTAGCAGCAGAAATCGCCCCCACACACTGAAGGACAGAGGACAGATTTGTGATGGCAAGTGAAATAGTAGACTTGAAATAATTGAAGTACTTCTTTCAATCTCTACCTCTTGTAGTCCACAGTACTGCCATCTGGGAGTTAATCTGTCTGTCTGACACTCGTTTGGGAGTTAATCTTCCAAGCCACTAAGTGCCCTCAGTGTCAGATGACTTTACCAGAAGATAGTTATCCTCAACACATCATAAAATCAAGGTTGTGTCTTTGAACTTCACTATTCATTTGAGGTATAAAAATGCCAATTTGACAGAAAAAATTGTTGATACTTCTAAACATACATATCTTAGCAAAGTTTTGCAATAAGTTCATAACACTTTATAGTTGTTTCCATACTCTACTTGGTGGCTAGTAGAAAGCTTTGGAGCTACTTTGTCAAATGTGAAAAGATTACCATATTATTTTATATTAAATATGTAAATGGATTTTTGTTCATCTGGACCATGTATTTCCACTTTTCCTATTTTTGTTTTTGGTTTGATAAATGTGAAGAATTATTAAAGAGCCCCTTTTGGTTTAGTATGTAAAACACACATGGACTTCATTTGCTGTTACATAAAATCTTACTCTTGTACATCCCACATCCTGTGGCAACATCAAATCCTGTTTAAAGGTATTTTTGTTGAAATAATAAGCATTTGTGGCATGACCCAACTTGTATTGAGAACGATTTCAGTGCTGTTGGTACTTAGTGTCACTTTGTCTTGCTTTGCCTAAAATATTACCAGTTTATCATAATTAACCTATCTTTTTGATAATATGTGTTGAAACTGTTTGCATACTAGAAGCTTTTTGTGTATACAGTAACTCATTTTGTAGGCTGTTGTGAGAAAATAATTGCAGCTGATGAGAACCTGCTCTTAATTTACAGGCTGTTTTTGTCAGCTGGAATGAGTTGGTTAGAGGGTTTGTTTACATTGATTCAGACTCTGGAGAAAGTCACAGTTTCTGTCACTCATTGATTTTTATTTATTTATTTATTTATTTTCCTTTGTGCATTCTTTTCCAGCTTACCTCCCTAAAGTAAGGTTCCTTTAAAAGCTCTTTTCTTCTATGTAAAGAAGCTCTTTTCTACTTCAAGCTCTTTTCTACTATGTAAAAACAAAAAAGCAACCCCAAAATAATAAACCATACAGCCTTTCAGTTCCCTACTAATGAAAAAGTCTGAGGGGCAGTAGACAGATGCCCCATGAGATTCTTGTTATGACTGGGCAGATGAGAAACCCATGTGCCCCGGGCAGGCTCAGCAAAGGTTACCTGCTTTTTTTTCACATGTAGACAAACAGCTGAAGAGCTCAGGAGCCTCTGCTACCATAGAAGAAAGTGACCAAGGACAAGCAGAAGGAACTTGGGAGAAGTGTTGGCAGGGGCAAGAGCGATGAGGTAGCAGAATACTAAAGGACACTCAACCCAAAAATTTAGGAAACCAATTTTTTCAGAACGGTGGAAAAATAATTCTGTGGTGTTAAATAATTCTGAACTGAAAGTGCAGTTCAAAGTTTATTTTTTTTTTTTTTTTTTTTTTTTTAAGATTGAAGTTAATGATAAAATGGTAAAGAAAATACAGGGGTCCAAAAAACAAAACAGATCCAGAACCGTCCCATTTCAGAACTGCTCTCCCTCTAGATTAAACCTGCATTTTATTATCATCAGGTTCAGGAACAGATAAGTTTATCAAAAGAGTCTAACTTACACTTTTCACATTCCATGTAAATTCAGCAGCCTGGCATAAGCCAAATGCTGCATACAGTACTTGATCAGCTACTTTCAAAGGGAGGGAGGAGCATCAGAAAATCTAAAAGGAGCAAGAGGTAGGGAAAATTCTGTCAGGTAAGACCACTGTGGGATATAACTTGGTGTATCTACAGTGACATTCAGAGCAAATAAAGCTACTAATCAATGCTTAACAAAAATACCTCTGCTGGAAGCTAATTAACATTGCGAAATATCTGCAACAAATTAATTTTAATGAAAGTGTATCTGGATACATACACAGCAACTAATGAAAGAAATCCTCTGAAACCTTATCACATCTGCTCCATAAGAAGCAGCAGTAAAAGATGACATGTAGAGATCGTGGCAATTGGTCACCAACGTGTGTGAGTAGTTTTGAGGCTCAGGCAGTCACATAATGTGACTAAAAGGGAACACTTTGCTACTAGTGAAGGAGTATTTAGCATTGCTGGTGGGACTGAATTGGGCACTGTTCTAGAAAGCAGGATGACACAGCATCTTTCTGTGCCCATAGTCCAAGATCCAAGCACTTTGAGAGAGAGGGGAAAGAACTGGAACTTTGCTTATTCAGTCCAAACATGAAGAGGCCGTGAGATGACTTCAAGAGTTCTGAAATACAGTCCTGTGCCATGGAAGCACATCTTTTTAGGGTGGACAAGAGGTTATAAAGTCACCATTATAGACTGCTTCTGCCTGTGCTGAAACCGTATGAGAATCTGAGCTGTTGCTGCTCACAAGGTGCTCTATGAATTATTATGCACCAGCTGGCAATGTGCCACATGCAAATGGATGGGGATCAGCAAAACATGATTTCCAGAGTGTTATTCTGGAAACTGCTGCATCACTCAGAGCAGTGGAAGGTTGCTCCTTTTAAAAAGTGATAATACACAATCCCTTCTATATTATTATATAGAGCCTGTGTTGCTCCCAGTTAATGTGCTTAGGTGATTTTTGGATCTCTGTTCAAAAGATCTCTGTAGAGAATATTATGAGTCCTGCTCTCAAGAGTTTTTTCATATGGAAAGTACTGTTAATACCAGAGAAATGGTCAATCTTTCATTGAAGGAATAATCCTAAAAAATCCTAAAATATCTCATGCTTTCTAACCATGCTACAGGAGACACAACAGTGAAAGTACGAAACTGCTTTTTGCAGTAGAAAAACTGCTATGGTATGGTTGAACAGAATCTGATCATCACATTTCCAGCAAAATATAGCAAAACATTCTGTGGGCAAGGAGCTTTGCAATTCATGAGGAAGTTTTATACAAACAAATGTCTCATCTGGTTTACACTTCATATTTTGTTTAGTATGATACTACTAACAAAAAAAAACCCTCTAAAAATAACAGTTCCTTGTCAAGATATCTATTTTCGTGTTATATATTTATTACCAGCTTATTTCAGTAGCAAAGCCACTATTTATTGCATTTTAGTGAGGACAATTGGGTAAATAGTACTCAGTGAGCTCAGCTCTGTTTCTTTATATGCAGTGTGAGCAGAAAGCTAACTGATAGCAAATTGTAACCTCAGCCAGAAAATACATGGAAGGTTGTTTGTATTCTTTACTGTCTGTCTTATAGTTTCACTCATGGAAACTTGTAGTTGATGTTGATGTGAAACAGGATCCAGGTTACCTTAGAAATCATAAGCAGAAATTTGAAATGCCACCAGACGTTCCTTGTGATGTTTAACCTGACTTTTCCCTGCCTGTCTTCCACACAGTGTGATTCAAATTAGTATAAACCAGAGTGTAGAAATTGTGAACCTCTCTTAAGAGTCAAAAGGATGAGGAGAGGGGAAGGCAAACCTGAAGGAAAAATGAGCAAAACTCCCTTAGTCAAAAAAAAAAAACAACCTGAAAAATGTTCAGGTATGTAACATTTTATACACAGATTTGCTGCTAAGCTAACTTCAGCACTGTCTTGTCAAATTCTTTGCTACCATATGATGTTACATTTTAAGGAGATTGGCAAATTTACAACTCCTCTTTTTAGCTACAGGGTAATTCTGCACCTCCTACACTGAACTGGCACTGTGCAGATGCAGTTTCTGTTCCTGAGCTGCACTTATTTTCACGTTGTGTTTGAGAGTGACATTAGGCACAGTCTTATTACGGAGGAGGGAAGGAGGAGTTGTTTTTCTAGGAGTGTTTGTTCAGGCATTGCATGTTTAGAAGTTTACAGGCAATTAGGAAGAGAATGTGTAGAAAGAATCTCTTGATGAAATTTGGAAAAATATAGATGGCAAATACCTGAATGGTTATGTTTATTTTCTTTTACTTCCATTCTTCATTTTTAGTGCTGTACTTCTGAACATTGCATGCATTAGCTAAAAGTATAGAGTGGCTTATAAGCCACACATTAGAAAACCATCATAAGACAAGAGCAAAGATTAGTTTTAACTGAAAATGTAGCCTTATACAAAATGGTGAAGAAACAGTAACTGGGTGCTGGCCTTGCTATGGTTATGGCTTGGGTAAAGTGACATTATTTTCTGGTGCCACAGATTCTCTATATGCAATGTAGGGTAATGGCTCACATCTTCTGCATAGTATCTTGATTACTTGAAAATAAAAACAAGGCTTAAGATATATTATAGTAGATATTTTAAAGATAAAAATCAAGACTATAAGTAAAAACTGTTTCCTAAAAATTCAGTGGATTTTAATAATAAATTTTTTGTTTGAATTGAAAGAAAATGGAATTTGAACATAATATTTTCCTAAGAAATGTGCACAGGATTTTGTAACCTGTGTTAATAACAGAGGCAGTAAGTAGATAGCTGAGAGGGGTGATGCATTGTGGCAGAACTTCAGTTTATTGTGTGGACTGCCCAGCTTCTAGCCTTTCTTAGGTATAGAGTGACTAAGTGTTTTGTCAGTGAGTTGCATTCAGATGTCCCATGTTACCAGATAGAGTTATAAGCTAGAAGAAAGGGAAGGCTGGTTGGAGGATTTTTTGATATACTTTCCCAACCAAATGGCTACAGTTCTGTGAAATGCATATATTTATTTTGACAAAGAAAGTCACTTCATGTAATGGCCAGAGTCTATGAGTTTACTAGTTATATGAAATAGTGGCTGGTTATTGTGTGCTTGTTTAAGCAATGTTTTACTCTAGTTGTGTTAGCATATACCTGGTGATTTATAGATGACATGACTAAATAAAGAGTGGAAGACACCAGTAATTGACCCTCCTCAATAATCTATATTTTCTGAAAAGCTACCGCTTACGTACAGTATGAAGTTTTTTATCCTTTCATCTCTCATCCAGTAGTGATTTCTGTATTTGCTTTGCCTTTCGTTCCTGCAGAGAAACAAAGGTGGCAGACCTTAAAGTCCTGAAACAGTCAGATGAGCCTATTTCTACTTTAAGGAAAAACCCCTTAAACTTACTGCTCACTGCTTCCATGAAGTACTCGTTTATTATCATTTAATTTTATCTTATTTAACTTTCTTATACACAATAGTGATTCATGAACACAGCAGAGATTACTTTCCTTAAAATACTGTGTGATATATCCTAGTTTAATGAAAGTTTTCATTTTTAATTAAATTAGAGGAAAAGGCTCCCATCCTTTTTCCTTTTCCTCAGGGGAGATAACATTGTGCCACGTTATTAGCAAGTTTCCCGGGGGTGTTTTTTTTTTGCTTTGATGAATTTGTCATAGTCAAGGAACACTGAAGTTGGTAGCTTGCCAAGAGGCACGCGTTCCAGATTTATGTTACAACCTCCATATGTTAAAATTTAAGTGTACTGATAAACCACCAAGAAGGACACATTTCTGTTTTAGATTTAGCTAGATGTTTCTGTTCTCTCATACTTATTGCGTAAATCTAATGAACTTTAGCTTAGAGAAAACTAGTAAGGCAATGGTATTGAGAGGGGAATGGGACATAAAAGTAGTCTTCAAAGTAGTCAGTTGTGAAGAAGAATTAGGTGTACTGTTCTCAGAGTGAAGAATAGAGGCAGTTATGGACTGAAACTGCATCACAAAAGTTTCAGGTTGGTCTTTAAAAATATTTTTAAGAATATTTAAGATATTTTATAGAATTTATAGAATTAAGATATTTAAGAATATTTAAGAATTTTTAAGAATATTTAAGAATAAGGCTAAAGCAGCTCAGGAATGGATTGCATGAGGAAATTGTGGATTGTTTATCTTGGTGGAACACAAATCAAATGAGGTGTCCATCAGAAGTTGTTTTGTTGTGGCTGTTTCTGCCTTCAAAAAACATCCTGCAAGATGTGTTTTTCTGAGTTTGTGAAGAAATTATTAATGAAAAGATCTCGTAATAAAAACCTTCAATGGTGAAAACTTGTGCAACAGTTTGTACTCACACATACATTGGGAATGGGATTGAAAGCAGATATTTCTGGAGATTAACTGTGAACTCTCAGTATGAGTAAACTAGTAAGTTCTTTAGGGTTGTGGAACTTGATTTGGTTTTTGAAGAAGGTTATTTCAGCTGTACCCTTTGAATAAAGATTGGTGAAAGAGTATTTAGTATAATTATTTAACTGACAGGAGTATTCACTTATTCTTTCACACAAGTATGTCAATGTTAAAAAGCAAAGAAATTCCCTTCCCACCCCCTGATTTTGTCAATTTAGATTCTAAAGTGCCTACATGACTGCTAAGGAGAAAACATTTCCTTTCAGGAAACTTATTTAGGTATAATCTAACTCATTCCATTCTTCTCAAGGAAGAAACACCTTTAATACAAGGCAATGCATGCTTTGTTATTAACTTCTTTTTCTGAACTGCATGGAGATGCTGTTGCCCACTTACACATGTTAAAACTACACAAGGTGAAATCTGAGATTTTGTATAAAATTTTATGAGGTTATTAAACCATTTAGGTTGGAGAACAGTGTCAGAGGAATGTGGACTTTCTCCTCAACCATTTCATTCAGTTCACAATCCGACAAGCTCTAGGAAATGAATTCAATTTCAGAAATGTAACTTTAGATAGCATTGGTTTTGATACCTCTACATAATAGAAACTGGGGAGTGACAAAACAGAAGTCAACTCCACTCTTGCCAGAGTGATACAAAATGGTCATAATGAGGCCACTGTCTAATTGGGGCACTGCATATCAACACCTTTGGTAAGGGATGTAATTATGGTGACTGGAGTTCGGGAAAGTCCAGTGTAGAATCTTAAAGCCAAAGCTAAGCTGGCAATACCAGGGCAAGTGAAAGCTGTCACAGACTATTGGGAGAGAATGCAAGTTTGAAATAAATTTTTAAATTATTGATTAGTTTCTTATGGCTGAACCAGGGAACTTGAAGGAAAAAGATCTGATACAACTGTTAGCCTCTTCAAATCATCAACTCAAAATTCAATAACAAGAAAAAGAACAAAACCAATGTTAAGATACATTAGAAAGATGTAAAGAATAGTACTACATATGTTAGAGCTCTAGTGTAACAACTGGATGTTACTTTTTCTTCTGGAGTACTTTTTGCTGATTGTCTGCTTCTCCAAAAAAAAAAAAGTGCAACAATAGTTTGAAGTGTGAAAGATCTTTCATGTAGAGAGACAGCATGATTAGGATATGTTCATTTCAGAAAAGATTGAAATAGAAGGGAGCAAGTTCCTTTTTCTTCCTCATACTGCAATACAGGATAGGTGATGTAAAGGAAAAGAATATAATGAAACCAAGAGCTTTAAATTATTTGTTACAAAATATATTTCAGTCTGTGCCACTTTGACAAGATATCTTCACCTAGGGCTAGCTAAGTACAAAGTAATAATACTCAGGATTTCAAAGACAGATAAAAACTTAAAATGCATAGAATTTTTTTATTTATTTATTTTTTTCCAAATGATGTGTAATTGTGAGGCATCTGGCAACTGAACTCATCAGAAAACAAAACAGCATACCTGATTAATTCTAGTGATATTTTGGAAACTAGAGGCAAAGGCTATCTTTATTCTTCTAAATTTAAAATGCTGGGGTTCAGAATCAAGTATGTAAACTGTCTGTAGCTTTGAGTCATTAGAGCTGCCCTGCCCGACTTGACTGGGTCCTGAATACTCGTGCATAATGTAGGAGTTAGCTCGTTCCTAGCACTGTTGCCCCAGACCTCTGACGCCTCTCCTCCTGCAGAATAAGCAGGAATATGGTGGACTTGGTCAGATCACGCTGGTTGAACCTAAACTTGGAAGAAAAAAGGTAGAAGAGGTGTAAATTACCATGATTTGGCTTAAAGGATTTGGAAAACAATAGGTGCTTTATGTAGGTACACCCTCAAAAAGTTGTATGTGAGAAAACTGTTTTCTGTATATTTTGTGACTAATTTTCTGTTATATCACGACTCGCTAAGTTGAACCTCTAGTGAATATTTTTTAGGTAAAACTTGCTAGCTTTTCTGTCACAGGTATCAGAATATTTGTATCCTTTGTGTGAGGAAAAAGAGAGGAGATGATGGCTCAGAAAAAAAAAAAATGTTCTTTGTATCCCTATAAATGCCTTGATTGAAAATCTACACTTGAAACTGGCTTATTCTGGGAATCACCTGCCATGAGAAACATCTTGAAATAAGGTGTGGGTATTTTATTTTTGTTCTAGTGCAGAACAAAAATATATTTCAAGGATATAAAATTTTACAAAGCAGGGCAAAACTATGTTTTTTCTTCTGGACTATAGCAATTATAAAGAATAGTTGCCATTGGTCTGTAAACATAGATGCTAAATTGTATTTCCTTGCACGCATTTCTACAAGTGAAAACTTGCTTATGGGTAAAATATAATAGTGAATTAACAGCAAAATGTATTTATTTTTTAATTTTATGTTTATAGACATAGAACAAGGCACAGAAGGAAGAAAAAGAAACAGATCAATGTCTGTCTTTTCAAAAGTACTTTTGTTACAAATAATATTAACAGAAACTGTACTGAATTCCACAGTTCTTCTGATAGTAGTTCAGGTACTGGCATGAAAGTGCATACCAGAGATATTTAACCTAACCAGTTAAAGAATTAACATAATCATTAATCTGATAATTTTTCACCAACTATTAGGGCACCACACTTTTAGCAAACAGTGAATTGCTCTGGTTCTGTGAGGTTGATGCTCAGATTATACCCCCAGGAGCAAAATTCACTGCTTTTGTGCTCTCCCCACAGTCTGGGAGGAGATATAGAGGAGAGGAAAAAAAATTTGTAAACAATCAGGTGCCATGAAAAAAGCCCATAGGAGGTTATTTACAGATTGGTTACTTTCCCCCAAATTGATTAATGATATTTGGAGATACTTGGTCGTCTTGCCCTGTAGGGAGTTTCTGGTTTCTGTGTACAAAAAAAAAAAAAGGAAGTTATATTTTGAGGAAGTTGTCACTGAGTAACTGCAGTGGATGAAGCTAGGATACTGGTGTGTCTAGAAACTTGATGTGTAAAAAAGTATTTCAGTGAACAATATGATTATTTCCCCAAACACCTTAGTGGTGCCTCTACACACATAAATTGTCTCCATTAACATAATGTTATCATTGTCTGTGAATAACTCAAAACGGAGTAGCCCATCCAAAAAGTACTCCAATTAGTATAGTACAATTTCTTCTCTTCACCTCTTGCACTTGCAATTAATCTCCAGTGTCTAGAAGCCACAGAAGATAACCCAGGAATGTTTCCACGGCGCTGTAGGGTGCAGTGCAGAAACCTCCCATCTAGTGGTGGACTCAGCAAGGAAACCCCACGTGGGCCCAGAGGGGTTTGTGCATCTCTCAGCCTGACCTGACAAACTCTGCTCAGAAAGTACTGGGGAGAGGCAGGGATCAAAGGACCACATCAAATTAAACTGTAATATTGCTTTCAAAGCTAAGCTGATTTATTTAGAGCTAGCTTTGATGTTTTTGCACTCATGGTATGAGCATAGCTCCAGAAAGTTTTCAGACATTAGCAATGAGAAAACTCATCACGTATCATGCCCGTTTTTCAGTGTTTAAAGGAGTCTTAAATAATGAATGTTTATTGATAATTATGAAGTCACAACACAGACTGCTTAGAAAGCTGGGAAAGAAAACAAGTCTTCTGAGAAACCTCAATAGTCTTTATTAAAGTATTAATAATAGCATTAATTCTATATGGGAGCAAAAATGGCTCTCTTCAATGAAAACTCTGAGCATTTGGAATCCTCATTAGGGGGATAGAGTAAATGACAAACTAAAGGCTCATTTAGTTTTCTTTAAACAATACACAGCAGCTTGTATACAAAACATGGAGTCTCAGGTGCAGTTCATACTATTCCTTGGAACTAGTATTAGTTGTCAATTACTCTCCCAGGCAAGGATCCTGCCAGAAGAACTCTGGCTTTCTTGGAGCTTCTCTGGGAACTCCTGGAAATGCCACC
>JAOXNG010000021.1:97874851-97888187 GCA_028566535.1 Scolopax minor
AGCTTTGGGGTCGTGTGTGGAGCAGCAGAGACGGCCGTCCAGCGCCGATGCCACCAGCGCTCCCTTCTCGTGATCCCTACAGAAGGAGCGAGGGCAGAACTCACAGAAGGAGGCCGCAGGGTTGCTACACACATCACACTGGTGCCACGGACATTCCCACTTTCCTGCAGATGGGAGGGGAAGGGGGAGAGAGAGAGAGGAACCTGAGATGAGTGCATTTTGGGACAGCACTGGTCTTTAACCCTAACTCTATGTTATGAGTGTTCAGATAAATGTGAAGGAAGTTGAGAAAAATCCGCTCTTACCGTAGCTGCTACTTCTGCTTCTCATTTACAGGATCTGACTGGAAACAGTTCTTAGTCATTTCCCATTTTTTAGGCCCCACTTGGCCCAAACGTTGCTGCATGGGGAACCAGAGCTTCAAATAGTCAGATCAACAGTCAACCTCCTCTGGGATCGAGGCACCAAGTGTCCTTGCAAGACACAGGGTTTGTTTGGGTCATTTTTCGGATTCGTAGCAGCTCTCATTGATCTGGACACAGCTCCCTCGGATGGGGATCTCCAAAATAAGCTTTAGCACAACAGCCCCGTATTTTGATGTAGCAGACAGAATGCATTAGTTTTGAAAAATAAGTGAGAAATGGCTCAGAGAAGCACAAGTTGTTTGAAACAAAATGTTTGTCTAAAGCCCCCTCAGATCACCCAAACCCTTCAGACTCGTACCCGTGTGAGCGTGTGCTGAGCCCTGCACCACAGAGCCAGAGCCAGCACCAAAAAGGGAAAAATCAAAAGTTTTGGCTGCTGTGCCCAAGCCACATTGCAGTGACCCTGCCTGGGTTCTGCCCGTGACAGTGACCTACCTCGTGCTGCTGCTGGTGCCAGCAAATATGCTATTTTGAGGGTAATGTCAATGTTTCTAAAGGCATGTGACAGACCCAGCTGCATTCATGGCAGCCTTTTGGTTAATTTAATAATAGACTAATCTGGAATTCCAATTATTTTCACCAAAGTCATTGGAATAAGGAAGATTAAAGAGATAAGGACTTTACAAAATCCTGCAATCTGATTAATTTAAATGGCAAGCGTCAACATCCTGAAGTTGGTAGTTTAAGTAGAAAGATGTAGGTATTTCTTTAGCATTTATTTATTTATTTTTATTTCTTGTTAGGATTGTACTTGTCCAAAACTGCTAATTTTTAGATTTTGCGAACTTTAAGTATTTTGTGAATTTTAAACAACATGTTTCAGACAGGCAGGTAGACAATAATGAAAAAAAGTGTCTCGCAGAGAGTGACTTGAGTAACCCTAGGAAGATACTAAGTTGTTAATGAATATAATGAATAGTAACTTAGATACTTGGGAGGGAAAAAAAGGCAATACATCATCATATCAAGCTGATGCAAATCCCTCCTATGTCATATATGTGTTATCTTGAAACAGCTTGCTGAATGTGCCCTTTTTCCTGGTAGTGTTAGAGAAAATCAAATGAGCCATAATTAAAGCTGGATCACAAAGGGGAGAAACACTGGTTTTAATCATTATGCTATTTACATTTATGCAAATTAGTAAATTAAAGGCTATTGTGTGAGGAGCAAAGGCAAAACCTTTTCAATGCAGACTAAATCTGATAAACATTTCTCTTTAATTGTGTTGTGTGAACTATATACAACTCATTGAAAGGAGGTTGTAGAGAAGCAGGGATTGGTCTCTTCTCCCAAGTCACAGAGGAAATGGCCTCAAGTTGTGCCAGGGGAGGTTCAGATCAGATACTAGGAAAAATTTTTACACTGAAAGGGTCATTAAGCGTTGGAATGGGCTGCCCAGGGAGGTGGTTGTGGTACCATCCCTGGAGGTATTTAAAAGACAAGTTGGCACAGGGCTTAGAGACATGGGGTAGTAAAGGGGAGGGTGGTGTTGTATGGTTTTCTTTTGGTTTTTTATCAGAGTTCAGTTGATGGATGGATTAGATGATCTTAAAGGTCCCTTCCAACCTAGATGATTCTATATAGATGTACTATAGATATAGATAGAACAGATATATAATTGATTGTGCTCTGCTGAAGAAAAAAAAAAAAACACAAAAAAACTTAGTAACTTTTTTTTGGTAAATTGTGTATCTTTACCGTGCTACCATAGCACTCACATTCCCTCGAATATTTGCCCGTGTGTGGGAGTTAAAAAAAATCCAAACTATTTTCCCGTTTTTATTGCTCTTTTGTCACTAACATGGTTGTTACCAACAATCACTTCCAAACCACAGAAGTTCTGAAGGCATCTTATTACTGAAAGTAATATTGAAGAACAATAGATGGCCATTAACAGCATCTTTTTCCCTTGTATTCTCCTTACAAGGTACAGCACTACATTTTTTTTGGTAAACTTTGATCAAAATGAGTATTTCACTTCAAAGTTAGGAAATCAGAGGACTAGGAAAATAAGAAAAAATATATTGCTTAAGAAATAGTTTAGAACCTGCTTATGTTCAATGTTTTCAGCAAATTTAAAACTGGAAAGCCACTTGTTGCACCATTTAGTGGTTCTGTTTCATAACCTTATTTATACAGGATACTTCCTAATTGATATTTTCTTATAGTTTGACTGTTCTGCTATCTGTAGTCTAGTAAAAGTTGCTTGTAACAAGAAACCTTTTTAGGATATGTGAAACTAACCGATCCTTTTCAGTATTACTTGTCCTGATACTCATGACTTGGTTAATGTTTTTTGTAGATAAAATTCATTTCAACATAAAAAGCTATTACTGGGTTTGTGCTGATATGCTGATATAAATCCCGTGCAGAAAATACAGTTTAGCAGGTGGACTGATATCTGTCAACTTTGATACTGAAGACAGAACAAAAGCACTATCCTATTCAAAGATTGTAGCCTTAGTACCAAAGTGGTAAATGTGCCTGTAATAAGCAGCTCTTCATCTACAAGTAGCTGACTAGATATAGGTTGGAGTAAAAGCCAATCTTAACTGTCATTTCTACTTTGCCTATGAGAAACCCTGTAAAATTCAGTTAAAACTGATATGAAAATAGTCCTTTAAGCCTTAATGTGAGTATTGAATTAAAATATGTATTTACAAGATTATAATAAAAGTACACTGAATATATTTATGAATTGAATCTACCTAAAGCTACAAATTAGTTGGCTTTGTTTTCAAGGATTTAATGAGTTTATTTGCTAAACCTGAATGTGAGAAATGAAAGTCAAGCACATAAATGTTTAGTATGAGAAATGCTGTATAGAAAGTCCTTTTTGAGCTGTTAAATAGCTGAAATATGCTACTGTTGCATACAGATTTGCATATTCAGTACATTTGAAGAGTTATAAATCAGCAAATGATAATACTAGCTGATGGAATCTGACACAGAGAAGTCATATCTTGTCTATGATTCCACCCACAAAGTAATGAAATCTGTAAATCATATCAACTTCTTCCAAAGGCACATAATGGTCCTTATGCTGATCTGCTTAAATATGTGAATCGTGTTCTACTGAGATTTTTCTGCTATATACTGTATCACGGCCAATGGCTGAAACTAGACACTGACATTTTCTGGAGAAAATTGCAATCAGAAGTGTTTTCTCTTGAGAGTTGATCAGGCTTTATCTCTTTCCTCTGACACAATCTAGTGTCCCGTTCATTTCCCCCTATTTTCTAGTAACTGAATTTAAATACGAAACACACAAACACTTCTCTAAACTCTATAAAGTCATCAGTCTCTCACACTGACATATCTGAGTTATTTTTTGCCATTATTCTTAAGCTGGTGAGTTCTTCCAGATGGTATAAAACCAGACAGAAATAATACTGAACTGCTAGGAAGTTGAAGTATTTTAAATACTGTTTTCATTCTATTGAACAAAGGTATTAATATATAGACAATACAAAATAGAGTAAAGCTCATTAAACTACATTTCTCTGAACAATCTTTTTGGACTGAAGTAGTCAGTAAGGGTTCTGAAGAGAGATTATGGATGTGTTTCTGTAGACAACTGCAAACAGAAGACAGCTCGTTATGTTCAGAGCTCACTGGATGGGAGCTCACTACCTGCAGTTGAGAAGCTATGTTGTTCTAATTGTGTGGTAAAATTGATATTAAACAAAAAAAAGGCCTTTTTGTCCATCTCTATAAACGTAGCATGCTACCTACAACCAACACAAAGCATTTTGAGTAATGAGATGCTGTTTAAGTCAGCTTTAAACCCAAAGCTTAATGGAAGATGGTCTTACACCTCTTCCTTACAAAATCTTTTATCAGGGGTGGGAACAGATATTATAACATCTCAGGTGCTATTTAAATGATGAGCATCTTTTTAGAAATAGTAAGTTCAAGGAAGGCTATGCTTCTGAAAGTAACTTTTTACCCTTTTTATTTCCAGAAAACATTGATCAACTAACTGTATCCTATTGGATCTGGTGTTGCTGTTAGAACTTTTGTGTTTATTATATATACTTTTTAGCATATGTAAGCTTAATTTATTCACTGTGATTTTTCCCATGATGTCTTGGGGTATCTTAGAAGTAATCAATAGTTGTAGAGCTCTGTGCTCTGTAGCTTATAGTTCAAAAAACATTACTCTAAAGCACTGCAAATAGATGTTTTCCATAGAGACCACTGAGTCGATGCTTAACAATATCCCCTTGTTCTCCTGACAAGCTGGTAACATTAACACTACCTATAATTTCCTCCAGGATATATTAGAACCACTTTTTTCCTAGTTTAAAGCTGTAATATCTGGCACAGTCATTTGTTACTGAGCTACTGTATAATGACAAATCTTATCAAAATGCCCAGTATTCCTGAAATGTTTGAATTTAACTTTCTTTGGATAATATTTGGTATAAATTGTAATGTGTTGCATAGATACTCAGAAGTAGCATTATTTTTTTTTTTCTGTTTACATTGGATTGACTGAGGTTTTAGTTCTCTATTTATGGTCTTGCAGGTTTCAATTATCAGTGTTTAAAGGTTTCATCTGTGGCCCCTGAATCCCTTGAGCACTGCTGCTTCTACCTGTGAGATCCTAGTTTTGCTCTTGCCATTGCTGCCTCAGCCCGACTAGCAGCAGCTGGGACTTCATACTCTGTTAGATGTGCTTCAATAAGGCCATCCAAAGCAACATCTAATTGATCTTTTTGCAAAGTGCTATCAAATAATTCACTTGCTCTATTGCCAAATTTGTATGTAGCTAAAATTTTTTTTAAAGCGGGGATATTGATTCACCCGGTTTCTGTCCATTTTCACAGACTTTATAGTGATAAGCTATAATGCATATGTTCAGCATAGGAACATTAATTAAGGCTGGGAGAACTGTGGCGTATTTCTCAGCAGCCAGAAGAAATCTAGAACTCTGTGCTTTTTCTGTCCAGTATAATATTTAATCACATAAGAGTTTCTCCCTTTTTTTTTTTTTTTTTTTTTTTCAGAAATCTCTTCAGCAATACTTACAGGCACAGATAGAGTTAGGGGCTGTGGAGATATCCTTTTCAGTATTTCTAAGGTATAGTTTTAGCAAGTTTATTTAATGATGACATAGTAGTTGGTGTGAAGCCTGGCCAAAGCTAAACTAAAGTCCAGACACCTGAGAGGGGTGAACACTTCCCAAGGGATTTTGTTTGTAATTCAGTAAGGATCAAATTGTCCTGCTATGGAAATTAACCTAAAATATAAAAGAATAAATAGTTCTTCCACAGCCTTTAAAGAAAACAGGGAGATCATATGTGCTAGAAGGTTCAGGCTCCTCTTCTTCCCATCTTCTTTTTATTTTAACTGATGTCAACATAGAGTGGAGTAACGAAGCTGCAAAGCAGAATTGAATGTATTTCGTTATATGCTCCATGAATGCAAACTGCATATTACACTTAAGGTAAAATAAAAATAAGGACTTCTCAGGGTGTTGCTGGTAGTTACAACATTGTAATTTGGGGAAAACTGTTTTTTTGCAAGCCACAGTCTAAAATTTAGTTTCTAATCATATGATAATGTAGCGAGGAATTCTCCTATTTTATTCCACCCAGCAATTTCTGTGTTTGCTTTTCTGAATTATGGCTTGTTACCTGCAGCACGTGCGTTACAAGAGACAAAAAGCACTTTTAGTAAAGCTGTTCTGTTGCCCAACCCCAGCAATCCAGTGCACCAGCTCTCTTTCCTGAGGAACTGCATTTTCCTGTCTATTGTTCTGACTTTCATAGAAAAGATTTTTGATACGATACACTTTTCTGTTTTGATTTAAAAAAAAAAACAAATAATTACTTTATTAATAGAATTTATTTAAAAAGTGGAACAAAAGCCTCAGACATATTATCAATTATGTCTCTTTATAGGAAAAAGTCTGGAGATTGCTGAGGCCGGCATTATTTGTTTTTGTTGGCAGGGTTCCTTGAAATAAGTCTTCACAATGAGTCTAGAATGTCCTCTTCATGGATTAGGCCTGCATTCATTATCGTTTCTTAACAGGTTGTAAATCAGTACTTCACATTTTCTTCTATCCTTTCTTTTTTTTTTTCCTCTTGGTCTTTCATCCGCAATTTTTTTTTAATTTGTAGACTGCAATGATGTTGGTTTCTGTAATTTGGAGACTTGCATTTTATCATTTTAAGATATATTTTTTTGATATTTACCTTTTAGTGATTCTGTGACAGCTTTATGCTGTTTTAATAAATAAAACTAATATTAAGAAAATATCCTAGATTACCAGAATTTTTTTGCTAGGTGAGGACAGTAATTATTGACAATCACATCATACGAAGAGAATTTCCTAGAGAATTGTTAATAATACTAATTAACTCCTACAGTGTGAAAAATGAAAGGATTTCAGAAACTGTAGTTCTTTCAGTCCTGAAGGTGAGGTGTGCTGCTATAATGAGATGAAAAACATTAGACCTGACCATTTTGAATTTTTTTCTGGATAAACAAAACAATTCAGACTTTTGTCACAAGTAATGGTGACATTGAAGGTTGTAATGAAACCATGGAAAACAAACTGCAGTGTACAGAAGACCCATAAACATGCAAGCAGTGGACTAATTTAGTATTGTGAAAAAAGAGCAAAAGAATCTTTTTTTTTTTTTTGAAAAAGGAAACAAAGATAAAAAGGAGTTGGTTGTGCAGGCTTTCCAATCAGTTGGCATACAGCAAAGAAGAATGAGTAAGGTAGTTCTCATTTTGGAAATAGTGTCACTGAGCTACTAGAGTGTGATAGCTGAGATGCCAGAGCTGCTGCTGCTGTTTCTCATGCTATTTTGAGCAAGATTGGTCAGTTGTCTACACATAGATCCCTGCTGGGCCTTTGAGATGCATTCAAAGATGCTGAGCTCACAGGAGACATCTGTTGAATTGGGAGCACAACATCCTGATACAGGTTAATAGATCCCTGTGTATCTTCACTTTGAGTAACCTTGTATGCATCTGTGACTATAAAGACTGTGTGTGGGGTTGTTTTTATTTTTTCTTTGTTTTCAGGACATTTTGTGAAGGGTGACTTGTAATAAAAATTCTGTAGACCAGATTAGTTTTTTATTGACACTTCTACAACTCCTGTTCTTTCCCTGAGGAATGTTTTAACTTTCTTTCATTTTATTCTTTTAAAGATCAAGAAGATGCGTGTGCTATGGCAGGCCTGCAGAAGCTAAAAACATTAACATTTATTTATGTGTTCAGCATAGACATAACTGTGTTCATGCCACAGTCACAAACCCCAAATGGCTAAGCCAGGAGCATATTTGCTGGAGATTGTTTTCACAGTTGATGGAAAAAATACACAGAATCAATTAATCCTAACACCTGAATCATGTTCTGAAAGTGTTTTTTCCCCCCTGTCCTCATTTAAAGAGTGTCTGGGATGACTTTGGCATTCCAGTTAAGTGCCTACAACCATTAAGGATAAACAAGGACGATATTACCCTGGAAAGAAAATGGGACTGTTTCTGCTGCCTAATAATATGCAGCTTCAAGCTGAGTCTTACTACATATTTATTTACTCTATATTCTCTGCTTTCTTTCATTACCTGCTCAATTTTTATGTCATACAATCTTTAAGCTATCAAATAACTCAACACGTTGGCGTCTGGCCACACTGTAGCCACACTGCCAATTCTTGCTGTATATTGGTGAAGTAGACGTGGATAGCTTTATGGATTATTTCTTGAAAATATCTTAAGTTTTAATACCTCAAGGTTTTAAAGCTTGAGGTGGTATTTTCTTGGGTTTTTTTTTTGACTGAAACGCACAGTCCTAAGGCTTAATTAATAAATATTTACTTCATATTTTAAAGATACAGTTGTGCAAGCCCAGGTGTAAGCTCTTGTTCTGTATATAGAAGGGGGTTTCCATCACTAACAGAAAGACAGTGCAAGCATTTATATACTGTAAAATATACAATATAAATAGTATACAATATATACATTGTATATCATATTTAATATTTATATTAAATATAAATATACTGTATGCAATTATACAAAATTGCTACCTACATATTTTTTCAATGGGTGTAGACAGATTGAGTCTGGATCCATTCCTAATTAGTCCTTTGAATTCTTGAAGTCTATTAGAGCAAACCAGACTGTATGTTAGCTTTTCAGCAGCTGGCTATTAGGGTGCATAATGGAACAAAAAGCATAATCAGAGGAAGGATGTTAGTAGGAAACAAAAGTTCAAAATATGGGATAATAGCATGTAAAATATTTTTCCCCCTTTTAAGGAATAGATGATTATTTGGTATGTAGGTGTAGTCTGAAAGGAAAGCTATTGGATTTGCTAATGAGTATATACCATATAGGATGTTCTACCTATTTTTGGCACTCTTACACTAATGCCTCTATTAGCTGTTTGCAGGTTCTTTTAATCTGTTCTTGTCAACCTTATTAAGAACAATTTTATCATGGTTAAGGGGGTAAACAGGGCCTGAGTGAAGCTTGGCAAGCCAAAGCAATTGAAGCAAATTATAATTCTCATACTATATAAATTTCAGTGGTTTTAAACATTCCTGAAACTTCATTAAACTGTTTAGATTTTATTTAAAATTTATTAGTTTGTCTAGCAAATATTGTTCTGCCTCATTCTGCAGGTCATTTGGTATCCGATTTATTTGTAGTGTGTATATACATTGTAAATTATGTATCTATATGTATGCATGTATATTTAAGTGGAATATATACTTAAATTCTACTTAAAGACTGTAGAAGAGTAGAGAGCATTGCATATTTGCTGTGTCCCCCACAAGACCATGCCCCTCCTCATGGTAAGTGTATGGTAACTGCTCTGCAAAGAAGTTTCTGGAACGTAGGGCAGGGTGAGTAAGGGAGAACAAAAGAAAGAGAAGAAGTGAGCAGTGCAAGCAGAGAGTGGGAGACTCGAGAAGAGCAAACTTGAGAGGCTAATCCTCAGAAGTGATAGAGAATGGGAGAGATTCATAGAAGGCTGCACAGATGATCGCCCCGGGGTCATACTCCAGGAATCCTGAGACACAGGGCAGGCTCGGCACGGTTATAAATGGGTTTCTGTGGTCACTCTCAGTTCTGAGCTCTCTTGTTGAAGTTCTGGGTTCTTGTATCTGTGGTAGTAAAGCCTTCCTCCAGAAATTACTGTTTGTCAGCACAGGTGTGCTTGGTTTAAGGAAAGCCTGCAGGAATACTTTCCTGAAAATCCTGGTTCTCAAACTGCTTCGTCACGGCTTGTTTCAGGAGGGGTGTGCACGTGTGTAAAAACAGAGGAAAAAGAGCACTTTGAATTAAATTTTTATGTAAGCAATAACATATGCCTGCAGTTGCTGAATAACTTACCTAATGGGTGCATCATGGAATACACCTCTTAAAATGCAAGTTCTGCGGAGCTGATTTCATATTTTGGAACCTTTAATGTTATTAACAAGTGTGACAAAGGAAACAATGATTCAATTATTTCTAGTTAAATATAATCTGATTTACATTTTGGTCTTTACATAGAGTATATATAGTGAACTAATTCTGGAAGATGTCATCATGCTGTTTTATTCACACAGAACAGAAGCACAGAAGTGAATATTATGGAAATGTTATTTAAAGTTCCATTCTTAAGTCTTGTGCATTCAGAGTAACTCTGTAAAGCTTGCACACTGGGAATTGGTCAAAAATTTCAAGTATTTATTTGGGTTTTTTTTCTAAAACAAACTATAAATTCTCACTTCAGTGTTGGGATTAAAGGAGAGGGATGAATGATGCAATATGTGTTAAAAGATGTGCTTATTTTAGCTAAAATAGCACAGTATGGCATTTACAGATCTTGAATTTGAGGACTGGATTCCACTAATGCTTTATTTCTCAGATAGTGTGCTCTGAGAATTAAACATGGTGCTGAGAACGTATGGTACCTTTTTGTCGTGGAAAAACATTCCCTGTTGTTTATTCAAAAAATCATAATGTTACTTGGATTTTATTCCTGACGAGATCAAAAACTAAACCAGTATATATTTTAATGATTACATTAGTAGTTATTTGTATAGGAAATAATATTAGAATGAAGATTAAAGTGCAGGATTTCTTTGGATTGCTCAAAATTGAAGGTTCAAAGTATTATATATATGAAGATTGCACTAATTTTATTCATGGCTTTATGATAATTACTTGTAAGTACGATGGTGAGTTCAATTGAATTCTTGACATCCCAGTCTAGGATTCCCTTATTACAGTAATTAGCAAACTCAAGCAGAAAAAAGAACTCAGAGTGAATTGCTTGTTTACTAATGCCAGACCACATGTAGCTGAAGTAGTAACATATAATTTGCACTTCCATTATGTATACTGTATGCATACTTTTTTCTCCATTTATATGAAGAAAAAGGTTTCTGAAACACTGTCAGTCTACTTGTAATTGACATTTAAACACAGCTGCTAGTGTTGATTACGTTACTGCTATAAAGACACACCTGATGAATACTGCCTGGCTGCCTTGTTCTGTCTGAATGATGTGCTTGAATGATATTAACTTGCATATATACCTTGGCACATCTGGACTTTTTGGTCTTCTATGAATCATTCCAATAATTTGTTAATTCTATTAAAAATATGTCAAGATACAGACAGCTATTTGCAAACAAAATGAGGGTGTTTTTCTCATACTGCAGCTATTTTCCAGTTGCCTTATAATAGCAGTCAACATAGTGTGAGACTTTGTAACTTCTAACACCAAAACAGTAATCTAAAAAAGAAAACTGTATCTGAGAATCTGTTGACTCAAGAACCTAGCTAGAATTTTGATTACTTATAGGAAAAATGCTTTAACTTCTAAAACTGCAAGTGGTGTTGTTTTTGAACTTTATTATAAAGACAAAGTGAGTTATCAATTTTATTTTCTTTTCTGAAGTAAAGAAAGACTCTTACAAAAATAGTAAATAATGTTAGCTCAAGAGGGTCGACAAGCACAGCTTCAGATGCTATAAAAATGCAAACATAATGCACAAAAATAGAATTTTGTTCTTTGTATCTGAAGTGCCAGATAAAATCCTTGATACATTAGGAAAGGAACTGGCAGAGGTGTAAAATATTTATTTATTTTTCTAGCTCTCCATCTCTCTAAAACTGCAAGTATATAATTAAACTTTTATTTGTTTGTGCACGTTTAGAGGAATGGAATTTGTGTAAATTTGTTCATATTAGCTGTGGAATTATTTATTGTAAGGTTTTTTCCTTAGGAACAAGGCTTTTATGTTGGTGTCTGCAACAATAATTTTGAATCTGCTAAGTGATTTCAAACTCATCAAGCAAGACTTTGGTCCAGTTTTGGTCAAAAATCCAAAACGCAGCGCCATGCAGGCTGCTATGAAGTGGCAGACCAGCAACTCAGCCAGACTCAGTGCAGTATTATGGTATAGAAACATACTGAGTTTCTGTGTCTTTTGAAAATTTGTGAGTGGTTTGGGAAAAGAAAAACCTAATTATTGCCCTTTATTTAATATGAGCCAAATTCTACATTTTGTTTGGCCAGACAACCAGCCTTGTACATGGTACAGAATCAGACCCAGGAACTGAGCAGGCTATAGCCTATGGAGGATGAAGGGAGGTTGAGGAAGAAACCTCTATAAGACAGTGTCTTAGAGCTGTATGTAGGAATGCAGAGATGTCTGGCAGGTACAAAGACCTCATTCTACTCTGACTTCCTGAAGAGCCTTTCTTGTGTGGGATAACAGGATATAAGGTTTCAAAGTTCCAAAATGTTAAGAAGCATATTTTCTATTTTGAGTTTAAATGCAGGCTTCCCTTTTTCACGTCATCGTTCTTATAACTGATAAATTGATTTAACATTTGTTTTTCCCAGGGCGGGCAAACAAGACAAGCTGAAATAATTTAACAGCTTATTGCCTCTAAGGTGGTAGTTCTGCCTGCCCAACTTTGAGTCATATATTCTTGCACCTTCCTGTATGTAAATCATGCTTACTCTTTCAGTGAGCCATTCAGTTTGCCAATCCAATGTGAAGTTAGGCTAGCAAAAGTCTGAAGTGTGACTTGTATTTTGTCCAACACAATGTAGAACTGCATGGCTGGAAGCTGGCCAAGGTGGACTGACCCTTTTTGTATCAGCAAGCTGTTGGGTTGGTCTAGATGAGCTTGTTTAAGCCTTCTTCCTCTAGCATGCAGATGGACTGGCAACACCAGGAAACCAAGTTGTAAGATTTCCAAGACAGGAGTAGAGTTAAGAGCAGTAGCTACGCCAGGAGATGGCTAGATGAAAGGGTGAAGATGACAACCATGCTTAGATGTCCAGGCCAGCCAGGCTGCATAGTCACTCTGCACAGTGAGTAGAGAGAGAAAGAGCAGTCCCTCCAGAGGGTGATTTGAAGTATGTACATTAAGATCCTCTGTAGCATGCACATTATGATAAAAAAATCACTCTCTGAAGAAACCTAACTCCTTTCTGGTGATCCAAGGAGCTTAAGGAGTCTAACCTCTTAACTTAAGGGTCTAAAAATTAGCCTGTGTGATATGCTCTCTAATGTCTCTGAAATATTTCAAACTGAATAAAATTAGATCTCATGGGCAAAGAATGGAAAATCGGAATCTGATGAATATATTCAGAAGAGTAGAGAATCTGAATGAGCTGGCAATGCAACACGGCATCCAACAGCACAGGCAAAGATGAAGAAATATAATAATCTTAAACCACACATTCTCCTTGCACCAAATAACTGTGGTCAGAGAATTAAGTTTTCCAAGGCAGTGCAGCAACAGGCCTTACTTTACCTGGAGGTATGGCTGCAATCATTAGTGTTTTTACCCCTTTTCCACTAGAGATTTGACCTAATCATGCACTTGTATTGCTGTGAAAGGAACAGGAATGAAATCCTTGTCACT
>JAOXNG010000021.1:97888703-97904996 GCA_028566535.1 Scolopax minor
CCCTTTTCCACTAGAGATTTGACCTAATCATGCACTTGTATTGCTGTGAAAGGAACAGGAATGAAATCCTTGTCACTCTGCCCTTTTACACCTAATCTTTACACCTAATCTCAATAATTTTGAGTCTTAATCCTATTACTTTGGAAAAGCACTTAATTTCCCTTATTCAATTTTCTGTATATAAAACTAGAAAGAATTACTCATTTTCTACATCCTCACAGGTTTTCAAAGTGTAATTAATGAGTATTTCAGTAGTAATATATACATACTCTGTTTCTTCTTCAGTAAAAAAAAACCAACCACCCACATTTAATATGCATCAGCTGCAAAGATTCTGTGTTGTACCCAGGGCTCTGTCCTTGCACAGAGTGTATTATGAAATTACAACTTAGTGAAAACATTTTCCTTTTTTTGTTTTTTTTTTTTGGTCAAAGTTTATCCTCTCCTTCGTACTTAGTTTCAATAACCAGCCAGGTTTTTTGAAAGCCAGCCATTCTCTGGCAGGCATCAGTCTCAAGCTAATGATTAGGCAGGTTGGTTCCTAAATTGATAAAAGCATCTCACAGTTTCTGTTGGTTCTATGCACAGTCAGTAGGGAAGGACAGATGTCTAATTTGGGTGAATTAGATTACCACTGAGAGATCCATCATAGTGTTTACAGGAATTAAGCTAAATAGTTAAGCTATCATCCTAAACTGTTTCACATAGATTTATTAACTGGGAAAAAATGGCTATTTCAGATCTTTCTTTACACATGAAACTATCAGGCTTGATTTTATTTCAAAAGTTTTGGCATTTTTTAAAAAACAACGGAGAACAGTTCTCACTATTATTTTGATGCCAGTGCCTTAAAAAATACTATTTTTTATTTAAAACTGCTTCTGCAAAACAGCAACATCTGGTCTTCACAACTTCAAAATTGGTGTGGAAAAGTACTATACAACTTTCTTGAATTGTTAACTCCCTTTACTTAAATCCACGTTTCTCACTGTTTAAAAATGTCATTGGAGCATGCTAGGGAAGCATTTGGAAGAGGAATACCTCAGAAATTTATATAGTTCTAGAAGTGTACGGCTTAAAAAGAGCAAAACACCACAATAAACTCTTATTTATTTGCAGGAGTTTTAATTCTACCAACTACCTGGAGAGTCAGTTTCTTATTCTTTTTGAGTTAACACAGTGACAATAATTAAACTTCACATTTAATTGTATTATGTGCTCTGTGTCCTAGAATGGATGTGAGTTTCCAGAATACATCATATAATTGGAAACTAATGAATATGAATTTTGAGACATTCTGTTTATAATCGTAGAAGATAAGTACAGAATCCCATAAAACAAGGCTGCAAGAAAATTGAAGGAGTTATCTAGACCTTTCCATGATCCAAGGGAGAACACTAAATGTGTGTGCTAGGAAATGCTCGCCTAATGTTTTTTACATTCGCAGTCTCCTTGACAACTTTTGAGTATCTTCTGTATGGAGGGGTTTTCTTAAGAGTTATTAAGCATTGGAACAATCTGCTCAGGGAGGTCCTTGAGTCAACATCCCTGGCAATATTTAAAAGATGGGTAGATGTGGTTTAGTGATGGGGTTTGTTAGCTTTGGGTTGATGGTTGGACTTGATGATCTGAAAGGTTCCTTTCAACCTAGACAACTCTATGATTCTATGAATCTGTATCTTAATTGTTCTTAGCATAATTTAAACCTAATTCTCTCTGTTCTGTCTACGCTCACAAGAGAGAACAAATTATTATGATTCAGACTTCTGTATTTCTAGAAATTATTACTGTCGTCCATCAAAGGTTGTAGGTGTGCTTTTTTTGAAACATGTAACCACAATTGATTCTTTTTTTCCTTTGTATTTTGTAGATTCTGTAGTCTTTTCCTGATTTGTCAATGAGAATCCCATTTGAAACAATTTCAGGGCCATATTAGAGTGAAGATACAGGGAATTTACTGTTTCTTTCCTATCTACAAAGCTTTTTGCTCTCTGAAGGAAAGGAAACTTCATGCAGTGTGCTTGTGTAATCACCGGTCAATGTCTAGAAGTCCACATAGAGTTTTGGACTTCACTGTCTTAGAAGCTGCATGAATATATATTTTGGAGAAAAATGCCTTGATTCAAAGACTTTAACAGGTGATGAAGAGAAAACCAGACACAGAACAGGGCAATTATGTGCCCTACATTGTATCAGGCCTGTAACAGGGCTGGGAAGTTGCAAGTGAGCTGCTCTGTTAAGGTGCTAAGAGCTCATAGGAGATAAAGGCAGTTTTCAAACTGTCTTCTCTGAAGAAAAAATAACAACAAAAGTAAATAGAACTGAGTTAATCTTACTTGAGAACCTTAACATCTGCCTTCACTTTTTGATTCCTTATGATGTTTGAAGTATTTTGCAAAATTCAATATACTTTTGCTCTCTGCCTATTTTTTTGACTTTGTTTGCTGAAGGTGCCAATTGATCAGAAGATGAGTAGTAGGGAAACAAAACTTCTAGATCATACTTAATATGAAGCAAAACGTTCCACCAATCATTACAAAAAATGATTTTTAAGATATTTCCAGATATTTTTAAGATATTTTAAGACTTTCTAGGAAGTCGAGAAGGAGTAATAAAGACACCTACTCTGGGGATAAATTAGTGCCAGATTGCTGCTGAGAGCAGTGCTGAGAGGTGACTGGGGCAGGACTCGAGCTGGGATGCTGAGCTGTGCAGTGGGACAGAGAAGGGAGCAGAAATGCAGGAGGCAGCACACAATACTTAAGAGTTGTACTGTGCCCTGTCAGAGTGATCACCTTTAATCCTATAGAGAGGTATTGAAATACCTCATGGCAATCACAAGATTCCTCCCTCTCTCCTCTTCCTCCACCGTGCAAACACAACATCCTTACTAAGGCTCTGTCTTATACCATCTGCCCTGCTTCTTGCTTTATTCTTTGCACCTCTCGAGGAGGTGCTGACAGCATTTCACAGAAACATACTCGGAGAAAATACTTCTCTGACCAGAGCTGAAAAGGAGAGGAGGGAGCTTGAATTGTTGCTGGAAAGGAGAGATCTTTAATGTACACAGCTATTGCAAGATGTTCAGCAAGCTTTCTCAAATGACTTACTTAAACAAAAATCTCTAAGAAAAAGTGAATGTCTTTAGTGAAAGAAGGATATTTATGTTGCTGTCTTCTTTCTACCCAGCATTTTTTTTCTCATCAGAGTTCACAAGGGAAGCTGGCAAATCCTTTGATGGGAGATTTCTTACCATAGAAAATGCAGGACATAATGCTAGAAGGAAGCATGTCCCTACTAATCCAAACACACACTTCGGCAGGATAGATCCAAGAGGTTATTCAGTCTTCTAGATGAGACCTAAGTGTCAAGCTACTAAATGTTGCCAGAAGACTATTGTAGTTTTCTGAAGAGTAATGAACCTGTTTCCCCTCAGATTACAATTAAAGTGTTTTGCAATGTGTGCACTCTACCTTTGTTGTTTTTTGGTTTTGCTTGGTTGGTTGGTTGGTTTGGTTTTTTTTTTTTAATTTGGTATGTGGCTTTTTTATTTCCCTCTTATCTTAAAATAAATACAGTATCAATTTCTATATTTGTCTTTATGCATAGCTCTCTATGTGATGGGGCTGGAGTGATTTTTTGCATTGATTTGAGTTTATGCAATGCTTTAATGTTCCCTTAGAAAGTAGGTGCTGTAAATATGTTAACACGTGGGAAAATGGCATAAAATTGAAATTTTGTGTCTTTGTTTTCTGTATTAATTTTAAATTGGGGAAACCACAAAGCAAGATCGGGGGAGATTTAAAAGCCCCCTAAAATGGTAGTCTTTTGTACAAAGAGTTGTTATGCTTGTTCAAATCTAGAGTTGTGAATTTATTGACTTGATAAAAATTGCTGAAATCTGGCTTACTGCCAAGTGTTAGCAGTAGGATGTGGAGCAAACAAGGCATATGCATTTCTCCTATGGCATGATAAAGACTATGAAGTTGAAGTCTTATCCACCAGATCTGGGCCATGTCTTAGGAGAAAGACTCTGTAGAGGAAATTTTATTAGACTGTTATTCTGCAACTAGGGCTGTTGGTGTTATATCTGAATAAGAAAACATTAACATAAATGTAAAAGGAAAATGTTTGCAGCACCAAATTTGTCTTATTTTTAAAAGATATCTGTCTGAATTAATGGAATTTGTTATGAATCTTTATTCCCCACAATTTCTGTACATGTGAGTTTGAATTTTAAAATGTTAGTTCTGTGACTATGCAGAGGTAACAGGAAAAATGATAGAAAAAAATTACTTTTGCTTCTTACAGATTGTGAACATTGAAAAATCCTCAAAATTTTCATCACCATAATTTCACAGTTTCTTGTTACCGTACCCATGTTTTGAGCAGTTTCTTGTAGCTCTCCTTTCATATGAAAGAAAATCGATTCTATCTGGACAATATTAGCCCCTGATTTTCATATGAAAAATTGTCATTTTAGATTGATTCATAACTCCTGATTCTGTGCAGCCTCAAAATGTAGATTTGTTAATTCTTTCTTGCCTTTTCCCTTATGCTGTAGAGAGATCTTCTTACAGCAAGTCTTTAAATATCTAGTAATGGTTCTTTCCTTTTGTTAGGAACAATTCTGAAGTTTGAAGAATTTAAAATGTCAGTAAAGATTCTTGGTCATGATTGTGTTTTAGATCTTTCATAATTTGTATCTACAATACACGTGGCAGAAGAACTGAAGCTAAAAAGAAGCTTATATTTATTAGGAGTGCAGTTGAAGGGTGTTTATCTGAAGGTGCAACATGGTCATTATAAACTGTTGATTATGTGCGCTCAGAAATTTCCTATAAAAAGATGCTGTGAAGGGATTTCAGAAATTATACTACTATTTTAGTCAAAATAGATTTCTTCATTTCAGCATTCAGGCAGAGAGTTCCTTATGGATCTTTGTATTGCAAAATGATTGTAATAAGGAGACCATCTTTTCCAATAGTAGCAAATTTTTTAGCTGTCTAAGTGCTGACATCACAGAAAAATACCGTGAACAGGTTCCTTTTATAGTATCAGCTTCTGTAAAATTCTGCAAAGACAGAATATTTCAGGTCAGTGGGTTATGGACATAGAACAGCTCTTCAGATAGTTTCACATTCAGAGATTGTCAGGCTGTTTGTCGCAGGCTTTTCTCTAAATAAACAAGTTACATAAATTACCTATTTCTTCTTCAGATCAAAAACTGTTTGTTATGTCCAAATAATGCTACTGTTCCATAGAGGGGTGGTGTTAACATTGATGAAGGAGTAATTGAAGCAGCATTTGCTCTTAAAAGGATTGTCTCTCATCTTCTGACATGGCTTCCGAAGAATATTATTCTTTACAGGTAGCCTTCAATATCAAAGTACAAAAAAAAAATGTATTAAAAAAAAAATTACAGAAAAGAAAGGAAACCAAATTTAATTGTCATAAAAGCTATCAAATCAAACAGTTTAGCCTATTTATCTTTCTTTTTCCCTTTATAACATCACTACTTCTTTGTAGCCAAGATAGCTAAAATGAAAACTTTATTGTAAGGGAAGTATATTGGAGATAAGATTAAGTCTCCTTACTTTTCTGTGTAATGAATTGTTCAATAACATTAAAAATTTGCAGCTAACAAAAGGACACAGTAACATGGTTTGGATTTTTGATTTTGGTTTATCACAAAAATAGACCGTTAATAGATAGACCCCAAATGTATTGGTTTCATTCCTGACTGAAGTTTTCTTTCTGTTCTAATTTATGTGACCTGAAGACAACGACAGGAGTAAACTTAATGTGACCATTCACATTTACAGAAGCAACAAGATGAAAATCACACGTGAAATGCTCTAGTTCTCTCATTTTCATTATATAGTACCTGAAGAATATGCTTCTAGTTTCAAAGATGAACAGTAATTCTATATAACAAATCCTGAAATTAGTATTTTCTCCCACAGAAAAATTATCTCCCATAGCTTTATCTGATAATCTGCCTCTTGTAGAAAATGCTCTTATTTGACTTTCTTGTATCATCAAGGTTTTCCTTTTTTATCTTTTCCCTTATTCTAACTCTCAACAAAAAGAACTGCTGTTATATATTGTGTTTGCACCCTTTCTGTGTAATGGCGGACTGATTATTGCTACAGAAAACACAGAGTAGTAATTAAGAAGGATTTGACACCTCCTCTGTTCAAATTACATCAGTCATTCTGTAACAGATTGCTTTAAATGGTGCTCTAATTTCGCATTGTGTTTAGAAATGTAGAGATCCCAATTCTTTAAGAAATTCTGAGGGGTGAAGATTTTACCAATATATTAAGTGTTCTTAAGTGTCATATTCCTAAAGCTTAGGTTATAGGTGATGTTGGAAGATTATTTACTGTATTGGTTGAAGTCTTTTTAAACTAGACCATTAAACTGAAAAATGGATTTTTTTTTTAAACTTACTTTCCAGAAATTGTATCTTTAAAATACTATTGATTATCTAGATTTCCATGCTACTCCTAATGTAGATGAAAATCTAGTTTCTCTTGTAGCTCTTGAAGATAACAACTAATCATGATGTCTCTTTGTCTTCCCTGCAGTCTATTGTGATTTTTAATGGATCAATTATTGCTCTACTACTTGGTCTACTGAAAGTGTAGAACATACTATTTTCTACAACCTGGAAAATAGTCTTTATTTCTCTTGCACTTTTTATTTTCCACCTGAAATGGAATATTGCAATACAGCCTTCTCAACATTTTCTTCTTTTCTAAAATATATTTCTAATGCAATAATTATACCTCTTGAAGATTTTATTTTTTGGAGTCTGCATTTCTTATCTTCAAAAATATTGTACTTTCCTTCTTTGACTACCTTTGTACAAGTATAAAGCTTAATTGATTTCTCATGCCCCCTGATATAGTCATATTTGATTTAAGTAGCCCCTGGCTTTTACCTGAGGTGGAGTGAATTTGACTTTAAGAGTTTCAGGTTCAAAATTCTATTCAAAATTAACTCTAAAGAATTCACTTCTGAGAGATTTCACCTTAAAGTCTTAGATTTGATTTTTAAACTCTTTTGCTTAAATTGCATAGGTGGGAGATCTCAGCTGAAAGCTACAGTGTCTGGGAAAAGGACAAAAAATGTGAAATCACAGCCAAGTGAAATACTATTTCCATTACCAAAAAGTCTTTATAAATTCCATTTTGTCATAAACTTTGTTCTGTATTAACTTTCCATTAACTCTCATCTCTTATATCTCATAAGAACTTCTGCTTTCAGTAAATAGATTGCAAATCAAATTATATAGCAACCTCTAGGAATTAGATATTAATTACTTCAAACAAATGTATTTTTGGCCTACTAAGTTTTGTAAGAAGTAAAATGTAATTGATTTTTTTTTTTTCATTTTAATGGACAACTTTTCTGTACCTTAAATTGCAATAGAAAGATGAAGCATTTCACAGTTTGTCTAGTCAAGAAATAAGTTCTGATTCACAGCAGCTCAAAATGTTTGTTTTCTTAGAGCAAATGTGGCAGAGGAATTTATTTTCTCTGTCTTTTTCTGTAGAACTGTCTGCTTAATTCTGTTATCTAAAGTGCTCTGCAGACAAATACAAAATGTCTTTCAGAGAAGCCATGTGACAGTCTTGGAGGACTGTATTTCCCTCAAGGGAAAACCTTTCAACACCAAATTGTTTGTAGTGCCATATGAAAATGCTTGGATTTTCAGTGAAAATAGAAACTGAAAAAAGAGCATATTTGACTTGAGTTATTCATTCAAAAAGCAGAAGTAACACAGTCCTGAAGAAACGTATTTGCTCTGTGACATATCAGCTGAATTCAGTCTCAACTTGCCTCATGGCTGGTGCTCTCTGAAATAGTGGCTCTCGAAATTCAGTGGTGTCTTTGATTCCTCAAGAAAGGTTACTTTAGCTTTTTGGAATTTCTAGCACAGAGACCAATTTTTTAGCCAAAATAGGAAAGACCAGAGTGAAAAAAACACATTCAGTGAAATGCCTATTTTTGTTTGATATCCATTACATTGTGCTAGTCTATATCCATGTTGAAACAATTGTAATATCGTGAGTTTATGACTTAATCACTGTCGTGTGCTCTCAAAAATCAGGAACAGAATTAAATATCTCATTGCCAGGAATTAACTGAAGATAAATATTGGAGGGGTTTTTGTTTGTTTATTTGGATGTTTTTTAATTAAGTTTTAATTCTGAAAGAAAACAAATTAGAAATTCTGTCGGCCAAAACTGTCTGGCTCTTCTTTAAGACTATGAGTTTCTGGCAACCTTTTCCGCAGCTCACTAACACAGTTGTGAATGCAAAATATGGGGAAACTAAGCTGACTGTCTTATGGTATTTCACTGCAATATGATTTCGTGTCTCTCAAGCCAGTTTAGGAGTGTTGCAGCCTTTCTAGCACTTGTCTAGTTTTCAACATCAGCCTGTAAACAACCCAGCCAAACAGAACGACATAATGCACACGTGTTTGTCTTGTTTGGCTTTGTTCTGTTATCCAAGAACTGAAAGCAGTCGGTGGCCATATCTTTGTTCTGCTGTGGTTGTGGAAGTAGTTTGTTCATTTCCTTTACAAGCATAGACATGTCCTATTTAAAATTGAAAAGAACGCTGCTTTTCTAACCAGATATAGAAAGTTTCAAAATATTGGAATTTTTGGGTAAACTCTTTAATACATATGTAGGACCATTCATTAGATATTAATTTTTGTTTATGTAGAATTAGTGTTGTCTTCCGGATGGCTAATGTGATCTTGTGAGAACTGCTAATATGAAATATAATCTTCATTATTTTATTATCCATCGCGACACCCTTATTGGTCAGAGGGACTCCACTGATGGTTTCATTGCTATGACTAGTCAGATGTTCTTCACAGTTATATTACACAGTGCATTAAAAAGAGCATGATCCAAATTGACCCTGGAATTGTAGATGACATTTGTTCAGTATTTTCTGAAGAGAAGTATTCAAAATAAACTATCGATATCTTTCGTCATTACTTTAGTAAGACAGAAACTTGTCAAATGTCTTTTTTTTTTTTTTCTGAATCTTTTCTTCCCTAAAGTTTAACCCCATTTACCCTGCAGCGATATCAGAAATATATATCATGTATTTTTCTACCAAAAGAAAGTCTGGTATATGTCATAAAGACAGAAGAGTGTTTCTTCTGAAAAATGAGTTTTAAAAAAACAGATGATTCAACAATTTACATGCAATACATTTCCTAATGAGAATACTTATTATATCTTTACATTTTATATGATCTTTGTATCATTACTCCTTTGGTGACCCTGTTATCTTTCCTTGGAATGTTTATATAAATTTTCTCACAAGCAAAAGTAGCTGCAAATTTCTTTTTGCCTTTAAAAACTATGAAGAGGTAGTCAAGAGGGTCAGAAGCCTTTTCCTAAGCAATACTGTATCTTGGTAGGCAAGCAGCTAAAAAGGATAAAATTTAGAATACTAATAAAAAAGTGATAGATGAACTGTACTCCTTTCTCTGACTGTTGCTTGCCTTGCATTTATCTTTACAACTTCACATGCCTTCAACAAGTATGTTTTAAAAAAATCAGGAACTCCTCCTTCTCTATAACTTAGGATCTTGTTAAAGTATCTTAGAGGATGTTTGATGTACATCTCTATGAAATTGTTAGATTTTAGTTTAAAACTCCATAATAAACTTTAATTAAACATTTATAGACTTAGATTAGAATCCTATAAATTGTGGTTCATGGTTTTGCATCACGACTGCACTGCATCACCATGTAAGCAATCTCAATGAGAATGTTTCAGGTTTGTCTGGCTTGTCTTTAGTCCAGAGAAAACAATTAAATATATAACCATTTTCCTCCTAAATAAAAATGATAGAGATGTTTTCCTCCTCAATAGCAATTATTAACATTTTTAGGGAATGTTATGTCTCAAATCAACAGTTAAACTTAGGGACATTGGGGGAAAGCTGATGACAGAGAAGGACTTGTATCTGCCTTCTGGGTTATGGCCACATTCTACCTACAACCAATCTCAATAAAATAGTCCGTGCTGTTGAATACTAACCCCTTTCAATGGCCAAATATACTGTATTTAATTGTCATTTTATAGCTAATTCTATTACATTCATATACAAATTTGTTGTTTCCAATGATGTGACTGTGGTGATTTTGACCTAATATGGCATTTACTGATACAGTTTTCTAGACATCCCAAGAGTCCCTTCTGACTTGTGCTAATTAAATTTCTTTTTGGACAAAATTATTTTACTTTAGCCTTGATTTCTCTACCTAATCCTAATTAAGCATAATTTCTCATCTTATGAACAGGCAGCCTGCATATGAAAGCAGCCAAATAACCTATTCTCTGGGTATCTTTGCCCTTGAATAGTTTTTATCACCCTTCTGGTTCCCATCAGAGGCCTCAGCTCGTTGGGAAAAGCTAATGCTGCAGTGGGCCCTTCTGCTCTCAGGTGCTTTGAAATGAGAAGATGTTTGTGTGCAGCTTAAATGTGTGATGGGGGAAAACTGGCAAGAGTCTTGCTGTTTTAAATGCTAGTGTTATGGTTATCCCTTCAGAGTCTCAGACCCTCAAAGAAATTGGAGAGAAAGAGATCTAGATACTGAGTCTTAATCTGTGCTGGTTCTTAAAGGTAGCACTAAGACTTCCACAAATTAGAATATGATAGCAATTTTCAATTACAGGTTCCTTGTTAGTCCTTCTATTTATATTTTCTTCTGATAGTCTAACATCCTGCCTAATCAATGATGTTAAGCACAATATTTCACAACACTAAAAAAGAAATAAAAAATATAAAAAGGACACCACTCCTTACAGGTTAAAGAAAAAACAACAACAATAAAAAAACCCAAAATCCCAAACAAACAAAACACAAAAAAAACACCCCAACAAAACACCCCAAACAACAAAAGAGCCCCAGGAAATAAAAAGAAAAGGAGCATTAATGCTTCTTTTTTCCTTTTTCTGTCTTTTTCCTGACCTGTTTTATCCAGTTCTAACAGGACAGTAACTTTGAAAGACTTCTACTCATTGTGGTTTAGAAGGCAAAGCTTAAATCTTTCCCTCTGTTGTTGGAATGAACTGATCTTGGTCACTGATGTAGGCTGTAATAAAGTATAAGACTAGTTTTTACTTTTCATCTTTCATAGTGTGATATTATCTTCCTGATGACAAGTGCTCTTATTTCAGAGTAAAAGAAACTGATGTCTTTTTGAACATTTTTCTCATACACTGAGAATTAGAAGTGCATGTGCAGCTAAGCTATACTAAGCTGTGGTGGAGCAAGGGTCTAAATTCTAGCTCTGTGTTTGCTACTAGCTTTAGTAGAAACTTTTATTTTCTCCAAATCAGAGGTGAATTGAGTGCTTTTGAGTGCATTTATTATGCCTCTTGATATAAGCAGTTCAATCTTTTAAAGTTGTTATGGTAGGATAACTAAGAGCAGAAATTCACCAGTTCTCTGTAAATGGAAATATGCTCTTGTGCAATATAGAATAAGCCTCATGAGAGCAATAAATTAATATTTTTTCTTTTCTTTGGTAGGAGTGTGCTTTAGGTAGTCTAGATGACCAGGCAAAGTTATGGAGAAGATGCAGGTTGATAGTAACCAATCATGGTCAGGTGAAACTTCAATATATAACATCTCTGAGAACTCAATAAATTGGAAACTTGGATATAATTAACATGTTGTGTCCATGTTTATAAAGAGTAGGTCATCCACTCAAGGGAAAGAGACAAAATTATATAATTTAACTGTTAGTTCTGCATTGTAGTTAGGAAAAAGGCTGCATGTTTTCTTTAAATAATTCAAGATAAATTTAAGTGCATCTGTAATTCATTCAGTAACTCTGAGTGTGGATACTTAGAATAATTTTAAAAATTATGTTTTTTTAGACAACTTGGAATGAAAAAACATGAAGTATGACAAGATAAACTGCATGTAACAATTCAGCCATCAGTTCTCTTTTTAATATTTCTTTAGAATTTCAGGGGGAAAAAATCGCAAATGAAAATTGTTCAAATATTAGTAGAGCTCATTTTGCAGGCTACAGAAAGGGTAGTTGTTGACAAATTTATTCCATCTATGCCCAAATGGTAGCAATTAGGGGGTAAAACTAGAGGGAATACTAAAAAAAAACCATAATCCTTACCAAATCCTTGAAAATGCAAACGTACATACATGCAGTTTCAGCAGATTTCTTATTTAAATGAAGCAGAACTGTTTCCATATTTTTGGATTAGATTCAAGATTTTTATTCCATTCTGTCCTTTGCATTCCCTTTGAGTTACTTTGTGATTCAAGAGTATGTTGGGGTTTATAAATTCCAAAGAATCATATGGAAGGGACCTCTGTAGGTCATCTTGTCCAATACCCCTGCTCAAGCAGCGTCACCAATAGGCCAGTTGCCCAGGACCATATCTAGAGGAGTTTTTGTCTAGAGGAGTCTCTAAGGATAGAGACTGCACAACTTCTCTGGACAACCTGTGCCAGTGTTCAGTGACCCTCATGGCAAAAATGTGTTTCCTGATACTCAGACAGCACCACCCATTTTTCAGTTTGTGCCCATTGCCACTGGTCCTGTCACCGGGCACCACTGAAAAGAGCCTGGATCTTTTCACCCTCACCCTCCTTTCAGGTAATTATATACATTAATAAGGTCCCCCATAGCTTTCTCTTCTCCAGGCTTAACAGTAACAGCCTTTCCTCTTCCGTGAGGTGCTCCAGTTCCCCAGTCATCTATCTTAGTGCCCCTTAGCTGGACTCTCTCCAGTATGTCTGTGTCTTGCCTGTACTGGAGAACCCAAATAGCTGTGGGATGAATAAAGGGGAAGCATCACCTCCGTCAACCTGTTGGCAATACTTAGCCCAATGCAACCTGCCAACATTCACCTCCTTTGCCACAAGGGCATATTATTGGCTTATGATCAAACTAGAGTCCACCAGGACCACCAGGTCTTTTTCTGCCAAGAGACTTTCCAGCAAATTAATAACAGAATATACTGGTGTCTGGGGTTGTTCCTCTCCAGGTGCAGGTAACTTTGCACTTCTCCTTGTTGATCTTCATTAAGTTCTTGTCAGCTCATTTCTCCAGCCTGTTGAGGTTCCTCTGGATGGCAGCATGGCCCTCTGGCATACCAACCACTTCTCCCTGTTTAGTGTCATTTGCAAATGCTGCAGAGAGATTCCACCCCATTATTCATGTCCTTAACGAAAATGTTAAATAGGACTGGACATGCTGTTGACCCCGTGGGTACCCTGCTAGTTACTGGTCTCCAGATAGATTTTGCACAGGTGATCACCATGCTCTGGGCCCAGTCATTTGTTCAGTTTTAAGTGTACCTCAATCTCAACCAGCCTGTACAGCTTTTCCATCAGCATCTTATGTGAGACAGTTTCAAAGGCCTTAGTGAAGTCTCCTGCTTCACTATCTATCTGCTCCACTTCTGCTTCACCCCCCCATCTATAGGCCAATTACTTAATCGTTGAAGTTTATCAAGTTATTCTAGTATGACTTACCCTTTCTGAAGCCATGCTGACCACTCCTGATGATTTTCTTGTCCTTAAAGGCCTGGAAATGGATTCCAGAATTGGCTATCCATCACCTTCCAAGGGATCAGGGTGAGTCTGGTCTGTGATTGCCTGAGTCCTCCTTTTTCCCATTCTTGAAGATGGAGGTGCCATTTCTGGTTGTTCACTCTTCAGGCATTTCTTTCTTTCAAGACCTGCACGTTTTCAGAGATCTCTGAAGAGCTTTTGATATGTAGCTCAATGGAACATCTCAGTAAGTGGATAATAACATAGAAAATAAAAATCACAAGAAAATTTTGAAATAGAGAGACACTGAAACATCATTAAACAAGTCTTATTCCAAAAGATTTGTTTTTTAAGACAAAAAAAAAACTTTGATAAGTTTTTCTTTTCTGCAGTTGTAAGGATTTCTATTTTTGCCCCTGTGCATCATTAGCCAAAGCTAGAGGCTTGTGATCTCCATGGGAGGTGGGTAGAATGGAAAGAGCTTAGTGATTTTTTTTTTTTTTTTTTTAGCTATATATCGAGTAGTATAGGTGCATTACTTTTATATAAACTTTAAATAGAAAAGAAAACAAAAAAAACCATAAAATTGTGCTCCAATGTGAATGAATAGATTTTTGCATTCATGTGTTAGTAAAACAATATCCAAGATTGGTAGAGATTAAATATAAAAATAAAACATCTTTTCCAAGTTCCATTTGAATTCATGTTTTTAACAGTAAATGCGCTGGTTTTGCAGACTTAGATATAAACAGAATTGTCTGGTTGAGAAATACAGTACCAGATAACTTTATAATTTGAATTTGAGGTGTAATAGTGGCATTCTTTGATGTGCTCGCACCTGTGCACTTCCATCATGATTTATGTCTTTGACTAATAAAAAATGTATATGGCTCAAGCTGTTGACGTGGTTGGCATCTGTTTCAGATTCATTTTTACTGACAGCAAGCTGCTGCTGGCGAGCACTCAGCCTTTTTATCATCAGAAATACAGAGTCTGGCATTCCTGCCATTGCTTTTTATTCTACTCTGGAGTTCTTCATCAGATGTACTGCACTAAAACCTGTGATAGATGACAAGCATTATACAATATGCATTTTAAGTTTCCTAATTATAATTTTTAAACAATGCTAGAATTCAAGGAGAAGTTATCATAACAAGTGTAATAATGCTAAATAACCCTTGGCAATGTCTAAGCTTTTAATTCCATTTCAAAGATTATAGAATATCTATGCATATCTATGCATATATATGTCAGAATATTTATCTGTCTTTGGTTAGAAGAGAGAATAGTTTAGAAGCAGTCAAGTGTTTGACTGTTAGTAGGGTGACTCATTTCCCCTTATCTGAACTGCACTACCTTTTGTTTTCATGCACCTCTGTAGAAGGGAGAGCATGTGTTTTTGTGTATGTATGCATAAATTTGCACACAAACCATATATGCATATTCAGAGATTTGGGGTTCAACAAGAAATTAGAAGCACTTCCTGAAATATTCTGTCATTTGATGAGTTGTTTTTTTCTGATCCCTGTACTATATAACGTTAGGATATTGGGGCCTAGTTCTGGGAAGGTTCTTAGCATAGTACAAATTTAAGAAAAAAAAAAAAAGGTGTATTCTTCTATCTGTGCTTTATAATGTTACTGCTATTTTGCATTCATCAAAATTATGGTCTTTTGTATTCACTTTTCTATTTTTCATATAGACATTACCTTCATTTGTGCCTGTTTTTCCCCTATACCTAGACTCTAAAGAATCACAGGATTGCAGGGGCTGCAAAGGGGACTTTGGAGATCATGTAGTCCAAGCCCCTTGTCAAAGCAGGGTCACCTCGAGCAGGCTGGACAAGAATGCATCCAGGTGCGTTTTGAATATCTCCAAGGAAGGAGAATCCCCAACCTCTCTGGGCAGCCTGTTTTACTGCTCTGTCACCCTGAAAGTCAAGAAGTTTTTCTCATGTTGAGGTGAAATTTCCTGAGTTCCAGTTTGTGCCCGTTGCTCCTTGTCCTGTCCCCAAACACTACTGAAAATAGTCTGACCCCATCCTTTTGACACCCACCCTTTAGATGTTTTAAGGATTGATCAGATCCCCTCTCAGTCTTCTTGTTTCCAGGCTAAACAGACTCATGTCCCTCAGCCTTTCCTCTTCAGAGAGGTGCTCCATTCCCTTGATCGTCTTTGCAGCCCTCTGCTGGACTGTTTCCAGTACTTCCCTCTCCTTCTAGAACTGGGGTTCCCGGAACCAGCCAGCAAAACCAGGCAGAGGACTGTGCTGATGGGAACAGGGCAGCGTCTTGGCTGTGGATCCTTTAACCCTATTTCCAGCAATTTCCTTCCCTGCTCTGTTCCACAGTTGCACTGAGCAGGACCAGGGCTAACAGGGACCAAAAATGCCACTACCTAGAAGAGGGGGAGACATACAGGGACACCCCAGAACTGATTGACCCAGAGACCTGCAGTGGGGCTGGGGGTTTCTGCAGGATGTGGAGTGTAGGTGTCATGGCAAGTCTCCCCTGGACACCATGGTCTGGTTGTGTCATTGTCCCCACCTGCACTGCAGTGCCAGGGGAGGCACCCAGCCACCCCATTCTCCCTACCTATGTAGTTCATGATGAATCCTTGCCCCTTCCCAAAGATGAGGCCGGCAGGGTCTGAGTGGAACTGGATGGTGAGGTCGGGGCTGGAGGAGTAGAGCTTCTGGGGGCCGCTGCTGCCCACATACT
>JAOXNG010000021.1:97942439-97955079 GCA_028566535.1 Scolopax minor
AGGAGGAAAGGCTGAGAGAGCTGGGACTCTTTAGCCTGGAGAAGAGAAGGCTGGGGGGAGACCTTAGTAATGCTTATAAGTATCTAAAGGGTGGTTTGAAGAAGGTCAGAACTGGACTCTTTTCAGTGTTTCCCAGTGACAGGATGAGGGGCAACAGGCACAAGATGGCACATACAAACTTCCATTCAAAAACTTTCAAAGAATAAAAACTTCTTTATGGTGAGTGTGACAGATCCCTGGAACAGGCTGCCCAGGGAGGTCATGGAGTCCCCCTCCCTGGAGACCTTCAGGACCTGCCTGGATGCAGTCCTGAGTGATGTGCTCTAGGCGTTCCTGCTTCAGCAGGAGAGTTGGACTGGATGATTTCTAGAGGTCCCTTCAGACTCTGATGATTCCACGATTCTTTCAAGGTAGAATAATGTTAGATTTTTAATCTATTTTTTATATAAAATAGATACAATATATACAATCGATACAATATATATAATTTACTCAGAATATTAACTTACAATAAAAGAAGCTAACGATGTATCCTAAAGCAAAGTGGTGATAAAAATAGAGCTTTTATTCAGAAAGTAAAAATAATATTCATGAAATTGCCATCTGCAATAATTTATTTTCCTCAGTATTTAAAAAAATTGTTCTGTGAATAAGACGATGGTACTTTCTGAAACTGATATAATGGTGAAAATATTTTCATGTCATAGGCAAGTTCCCCCATATTAACTTCATCCCAGTTTGATACTGCCCTATGAGGAACTGAAAGTCTATTAACACTGTATCCCACTAAGAGTAGTTTTGAGTAATATGCCATGTTATTATGGAAATACTCTAATGTCAGCTCACTCTTTTGCTGCTGCAGTCTCGTCATGCAGTGGTACAGGAGGCAAATTACTGTATCAAGCACTAATTACAGAGCCTCTGACTCCTCTGGTCATTTGTTATTTCCATGTATTATATTTGACTTTGGTTGTTTGCATTTCTGGGCAGGAATGGTCTCTTTCCAGCCATTTAGCAGAAGACTCCTGGCAAACAAGGTGTGGGTAATGATCAGCACTCTGCGTGTTATGGTAGTGTCTAATATTTCAAAATATAAGCACCTTCACTTTTCAGAATGATGTCTATCATGATTTGGTTAAAAATAAGTTTTTGTGGGATCCTTGGAAGGTTGAGTAGGTTTTGTTATATTAATACAATCAGATTCAAATAATTGTTGTGTTGGACCCTAACCAGTCTATAATCTACATCACCTCAATGAATGTACCTAAATTAATTTTATTTACTAGGACTGCATTTTTTTAGCTATAGGAAACTGAAATAGTGCCTTCCTGATGTTACTAGAAAATTAACATCTTTCTTCACTGTGCTCTTGACACTAATTCTTAAAAAGCAGTAGAACAGACAAGAAAAAAGTATGAAACACATTGGTTGTCTTTTATAGAAAATAAATGTTTTATTTCCAAGAAGGACAGAACCATCCAACCACCACCACCACCAAAAACAAAGTAGCAAATGAAAATAACCAAGGAAAGTCAGAAAAAGATTTTTCTTTTTTTCTCTCTCTCTTTTCTTTTTTTTTTTTTTTTTTTTGATATCAGACTGTTAATTTTATGTGAATTAGTGAAGAATACAAATACAGTCTCATCCCTGACTGGCTTTGCACTTTCCAGTGGTCTTATGGTATTGCCTTATATTGGATGATGTATCATCATTGTATCATAATGGTTATGATACATGTATATACTAGTGATTAAAAAATGTGCTTTCCAAAACCATACCTGGTATCTAGAAGCTATAATGAATTCAAAGTTGCCTTACTCTAGTTTGATTTAAATTGACAACCTTCTCTCCCTTTCTTTCAGATAGAGTACTGAAAAATTAATGAATGACAAGTACATAAGATTATAACAACTAATTTGTTATAGGAAATTGTTTTTCAGTTCCTGCATCAGGCAGAGAAACTTAGTTTAGTAATTGGTAGTAAAAGATAGACACAAGTTCAATAATTTCTGGCATCAGCCTTTAAAAAGTCGTGTTAATTTTCAGTAAATGATATTTTAAGAGACATGCTTATATGTACATGAAAGAACATGCTTATGGAGTTTGGTGTATTCTTATTATTATTTCTGAGAACCTTAAAGACATAAAATGTTGCAGAGGATCCTGGTTATAGGCTATTTTTTTCTGATGTAGAGCTTATATTTACTGGAGGTAATAAAAAACCTGAACTTTTGATTCAAATTCAGTCACTCCAATTTTGGTGATACAGTATCAGTGTATTAAGTGAACGAGAGGTGTAGGAAGAGCTGTGTGAGGGGATCAGGGGAGGGGGGAGGTTTAAAATAAAATTTGTATTTTAGTTGGGTTTTTTTCTGACCTTCTGAAGCTGATTGACAAACTAGTGAAAAGAGAGTAATAATAATCCTTAGTTTCTAATGCCTTGAGTATCTTCTTTGTTTAAGGACCCTTTACTCAAACCACTTATTTCCATGTGATTCAAGGGATCGTTATGAATTAGTGCATTATTATCGTTAATTTGCATCTCAGTAGCAGACACAGGGCCCAACTCAGGTCTTTCACAGATAGCATTATATACAAATCTACATGAAGTAATGACTCAGACTGGCATCTGGAGTATATGTTTTTAGTTCTTCCAAAATTATTTAAATTTCAAATTTCTGATAGTTTTGCAAGTAACTCCTAAGCAACTCTGGAAACTAATATTGCCTGACTTCTGGAGTTTTTTGGAGTTTTTCTCATTGGCTTGGTCACACATAGAGTCTACATATTCAACTTAAAAATGGGTATTACTGAATTTGTAGGAAATAAGGTCTGTTGAAAGTATGGTGCTGGCTTCTAAGACAAAAAATAGTTAGGTAGACTAGCACGCTTCAGTCAGAAACATAAGTCAACAAAATAGGAAATATCAGATCCCTATCCATAAATTAAGAGATCATAAATAAGAGACATAAATATCAGATCAATATCCATAAATTGTAACTAGCAAGAAAAGGATCTATGGGGAACATACACTCTAGTAGAATAGACTGTTTTATTAGAAATACTTAGGGAACACCAGACCAGACTAGTAAGTGGGAGGGAGGTTCATAACACAAAAAGATTGTTCTGCTTACAGTGCACAGTTAAGCTAAGTTAATGGATGCTAAAAATTTACATAAGCTCATAGGAAGAGAGTTAAAATTAATGGAAGAGAAATTAGCTAGGGTCTTTGGTTCAGGAAGCTTCTCAACTACAAGTTATCGGGGTTGAGAAAGTCTTACATGTTGAGAAGTGTAAAAATAGTCCTATAAAAAGGACTAAAGAAATCACTAAACTACTTTTCTCTGGTTTTATATCTTTCCTAGATATCTGCTATTGGTCACACATCCTTCTGGATGTGTGGATCCTTTCAGTCAAAGATCTCTTAGACAGATATTCGTCATTAATTCTTAATACATTCATCGTATAATATCACCGAGCGTTTTTTAAAAAAATCCTTGTCTCTTTCCTGTAGTTTCTTTCTCCTTAGAGCCAGACTGGAGAGCAAAAAAAATCAAATGCTGCAGGGTGAATTATGAGGGAGGTATGAGGCCTCCACGATTACTCTTCCCAGTGCCTCCTTCCTGCACTGTGGAGTCACAGATAATGATCGACTACTCTTGTACTGAACCCATTTTTTTTTAGGCTGTAAGGTGGCTTATAGTTTCAGGGAAGGAATTGCTGAAAATTCTACAATCTTCCTGCTTGAGGAAACTTTGGGGCCCTTTTATGCAGGTTCAAAGTTTAGATTTCAGAAAGTTTTCTGTTCCATAACTGAAGAAAACGAGCATAGTTGTCACCAAGCCTTATAAAGCTCTTTTTAGCACAAAGACAGTGTCTTTGGCTCTTCAAGCTCCTCTATGGGAGGAGGCAGATACTGCCAGGTAATTCTACAGTTTGGGATCTACTTCTAGCAGAAACTCGTTATAAATTCATCTGATAAGTGGAAGCGGAATAGATTCTGTGCCTTTGCAAGCTATGCACATTATTGAAAAGTGTAATTGAAAACAGGAAAAAAATACTACAGACTAGCTTTCTGGTTTTTCTTTTGCTTTTCTTCACCACCATCACTCACAAGCTACATTGATTTAGAAAATCACAATTATTTGGTACAATGTACCTTTGGCACACACTAGTTCACAGAGTGGTCGAGGTTGAAAGAGATCTATGGATGTCATCAGGTTCAACATCCCTGCTCAACCAGGGTGACTCAGAGCCAGTTTCCCAGGACTATGTCTAGAGGGAATTTGATTATCTCCAAGGATGGAGACTCAACAACATCTCTGGGCAATCCGTGCCACTGCTTTGTCACCTCCACAGTAAAAAGTTTTTCCTGATGTTCAGACAGCACCTCTTGTGCTTCAGTTTGTGCCCATTGCAAAGGGGACAGAGACAGGTTCTTTTCAGTGGTGCCCAGTAACAGGACCAAAGGCAGTCTCCCTTTAGATATTTATAGACACTGAAAACGTCCCCATGAACCTTCTTTTCTACAGAAGCTCTCTCGGTGTTTTCTGATAGGAGAGACTCTTCAGTCTCTGAATGGTCTTAGTGGCTCTTTGTTGGACTCTCTTCAGCATGTCCATGTCTCTCTTGTATGGGAGAGTGTAGAACTAGACCCAGCATTCCAGCTGTAACCTCCCCAGTGCTGAAGAATCACCTCCCTCAACCTTCTGGTGGCATTCCTCCTGATGTAGCCCATGTTCTTTTCTGCAAGGGTACATTGCAGGCTCGCAACCAACCTGGTGTCCACCAGGATCCCCAGGTCCTTTTCTGACAAGCAGCTTTCCAGCTGAGCAGCCCCCAGCATGTACTGGTGCATAGGGTTGATCTTCCACAGGAGGAGGACTTTGCACTTCTTGTTGAGCTTCATGAAGATCCTGTCAGCCCATTTCTCTTCTTGTTGACATCTTTCTGAATGGCAGGAGGATCCTCTGGCATATCAGCCACTCCTCCCACACACACCTGCAAACTTGATGTGGGCAGGCTTTGCCCCATTATCCAGGTCCTTAATGAAGATATTAAACAGGACTGGACCCACTACTGACCCCATAGGTACACCACTGGTCACTGGCCAACTGATCACTCTGAGCCCAGCCATTGAGCCACTCTTCAGTCCACCTCATTGTCTTTTTATTGTCTGTACTTCATAGTTATGGTTAAATATGTGCAAGAAAGATTTTTCTGAATGGTGTTAGTCTAGAGATGTTGCTTTTCTAGGATAACATTAGATGCATTTTTTTTTTTTTTTTTTAGCTAACCTGACAAGCATTATCCAAAGAGCTTAATTGTTTCATTTGTTTTCATTCTTGTAAATTGAATTTTGAGATCTAGGGCTGGTTGAACATCCCCAGGAGCTGTTGCCATATAACGAGGGGTGGAAACAACCCTTGATATGGGAGTTTTGGGAGATGTGGCTTCAAGAAAACAACCCTATCACTCAGTACTTAGTTGGATGGGCAAGGAGAGATAGATAGCACATTTCAGTTTTAGGTTTCTGTTCTATGGCATCTGCCTTTCCTTATCTTAGCTAAATCCATTCCTTTTGATAAATATTAAAAAAGTAACATTTTGTGCAGTCTGCATATCATGAAAATATGCATATTATGCAAATATGCACAAACATGCTACCAGCATGATACGGACTGAAAGCTTAGAGAAATAAGCATAGCTGTTGTAATTGCTATTGAATGATTTAGGTGTCTAGAAAGCCCTGGAAAAAGAAGCAAATATCATAAAAGGCTTGTGTTTCCTTTGAAAGATACTTTTAAGAAAGTATTTTTTGGGAGGAGAGTTGGGAGTGGGGAAATGCTGTGTAGAAGATTCCTGCAATTTGAATGAAAAATTCACAGGAACCTGTTATCACTTCCCAAGTGTGTGGAGCCAATTAAAAAAATTTCTCTTTCTCCACAGGAGACCTAGCAACAAAAATGAGTTGGGTAGTCTCACCTTTGTCTTGAATTTTTTAACAGCTTATAAAAAACACTGCAAATGTGATATGATTGGCAGTGTCTGCACAAGAGAGGCCAAGGACTAGAATAACAAGGTAGTTTGTAGGTCAAGAGAAAAGGGTGACTCAGTAGAGTTGGAGTAAGAAAGTGGCACAGCCTGGATACTCTGTTTAGTTCAGTCAGTGCTGTTAGTCTTGTCCTTTAATGAACACTAAATTTACTGGAAAAAAAGTAGAAAAGAAGTAATAGAAGAGCTGGATGGATCCAGGCACTGGAAATGTGATAAGAACCTTTCACCTCAACTTTTATTTCACAATAAAGCAGACCCTTTTAAAAGAAGTTAAAGGGAGTTTCTGAAATGAATCTACTCAAGGTCAGAAATTCTTATAATTCTTAATATCTGTTGACTTTTCAGTGATCTCTGAAGAATGTAGTCTTGGTCCCACTTTATGATGGACAGATGCAAAATCCCCATAGCACTTAACACTTTTAGTAAAGTCAGGAAAAGTGCAGGAAGAAAATGTAAACAGATAATGAAATAGATCAGAAAATGATTCTGACTTAGGGCTCCATGTAGGCTTTTTAAGTGCCATGTGCTGTTGTCTCTTCATTTCTGAGATCATTTAATGTAAAGGTTGATATTTTCCAGTGTATTCCATCTGATTTTTCTTAAAATATTATTTCTCCATTGAACATATTTACTTCCCAGAGAGTCCAAATATAATGCACAGTTCATATTAAAGTCTATATTCATTTCCTCAGGGCAGATTTATTAAACAGCAGAAGACAAAATGTTCCAAATAATTTAAAACAGGAATATTCTGCAGGAGGGAAGGAGAAAGATATCATTTCCTTCTTCCTGTGTTCTGAACACTTTCTCCTCGTTCAGTGCTACTTTTCATTATCAGCTATTTACTTTCTTTTGTGGCATCTTTGGCTCAAAATACCAACAGGCCTATTTTGAGACCTTTCTCTCAAAATGTGTCATATTATTTCTCTCTGTTATTTTTCTGTTAGCACTGTGCTGGATGATAAAGACCTTAATAAATCAGCATTATATCTTCATTTATGGTCTTACTTTCTAAATAATGGTCATAAATATTTTAAGATATGTCTAGTAACAACATAAACAGGTGCTATATGTTTTTGTGTACTAAATTAATGAAATTGAGAATTTTTAATGTGTGTAACACTGCACTATCTCAAGGCTAATTTCTAATACTTCACTATTTTAATATTAATATATTTGAAGTTAGAACTCCATTTTTTTTGACCATACCTAGCTTTAAAGTTTGATTTTTTTTAATTAATTCATCTATGTTAGCGAAGGGAACTTCAAAACTTCCAAAAAGATATGGTTCTAATGCAAGGTAAATGAATTAAAAAAAATATGAATCTAAACAAACAAAAGAAACAAGAGCAACAAACCTACTGGCCAACTAAAAACTACCAAAAAAACAGAATGCCAGTGAGCTTGGAATAAGTCTGTATAACAGCAGGACAGACTGTGAAGGTCTTTTTAATATGTAACACGTAATACAGAGCACAGCTTAAAAGTAGCTCCTCTCTGCATTAATTTCACAATATAAGCAGTTGCATTTGGAAAGCATTGATTGAAGTCATTTGGATTAGAGTTTTTGTTGAGAGAATAGACTTGAAATAGTTACGTGACCTGAGTGATACTCACATGCCTTTAGCGTTTGCAGTACTGTGGATTATCTTTGCATTCTGTCTTACAGAATAAATATATAACTTCTGAATACATAAGCACCTATATGGAAATTTACAAGGTGAGATAAAGAACACTTTAGTCTGCTGTGGGGGTGTTTCACTGATTGTGATTTCCTTATGTTCATGTTGGTGTAATTCTTTAAAGGACTTTTTGCAATTAAAAATAATTAAAAAATTATAATTATAGGATATGGTCTAAGAAAAAATTACCTAATGAACAATGCCAGGATTTAGTAAAACAGCTGAGTATAGGGCACTATCATCTTCACTTCAGTGGACATGTAGAGGCATGAGTTAGCCAAACTGCCTTAAAAGATCAGCTATCATTAAACATCATTCAAATAATTAGATCAGTGATGAACTTTTCTTTTCCATGTTTTAGAACTTATGGGAGTGGGTACACAAATGTCCTTTGTTGAGTTTATTCCTTCAAATTGACAAATGACACATTTTATAATGAGGAAGCTGAGACTTATGGTCAATAGAAAGTAAGTCCTGGTTCATGACTCAGTCAGCAGATAAGTGCTGTCCACACTGACCACAGTGAATTTTTTACTAATTTTTCCAAAAGTTTATTGTCTGATTCTTTTTTTGGTATGGAAAGACTGCAGTAGTTATGACTAAGTCAAAAGGAGGAAGCATAATTTCTATTGGCCCAAGAAATTCTTAAACTTTTTTTTAGTTCTGAGGAATGATGTTATTCTCTATAAATACTATGATTAAATCCTAATGGTATTAGAAACATACTGTCAATATGGAAGATTTAAGTCACCCTGATGGTGCTTTTTTTCTGCCTGGCTATACACTATATACATTGAAAAGCATACAGTTTTCTACAATCTTATTTATTTTGGTGCCCTCTTTTTAATATATAAAGTTTCTTGTTAAAAAAGAATTTATACTCTGGAGGTTAATTTAGCATATTTTACAGACCAGAATCACATAAGCTAATAAAGTCATTTGAAATTTGTGTAATTTTTTACCTCATAGTGATATTGCTAGATCCTGATTGGTTCATACTGATCTAAACAAATAACACCAAAAGGCTTGGACTTTGCAATTTTTTTCATAGTTTTTGTGATACAGACTGGACTACTATAAGAGAGAACTGTTATTGAAGTAATACATTTCCCATGCATTTCTTAGCTAGAAAGTGACAGTAGTGTTTGAGTTTCTGAGAATTTGGTCTCCTGAATTATCACCTGTATCTAAATTTTGTACCTGTACAAACTGTAAGTTCAGGGTTTTTATATCAAATTGCTAAAGCTATTTCTTTAAAATGCCAGGTACAAATCTGGATGAATGAAAATAGAGGTCAAAGAAGAATCTGACCTTGTCACTTCAAAAAAACCATACTTGGGAACTCTTAACAATCAGTTAAGCTGTTTATTTTCTGTTCTAAAAGAAAGACTTTAGAAACATCACTATAAATTCAGTATTCTGCAAAGGATATGGGTAACTCCTCAAAAGTAATATAAATACAGCCTCAAAAAAGATTTCAAGAAATCTTCACAGAAGGAAAAGCACTGATTATTCAGTCAGAATGAACTATTTAGGCATGCCAGGGAAGATGTCTTGTGCAGCAGCCAACCCCACTAACCCTTGCCCTGTGACTCCTCTTACTCATTCTTGTTTAAATCTTTACATCTGCAGCCCAGGCTGTGGTCTACTGAGAAGAGATTGCTCACTCACAACTTCAGTTGTCTCCCAAGGTCAGATCTGGACAAGTCTGGAGTGTATTGGGCATCTTTAGGTACCAATGAGTGTATGTTTACTGTCTTCACTTCCGTAGGTACCTCTCTGATTAACAGAGCTTTGGCAAACTTAGAGAACTTTTCTTGTATCAACCAGGCCAGATCTGGAGATAGCACTGCTGGGGACCTATAGAGGATTATGGAGGAGTTTCTGGTTTATCCTGCCAGCTGGGCCAACTAGAGAGACAGAAAGGGTTTTCTACTCCTTTTCATTAAAGAATTTGAGGGGTAGAAGTCCATGGAAAGAAAGCAGGACTAATTACTTGCCTCTGTGACAGTGAAGTGTGTCATGCAGATAAGGTAAAGGATGATTTATAGGGGCTTGTGTTTTTGGGGATGTTAAGGAATATGGGATAGCTGTTATGCTATGGAGTATTCAAGCTGAAATGCCACATAGATATGACCTACCCACTCCAAAAAGCCTGAAGGCAACATTTCTATAATCCAAGGCATAACATTTGGCAGAGGGAACTGAGGCAGTCCAAGTTGTCAGGGTACTCTCTAGACTGTGGAAACATCTTGTTGTCTTGCTTTTAAGCATCCAAACTGCAGACTTCATCCACTCTTTCAATGAGATGAAATTAATTTATATGAGAGAATCAGTACATGTCCTGCATACCATATGGGTCCTACTTAGCATTTCTGTGCCCAAGCGTTTAACTGTGCCACAGTGTAAATCACTTGATGGAATCAATATGACATCTCATCCCTGGACACTTTCTAGTGTAGGAAAATTATGGCATGAAACTTTAAATGGTATATTTTGCCCTTTTCACTTTCATTTTTAAATACAAAATTATCATGTATTTTTTCAAAGGTGAACAACAAGGAATACCAGTCTTTTTATTTCTTCATGAGGATTTTTGTTCTTCTAATTAAGTAATACTGTTTCTACCCAGCCATATAAAGGGCAAGTGTTTGAAATATGGTATCGTATGGATGAAAAACAGACAATGTTCTACTCATGAATTTATCATTCTTTTTCTTTCCAACAGAAGGTGAAAACATATGCAGGTTCCTTGAAAATGGTATGATGAGGTAGAATATTTTTGAACTGGTTTTAGGCTTCCATTATTTGAATTTAAAAGATCTGAAATACTTAAATAGAAAAAATTAAGTGGATGACTTTTGGATATTCTCCCCATAACTGAAAGACCTAAACCACACTTGTAAGGATGCTTACATGCTTTGAGAAGTACCACAGGCTGATTAAATTAATTTCATTATGTGACTAATTGCAGTTGATCAAAAAGCACATACTTTCAAGAAGACTTGTGAATAGTTTTGTAGAATGCAGACAGTAGAAGGACTGCTGTTAACCTCTGTTAAATAGGCTGTAAAGAAAAGCATATCAATCTGAAACACTGAAAATCTCAAACCTCTTTTCAGTGAGGCTCACTAGCCAGTTTTGTTGGGCTCGGGTGGCCCACGGTAGAAAAAGAAATCAGGTTATTTTAAAAATATATTAGTTCAGCTACATTTTATCTTCTATGCTCTTTAAGATTAAATAACACTTTGCTTTGAAAAAGGTACTTAATACGCACGTGAACATCTTAGTTTGGATCAGGAACATTCTTCTGACTTGGTTCTCCCTATTGCCCACACAAACAGGGGTTTTCTTTGCCTTTCAGGGCAGTCCTAAAGCATGCAAATTATTTTCAGATGCCAGGCAGATTAAACTGCAGTTCAACTGTTTAGAAGTATTTTACCAAACTAGTACTAGTTTACTACCCTAGTTTACCAAACTAGTCTTCACTAAATCTCCACAAAAGCCTGTAATGGTGTTGATGCAGCTTTCTTAGGACTGTGAAGTCTTCCTTCCAGGAGGAGGAGGGACTGTGCTAGAGCAACTCTCCCATCTCCCAACATAAACAGACATTCCATACAGAAGGAGTGCTGGTTTTTGCTGGGGTAGGTAGTCAATTTTCTTCATAGTAGTTTGTATGGGGCTATGTATTGGATTTGTGATGAAAACAGTGTTGATATCACAGGGGTGTTTTAGCTATTGCTGAGCAGCACTGGCAGAGTCAAGGTCTTTTCTGCCCCTCAGTGAGCAGGCTGGGGGTGCACGAGGAGTTAGGAGGGGACAGCTGACCCCAGTTGACCAAAGGGATATCCCATATATCATGATCAGCAACAAAAGCTCAGGGAAAAGGAGGAGGAAGGGGGAATGTCTGTGGTAACATCATGCGTGCCCAGGCCCTGCTTTCCATGAAGTGGCTGAATGTCTGCCTGCCAATGGGAAGCAGCAAATTCATTCCTTATTTTGCTTTGTTTTCACACACAGCTCTCAATCCACGAGTGGATAATACATCTTCTTTTTAGGAAAATACATTGGTTCTGCCTTTAAACAAACACTAAATTGAACATGTAACACAGACTGTAAACACTATAGGGAGGAGTTACTCAGAGAGGACTCTGGGTTAGAGATAAGACAGATTGACCATTCAAAACATTTAATTCCTCAGCACTGTACCATGGGGTCATTGGTTTTAATTGCTTTTACCTCCTTTAAATAACAAGTCTAAGACGTGTCTTTATTTTGCCTTTATTCTTAGGTCAAACAATATCATCACTGAATTGCAGAACGAGGTTACTGGTTGAAATACAAGTGCGGTGTGAGACAAATATGGAAGATAACACTTTGCAAATAAATTAATACAGAATAATTGTTGTTGCATAGTTCAGAAGTAAAAAGTAGGAGGCAGCAGTTCACACGTGCTGTGAACTGACACACACCACCACAAAAATACAAGTTCCTATATAAACTCTCGCAGCTGCAAATAAAACAAACCAAACCAAAAATATCCCAAACCTTAGAGAGAGCAAACTATTAAAAACCAGGCAGAAAGGGAACTAATGAGCTTTTTTTTTTTCTTTTTCGTTTTTTAACAGACCATGCTGCAGAAGGAGTGTTTTCTCTACAGAGATGCTTTTAGATAATTTGCCTTGGCATCCCATAGCCTGTCATACCCGACTGTGATGCTCCTTTGTTGCTGCCCATCTGAAGGCCTATTACATTCTGTCCCTGACGAAGCTGCTCTTCTGAAAATCCTCGTCGATTCTGCTGGGCTTTCCTGTCCAGATGCACGGGGAGAGTGGTTGCACGCTGCTCGAAGCAGGGTTGTTCTCTGCTACTGATGCCATGCCATTCCTAGCAAAGACTTC
>JAOXNG010000021.1:97964022-97975986 GCA_028566535.1 Scolopax minor
AGAGAACGGGACTCCACGACCTCCCTGGGCAGCCTGTTCTAGGGCTTCATCACCCTCAATGCTCTCTGGTTTTAAAACTAATCTAATTACCACAAGGTTATGCTGAGAAGCACAGTTTCTCAGATGGAAAGTAGGGACAAGAGTCCAGGTGTTTTCTCAAGGCCTGCCATCAAGATTTCCTTATGTTCTTCTCTAGATATCTCTCACGTGTCATCAGGTAAATCACTAACTAACCCAACCCCCACAGTTAATTGGTGGAGTCAGTCACAACCATAGCCAGGTTTCAGAGAAAACAAATTAGAAATGGATAACTAGATAAAGTAAGGACTTCTTTTAAACAAACAAAAATAAGATCATTATACTGAAGTTATATTTGAAGACAACCCCTCATTTGAAGACCCAGAATTTTGAAACCTGTGAAATTTGAGCCAGGGGCTAAATTTCACAGTCTGGGTTCTGATCAATTTAATAATTCAAAGTAATTTTTCCTCTCTTTTTCCTCTCTGTCCACTTCAGGTTTAATTCACATGCCAGATCCACCAGTGGGATATGTCACATCAATCATCAGTCACTTTGCTTTCCTCAGCACTCTTTTTTTTCTTTTTTCTTTTTTTTTTTCTTAAAAAAAGAGGAACAAGAACTGAAATTAGCTAAAAGAATCGGGCACATTCTCAAATGGTAAATAGAAGAGGAGCATGAATCATCCTCGTATAGAAATTACGAGAAAGGATGGAAAAGGTAGCGGTTTGGGAGAAGCAAGTTATGTTCTACAAGGCTGATTCAGCTCTCTGGACTGAAAATGAATCATCAGAATATTTAAATCATATTACCAGTATTAACACACACAAAACCCCCAAGCTCAGGAAGCCTTTGTTATGAAACAAAGTTGATAACGGGTAACAAAAGAACAAAGGGACAGCTTTCTAAAAACCCTGTACTCGCTCAGTTCTGCCACGTGTCCCAGCCTGCAGAACCCTCAGAGAACTGGGGTTTGCTGCAATTGCAATCGTAGTGCCCTTGCCACAGCAGAGCATTGTGGAACCTTACAGCCCCAGATCCTTCAGAAACCAGCAGACAGACTCTTCTTTACCTTCTTGAGTTTTTACACTTCAGCAGTGACATCAAGTTTTTAAAACAAAGGAAGTACCCACTGGAGAGTACAGGTCAAAGGGTTGGTTACTCCCAAGTAGCACACTGTTAGCTGATGATACAGGCATCATCATGTATCATGTAGGAGGTCTGACACAGCTTTTCTCACCTAATTTTACCTGAGCCCAAGTTACAGCATTAATGAAGCTGTTAACATGTTAGATTTCAGGAAGATTCTAGTGGGAAATTACAGAAAAGTTAAAGGATCCCCCTATTTTCCTTCCAGCATTTTGGCTCAGCTTAGCTCTGCTGGGACAAAAAAGTGACCCCTGTGTCCAGGGATGTTTTCCTTCACATAGGAAAGTCAGTCACTGCCAGGATATAGCACAGCAGAGGCAGCAACGCAAACCACAGGACTCTTGCACAGGATGAATTGCAAAGGTTTTGTAGTGAAGCAAGTATCTTGTTCCTATAAAGTACATCTGTGTATTCCATACAAGTTTTTCATATTAAAAACTCTCAATACCAAAATAAATGTGTCTGTCCAATTGCTGGAATCCTCAGAGGGACCAAAATGAGGTAGGAATCCATCTCCAAGTAATTTTGGGGTGTGTGTTTTAGTCTAAATCTTCTAGCTTCCTTCTCAAATCTCCAATTTAGTCTTTCAGCACTAAGGAATGAAAGCTTTCATTCTCCACTAGCAAGCACGAATCATAATGAAGATTAGCCAAAATCCTGACAAGCTATTTTTAACAAAAGCTTTTTAATAAAAGAATGTATATTCCTGAAGTAAACATGGACAGGAAAGGCAGAAAGGGAGAGTGACAGGCAGGGAGACAAATGCTTCTTCGCAAAGAAGCCTTTGAAACATCTGGAATGTTGTAGCAAAAGGTTATTTACCAGGAGCGTCAGCCAGTCCCAGCGCAGATGGTTCCCATTAGTGTAAGATCAAGAGACCAGCAAGGCTAAAAATATGTGTTTGCTTTTTTAGAAACTAGACTTCGTTTTCTGTACTTTAAAAATAATAATCACTCTTACGCAATTTCTGTAACTTAGAAATATTTTCTTGGAATATTGTTTGGCATGCTGGTTGGGTTGCAGGCGCTATGCCATGGCTATTACTCACAACCGTTCCCTCTGAGGACTTTGTGATGTATCTTTTACTTAGAAATAGGAGGCAGGGCCATCTGTCAACTTCACTTTTAAATAAAATTTCCCAAAGGAGACACACTGGAAAAAAAAAGAAAAGGAGCTAGCTTATTTAGACAGTTGGAATGATGGAATGATCCTCACAGCAACTTTGGTGTCATCCTCACTGGGATGTCAGTAACCACTCTGCTGTGCTTTGTAGTCGTTTCCAGACATTTTAAAAAATCTCATGTGATTAACTCTTTCTTGGAAATGGTTTCACTTGAATTTCACCGGAATCCAAAATGAGTAAGGGCGTTCATGACAAAACTTTGCAGGATCAAGCCTTTGTGTAGGGAAACCAATATATTTTGTGGTATGTGAAATTCCGTTCTCTCTTCTGTGGGACCTGACCTTCAAGAAAATTGTTCATGAAAATTGTTTGTGTTCATATAATTAATATACAATTTGGCAGTTATTAGTCACCAAGCTATAGGATATTGCATACAAGAGTATTTTGCCATATCCCCTGTCAAAACTCTGTATTTGTGTATTGGAGAATTTGAATTCACTCTGTTCAAAGGAAGAAAGGAAGGTCAGTGATTAGGACACATGGTTGAATGAGGGCAGACATGAGTTTTAGCCTTTCCTGGCAACAGCTTTTTTGTATGACTCTGCTTTTTAATGTGGGTTTGGTGTTAAAGGAAACATGTTTTTTTCACTTGGACGTGTTCCCCTAGTTTTCACTTTTGCTACTTCACTGGCAAATGATACCAACAGGAGTAATTATTTAATCAAGATTAGTTTACTGTGTTCTGTGAAGAAAGAAGCATATAATGACATTGTCAGATCCAATTTTAGTATATCAGCAATATTTTTTCATTGTTTTGTTTGGTATTGATGATGATTATACTGGGGGTATAGTACATTTATTTTAGAATTCTAAGCAAGGAACAGCAATATATGTGTTTTTGAATTTATTAACTATTATTGATTAACTATGAAAGCCTGGACAAATTGTTTTTCCTCTCTGCCTCAATTCTGTAAGACACAGATAAACAATCTTTAGTTAATTACACAGATATTCTTTAAGAATCAATGGGTTTAAAACACTTTGCAAATGTGAAGTACTGCCTCTGAGATAAATTGTATGGTTGTAGCAGAAACATTTTTGTTTGTATTGAGTATTAAACCTAAGAGTTGTGGTCATCAGGTAACATGAGTTATATAAAATATTGGTTCTCTCATTAGCATTTGTTAAAGGTACATATCTGTCCCACTCAGTGCATGACAGACTTGAAACACACATATACCCTTATTAACAGAATCATCATATTTACAGCTATATTTACCCACATATGTATTATAAGGAATCTTAAATACCTGATTTACTTATTCTCTGCTTTCCGAGAACTTTGAAAAAGCATTTTGAGGACCTTTTAAATGTAGTTATCATTCTTACATAAAAATTTCAATCTGGATTTTAGCCTTTTATGAAGGATATGAATAATCTCAGTTATCTCATATAATGCTGCTGTAGAAGTTGGCAGCACTTCCTCTAGCTTTGCAGGGGCAGTGTGTATGTATGCTAAACTGCTTAAGCTATGAGTGCCAACTTCTAATATGTTTTCTGCTGCTGAACTTCCCCCCAAATCTCTCATGCTGAAGAATTTGAAAACCAGATTTGTTTTCTTTCCATATTCTTTCTGAGAGAAAAATGAGCCAGTCTTCCTAGAATATCGTGTTGCAGTTGAAGGGAAAATCATGCTTCCAGGATTCACCCCTTTCCTTATGAAATAACAAAAAACATTACAATTTGTTATCTGCTTCCAAATGTTTTCAAGAGTAGCCTTTCCTTGCTTTCATACCATAATACCACAGAAGAAAAAAGGGAGACATCCATAGGTTTTCCAGAAATTTGTGATTATTTCCAGAGTGGGAATCATCTTTCTGATAACCTCAACTCAGCACTTCTGAACATATTACTGTAATAAGTTACATTATATGTCATTTCAAAGATCATTAAAAGATTGATCATCAATCAGAAGATTGATTAATTTTATTGGTTATCTGAACACATCTTTTCTGTATTTGAATTATTGTCTCATAGAATTATTATGCCAGAACTACATTTTTTCTTGCATATCTTTCATAGGTGCTGAAGAATAGTAAATACTATGTCAACTACAGTTGTTCAAAGATGTTTGGCAAAGCTGAAGGATATGAGAGGGCACACTAGAAAACAGGGGAAAAAATTTAAAATTGACCTTTTATTACTTTTTCTGTGAGTTATATTACCTTACAAACTAGGAAGCTATTTCACCAAAGCTTTGACAGCCTGCTTCTTAGAGGCACAGATTCTGTGAGGAAATAAACATTTTTCTTATGGCCACTGAAACAGAGAGACAGCCAGCCATGAGAAGAAGGGAATGATTACTGTAACCCTAAACTGAATTTCCTATAAGAACACCAGAACAGGGACCAGTTGGCAGACTGGTAGCAAACAAGGGGAATGTGGGTAAGAGGGCTAGGGGCTTGCATGCACGGAGGTAAAAAAATGCTTTACAAATATTTATTTTATTTATGTCTCTTCTCATCATATTTTTATGAAATGATTTTAGTAGCTAATGATTTTAGTAGCTTTGATTAAAAAACCAATCTCAGTATTGTACACAAGCTTTCTATAGTGCATTCTGAAAGTTTAGAAAGCTTTCATTTTACCTTAGGGGAGTATATTTTTGAGGCAATAGTACTCCATTCCGACAACTGCTCAAGATGCCAGAGTTGCTTTGGCATTTGGTAGGACCTTTGGATAAATTAATGAATCAATCTTTTGAAGACCTTTTTAGGGCCCAGTCTTGGCTCAACAGAGCCGTACTGGCAGAAAAAGAGACACTGGTGGGGTGGGGAAGGAGGCTGCAGCTTCTCCTCTGCCTACTTTCTTCACCTTAGTGCATTTTTCTGTGGTGCCTCAGCAACAGGGAATGCAGCTTCCCTGTTGAGTCTTACAAAACTCCCGGTTACACAAAATGCAGAGGATGCTTAGGGAGGTGTTTGGCATCCTCCTTTGTCTGTCAGATACTTGGTATCCCTTCTAAAGTAAATCTACTAGAAATGATGAGATGTGGTATGGAATTGGGGGGAAATTGCATGATACGGGGATGGTATGGCATGTGGAAATCACAGAATATCTCACATAATAAATAAAAAGAAATCTTCAGAATTCTTACCTACACCTGATTTAATAAATACTTAATGCATTGTCCCCTTAATCCAATGATTTACAATTTAATTTTAGTGTTGCAGGAGTATATTACAATTGTGTAATTTGGAGGCTGAGAACTAGACTAGAGAGTGCCAGACATTTGTATCAGAACAAGACATGAAAGAAAAAGTAATATATGACATGAGTAGTGGTTATGTGGTAATCTGTTCCTGGCCTCGTTCTTCTTCCTGCACTACACAAAAATGATTGCTACACCCCTGGGGCAGGAGGGCCCCATTATCTGAGGTTCCAGCACTACTGAAAGGAGACCATAACTGATAAATAAAATATAAACCTGGTGGAGTAAAAGGGAGATTTTTCTTTTCTGTTGCTAAGGACTACGATGAGTCTTCTGTCCCTGTAAAATTCTCTCTCTCTGTATTCACATAGACAAATGTGTGCACTGACACCTCCAGTCCACCCCCCAATCCAGGGTTCCATATTTGATTTACCTTCTTTAAGGAAGCTAATTTTCAAGGCCAAAACACGTTGGTAGCATCCTTTAATGCAAGTAAGCTCTCTCAGTCTGGTTCACTGCTGTATGTTTACAAAATGTGTAAATGGTAGTACCTAATGCCCTTCTATAATGGCAATCTCTGTTTTTTGAGGCAGCCACTGAAGCTTCACTTTGTTGTGAACTTTTCTCATACTAAAATGTTATTTAGAGGACTTAAATTGCCAGTGGATTTTAGAGCAGCATGATAATCACAAACTATGCTAACATTATTGCAGATTGAAAAACTCTTTTGCTTATTGGTATGGGACCTGCCAGCTTCCTTCAGATGAAAACCTTGATATTAGTGAATGAGAATAAATAAGTTTTTTGGGTAAATTAATGTTGGGGAGCTGAAGAGAAAAAAAGATGCATCAGAAAGAGGAATTGACAGAAGAGCTATTGGAGAACATACTCCCTGATTTCAGGAGCAGGCCCAGGTGTGATGAGCTGATGTTACCAGAAGAAATTGAAAGGGCTTCCTTGGTAATTGTCCCCGCTCTGACATAGAGGCCTCCACTTCCCAGCCCTTTCAGGATTTCTTTAGGGAGAGTGAAAATGCTGTAATCAAGGATCAGTAGAGCAGAGCTTTAAATATTAGGAGTGTAGTTGTAGCCTGGTAAATGTGACATGTCTGTGCTTGATCCAATACATGAGAATATTAGTAATAATGGTGTATCTGAGACAGGAACCGCTAGTGGGTTACATGAATTTAAGTTATAAATTAATAACCTAATAAATCTAATAAAATAACTGGGAAAGCAGCTCAAGAGTAGGGTATGCTCCAGGCCACAGCTTAAATGACACACAGTTTTTATCCTCAAATAATTAGTTTACCAACTACATCTCTCCTGTGTTGCTAATCTCTTTCTTGATCTTCCTCACTGCATGTTATGGACATTTAAAAATTGCTTGTATACAAAGCTATGTTAAAAAACAGTTCATTGTTAAAATGGCCCATCATTTGCAAGTGTATTTCAAGCATAGTTACCGTTGGTCATCTACATTGTGTGCTCATTTTAAGGCAATATATAATGGAAGAAACAAAGAAAATAAAAAGGTGATACTTAGGAAAGTCAAGGAAATGGAAACTGGATGGAGAAAGCTAGCTTGGAAGCATTTTGGATGGTATTTTAAACTCCTCTGAAAAGATCATTTATACTATACACATTTCAAAATTAATTTATGACTTAATACGATGGTAAACTCTATCTAAAGTATGATTGTGTTTAAAGAGAGCCTCGATATTTGTTATCATAATGAGCAGAATCTTTCCATTTCAGAAGTCTGAGTTGTTCCTCTGCCTAATAAAGAAACGCAGGGCACAGATGAGAGGAAAAATTCTGCTTTTACTGGCCAGGAGGAAAAGTAGAATAATTGGAAGAAGATATAGTTGTGAAATGGGAAATGGAGGATGTCTGGGGGACAACTTGCACTGCAATGTAACTAAATCAGAGCTTTCTGTAAGCGAGGGGAAGATCTCTCTGACTTCATTAGGTGTTTTACCAGCTTTAGTAGGAAACTTAGATACTATGACAGTAAACATTAGGTATATCACTCTTAAGTGTGAAATTTATGGACATATGTTTGGAACTTAATTCTGTATGTAGTGAACAAGATTCGATATATCATAGAAATTAAATTCAGAGTATTTAGCACTTGAATTAGGACAGTAATACCAATCAGTTGAAAAAGAATGTATAGTTAAATTCTGAATGAGATAAATATTATATATGTAGCCATATATATAGATTTATATATGTAGCCACAACTGTGATTATATCTCCAGAGTGACTCCTACTCTTATTTGACTGCATTGTACCATCTTTCCTTTTCCTTCTGGCCATGTGGCTGCTGTGCCCTGTGATGAATTCAAGCTTGTCTGTACACGTTAGATGTACTCTGGGAAGTCCCTCTGGGGATTTAACTTTCAGGACATTGAATTTGTGAAACTTAACTGGGACTAGAAGACAGGAGAGTAAAACATGAAAAGTTCCAGTCATTCAGGAGAGACACCCTTAGATGTGTATGCTATGCTCTGGAGAAATCACGTACAACTACACCTTCTCAAATGCTTACCTAGGGTTTGGGTTTTTTTACCGATCCACTCCTACATCCTGCTGAATTACACCTATGAAAGATTTTTGACACCTTTAATGATTATTTCAGTCTAGTAGTGCTAGTCTGCAGGGAAAGCTGGATGATGAAGAGACACTATAAGACATAAAACAGAAGAGAAAAGGCTAAAGGTTAGTCATGAGTTCAGTGGAATTACAGGACTGATAAACCTGAGTTAGTACCTTTAAAAGCTACACCAGTTAATTTCCATGGTCAGAACACTGCTCCAATTTTGATAAAAGGCAGATTTGAGTCCTGAAAGATTGCAAAAACAATTTTAATGTTTACTTCTAAAAGTATGGAGTTTGAGTGATGATTTCTACCAGTCGTAAAGTTAGATCTGCTTTGATGTAGGTTGTCAAAGAACTGGAAATACTAAACTCTTATTTCTGAGTAAGGTATCCGAGTAGGTTAGTTAAAGAATCTCTGTGCTTCGTTTTATGATCTCTAGAATGGCAATAATATAGTGTAATTACCTTCAAGGCATGCATGGGCACACACACACATATGGATGTTTATATTTAAGACTTCAGTGTATGATAAGAAGTACAATAAGGAGGAAAAAGAATACAAGTAATTGAAAAGATTTGACATTTTCTTTGTACTTTTAGAGGCATAAATATAAATAGTATAATGTGGTTATATATACGAAGAATTTTTTCTTTGAGAAATGAGATGTAATTACCTGTTTAAAAATTAAGTTCCATCCTGTGGCTAATGACAAAACATATAAAAAGAGAAAAATATACTACACTAATAAAAATAAGCAGAATATAATTTACTTTTTAGTTGACTATGCTTTTGTTGTAATTAAGCTTACTGTAATATTTTAAATATACTATCCTTTTTATCTTTTATGTTTTTAGGTCTATTAATTAAAATGAATAATTTGATGAAGAGGAGGGAAAAAAGTCATAAAAATACTGAACACTGCACGGTTCTCTGAGACAAAACCATAACCTTGTCCAATGAGTTCACTGACTGTGATAGGCTCAACCTTATGGCTAATGTGTGTTGAAATGGATTTGAGAACAGTTTTTCTTTTCAGTGTATGTGAATATCATTGAGAGCTATATAGTCAGTTTAATAACAGCTTATTCTAGGTGCTCTTAAGCTGTACTGCTTCCTAAAGAGTTAAAAACTAACCTAGAACCTGTTATTTAGGTTAGGTTCTAACCTAACTAACCTGTTATGACTATTCATGAAGAACTTCGATATCACTGAGTAGTTTGGGGTGGAAATAAGATTTAGGTTCCTAAGAATTAAAAATAAAGAAATGATAAAATTAAACATTTGAACATATATTTTCTTTAAAGGCCAATGTAATTTCTCTAGGAAATCCCTTAACTCCCCATCTTTGGACATAAGCATAGAAATAATGAATAGACCATACACTGTGACCTCTGCTATTTCTTTTGTTACCATGTGGTTTCTCAATTTCACTGTTTTTGAAAGCTTTCAGGGTCCATCTTCTTAAAAATACCTAAACATTTTGACATTCTAAGATCATTCTATGAGAGCTATAATCCCCATTTTCATGTCAAAAATCAACCATCTGCTATCTTAATGCCATTTAAAGGTACAAATTAATGTGATTTAATGTGATTTAATTTGAAGTTATTTGATTTGGGGATGGGTGACAGGAGGGATATATTGCTTTTCAAAACAGTATAGTGCTTTTTGAGGACTCTGTTCTTTGTCTCATATGTGACTGTGGACTTGCCAGTACAGTATTGAATTTGTTCTCTGATTCTATGTGGATTATAGAAATCTATTAAAATTTAGCAATTAAAACACTGAGTTACACAATTTTTGAATGAATTAACTTTGAAAAATTTTGAAAAATAGTTTGAAAAAATACATTGTCATATAAAATCTTTAAATTTTTAAAATTGTTTTGTTATTTATGTCTGCAAGGAAAGAAACATTGACAGAAGATTCTGCAATTGTTCTAATAGTTGATATTTCTCAACATCGTCATCTTTATAAATGAAATCCTTACAAGTCAATGTTTAAACAAGGTAAACACTTGCTTCTCACCAGCACTGCTAAAGTAGCTCAATAACTATTGTAGCCTGTTCCACTCTTCCATTTCCCCGTAGAAATCTATTAAGTAGAACATCATGTGAAGAGGGAAGGAATCCCAGAAGGTTATGTGAGAAGATGTTAAAACCCTTGCATTGAATCTTTTAAGAGAATTCTAAATTTCAGTTTTCCAGCAGGGCTTCTGTCAGTAAGGATCCCTGCTCCCTACACCATTAATTTCCATTTTCAGTGCAGGTTTGTGACACTGACCAGACGCATGGGTTCTCCTACTAAAATCTGTATTTATATTCCTCAAAGAAAAAAAAAGTAAAACATGCAGTAGAGGATGTTTTATGGACATTTTGAATAGCTGTTCACAAAGATCCTCTCTTTTTCTTATAAATGGGCAACTTCATACTCAGGGCAGCTTCTTTATTAGCAGTGCTAATCAGTAAGATGGATGAAACATCCTCTGTTTTCATGCTGAAACAAAAAGGCAGTTGCCGCTAATGAAATTTATAATAATAAAGAGATAAATTAAAAGGAAATTTCCTTCCATGTTTTTATTGACAAATATAATTGAGTCTTGTCAGACATACATAGACAACATAAAGACCCGTGAGTACATTTATGATGTATCTACTTTTTGTTTCCAAGACAGTTATTATTTCTCATCTATCATATGGTTGAGAACATATTTATTATTTTTCCAACATGCTGTCTTTTGAACAAGTTGTTCAAAATAATAAGAGAAAAATTTGGCATATTATACAAAATTATCTTGAAGACCTAGGAAAGGCTAATTAGAAAGGAAAGACTGAAAAAATCTGCTGGAATATAAAACCCACACAGAGCTCTTGTCTGGTAAGCAAGATGAGTCCTTGTCTCCTGTGGTGCATGAGTAATGAGAGGAAGACAATTCCACCATCACTCCATTTCAGAGGGTAATTAAAGACCCAATGAGACATCATAATTTGGCATTGATACCAGGTAAAACAAACTTGAAGAAGGATTTATTATCTTGTCTTCTATCTACACGCTTTTCTAACACCTTGGAACCTACCGTGACATTGGTTGCACTTCATCATCATCATCATTATCTTGAAAGGTTATCTAGAATAGGTCATTGCCATCTTCAGTTTTTTCTTTATCTGGAAAAGGAGTGTATAATACTGTAACAATCACTAGGTTACCTGTGTCTTTCCTACCTTGTATCAGAGTCAATGACTTTCTGCCCAGAATCTTTTAGATTTTCCACACATAGAGGCTTTAATGTGCAACACCTATATTACTTCTTCACAGTTACATGACATTACATGGAAATTTGATTTAACAGAGTGATGTAGCAACATGCTGAAATCCTAATGTAAGTACAGAACCTGCTGGAAACAGGTTTCGGCTATATGTTCCAAAACTTAATGTTGCAGAAACATCACATTTTCCTTCAAGAGAAGAAGACCAGGTGTTAGACATAACCCAAGCCTCAGTTTTGTTAAATTACTCTCTCTAGTGTCTACAGCATCCTGTATCCTTTCTCCTTTATGAAATTGTCACCCTTTATGAGATTGATCCCCAGTTAACCACTGCCTCATCTCCAGCACTTTGATAGGGTTTTACCTCTAACTTTAAATAGTATTCACCAGTGTTTATTCATTTTCTCTCACCATCCTATTCACACCCAATTTCAATCTAGTCTAAAGGACATACAGGCATATTAAAAATAACTAACCCTCTTTACAGGAAATAAAAAGCTAAGTTGTACCATTAAAAGAGAACCTGAGTTATTCATTGTTTTTTCAAGGCCTTAGTTGTTCTTCTCTCCCCCCATCCATAGTCATGGTTTAAA
>JAOXNG010000021.1:98008705-98018751 GCA_028566535.1 Scolopax minor
AAAGTGCTTTGTCGATTGTTCCAGATTAAATGGCCTTTGCACTGTTACTCACAAGTGCAGAGATTTGGAACCTTTCCTGAAGACCCTTCTGATTCTTTTTTTCCCCCTCATATACACGTTGCTCTGGTTTCTTTGGTGTCACGTATTGTGTGACTGCTGGTGGGGGATGCTGAAGCTTACACGGCCCTATGTGAAGACAAAGAATGTCTGAAATCTTCTTTTAGGAATTTCTTGACTCAAACAAACAGTCCATAGTGCAATGTTCTGGGATTAAATTTATCTCCACTGAGTGGTTTCAATTCTTAGTGATGAACTGAAATTGAATCATTATCACAAATCATTTCTGTGGTATGTCTGAGACATGACAATTTGATTTTATCGAGCGGTTCACATAGGAATTAAATTCCAGTGTAAAGTTGCTGTCTTATAATGGGAACATTTTATTTATTTGCTAGGTCACTACTACTATATGTGCTACTATTGTGCAACAAGATTTCTCAAATGAAAATTCCTGAGACTGAAAACTACATTTTCTGTCTAATGGCTTCTAAATTATACATAAACTGTGCAATTTTCAAAGGTGATGCAATTTCTTCTGTCACATTGTCTTGTAATTTGGAAGCTGTTTCCATTAAGTGACAATTCTGTAGAGATGGACTATAATACCCTCAGTTTCAAAAACATCCACCTGTAGTGCTATCACATACCAGCTAAGATTTCTTTTAAATATTTCTGCTTGTCTTCATCCTGACTAACAGCAAAAACCACTGTCACAAAAGAGTGGAGTCTTCCATTAAAAAACAACATTTCATTGTGTTTTTTATTTATGACAGGAAAAGTCAAATATATGAACATCTTAACATTCAGATTCATGAATTTAAGCATTGTCTGATTTTATTTATTTACTTATTTATTTAACCCAGTAATTTATTTACATGACTGTGTCAGCACGTGCTCTTCCCCAGCAGCACAGACAGATTCAAAACTACTGCTCACAGGTATTGGTGTTATTACCCTTTTTACCACCCCCCATTGAAGGATTAGAGATATGGGCACTTCATCTCGGATTTCAATTAAGTCTTGAAAAATAAAACAACAAAAAAACCTTTTTAAAGTTTATACAGCTTAAGTAGATTATCTGAATTTGATACTTTAATTTTTTTCTTTTTTTTCTTTTCTTTTTTTCTCCTAGAAGTAACTATGACAAACTCAGTAACCAGTTTGGTTAACAGACCATTGAAAAGGTTTAATGGTGCCTGTGGCAAGTGAACACTAGGGGAGTAGTTCCTTCATACCACAGATACACGTGTGAAGAGAGAGTTGCCCACAGACCAGTGTAAATTACTTCTGAGAGCACTAGTCTCAGAAACAATAGCTTTTTCCAGGAGAAAGCCATGTAGAATTAAAGATTTTGATTTGCCCTTAGAAATGTATGTCTGTAACCCAACCATGGCAAGCAGCACCCAAGTGCCACGTAATGGTGGCACCCACAAGCAACATCAAATAGGTTGTTCTCTACACTCTGTAACTCCATTGGGATTTGGCAAACAACAAGGTTTTCTCAGGGACTTCTCAGATGTTCTCTTGTCAGTCTTACACTCTCCCCAAATACGAAACTAAATGGTGTTGTTGAGAAGCTGATGCCACTCCCAGCATTCAACTCAATGAGTATTTCAGTATATTTAGAAAAAGAAGTACAATCTAAAGGATACCTTGTTCTCTCTGTGTAGGACAAAACTGGCTACGGACCTCTGCTGTGAGAATCATCTGTGCAAAGACTTAGGAAGGCAGCAATCTAGTCTCTTTTTTCCACATCACCCAAAAAAAGATACTTAAAAAGAGAAAATGTAGCTAAAGGTCACCTTCCCCCACCCCCAGCTGTAGACTGTATTTTAGAAACTTGCCAATTTGGGGATGTTTTTTGCTCTGCACAGCTTCAGAGCATTAGGAGCTCTGTTTTAGCAATCTTTGTGGAAGTTTGATTCATAAGAACTCAGTGAATTTTTAAAAGCATCTTGGCACGGAACCCCCTGCTGATATTTGTTGTTAGGCAGATACGGGTCTTCAAATCGTGTTTTAGCAAGTGAACAAGTCTGGGTTTAAAATAGCATTCTGTCATGCCAATATTTTAATGAAATCTGGACCATAAACATCAGCTCAACAGCTAGAGGGGAAAGTGATGAAAAGGAGTATACAGTGTAAGCTTCTACAACAGGTTATTAATGTGGGATTTTTTTTTTTCTGGTGATCTGGCTCATTTCACATTACAACCTGATCTTTTTTTTTTTTTTTGACTTTTATCATCTTTCCATGCTGACTTTGATGCTGACACTTTGCTTTTATGTGCTTACCCATCTATTCTTGTTTGTATTTACTGCGGTTCTTCACTACTTTTATTCTTAGGCATTTGCATCTGTTATTAATAGCAGATGGGATGGAGAGGAACATGATCGCATGATTCAGCAGCAGTCATGTCTGTTTAATCAGTAGCATCTGACACAGCATGTACCCACTGCCTGATTGCACTGTCACGTTTGACACAGATGATGGATTACTACTCCAAATACGCTTTCAATATAAGCTACAAAATTGTACGTTCCTTACATCCACCCATTGGAAATTTCTCACCATAATTAAAATTCAACCAGCTCTGTCTTTGTTCTAAAACGGTATCAATATTGATTACTTTATAGCCTGTTCCTCCTAGGACAGCTGATGGATCCATTTCAGCTTAGAAACTCTCACGTGGAAGAATTTGAAACCTAAGGAAGGCATTGTCTGCTGACTGATCCATTTCTATCCTGTTTTCCCTTATAGTCAAGATTCTCATTTGAGGATCGATGATTACTAAAAATAGCTGTTACTAAAAATATTTTTAGTTGTTGTTGTTCCTGGGTTGTTAAACCCATGAGATTCCTATTGTATTTATCTGAGGGTTTTTATTTATTTATTTCAGAAATGTTTGTAACTCTTCATTGAAATATAAAATACTATATTTCAAAGCACTATTTTATTTCTTCCGTTTCAGATATATTTAAATATAGCAAAAAAAAAATCTCTTGAACTTTAAAGGCTATGTGTATACCACCAAATAAAACAGGCCAGGTACCTGATTATGGCCCTGAGGACAAGTGGCATGTCATGGCTCTCACACCACAACTGAACTGTTCCTCCCACCCCGGCAGGAGGGTTCACACGCAGGCATCCTGCTGTGGAGACTCTTTCACCATTCACTGAGCTACATCCAAGAAAAGGGCATCTATACAAGTAAATTCAAAGGTGATACCATCAAGACAATGGAGCTTGGTCACCTAGGCTGTTAAATGACTAGGCTAGTCCCTGACACAGTTTTGTCCTAGCACTTTCCCAGACAATGCCAAATCCCACACAAGGGGACCATGCCGTATGGATGTGCCTGCCCTGGGTCAAGGTAAATTTGCAGTCTCGCTGTATACATACTGTACATACTGCCCTGGGGCCAGGTTACCCTCTGAACTGCTTTCTGCTATAGTGATGGCTTCAGTGCTGAGGTTACAACCCTGGCAGGGAGCACGTTAACAAGTTCGTGATACAGGTGTCTATATGTTAGTGCCTCAGCTGGGGCAATAAAAAAAAAAAAAGTACAGATGCAATTAATAGTTTCCTGCTGTGTGATTGTAATGAAAATGGAAATTTTCAATGGAAAATTAACATACCAATTAAGAGGCTGAAAAGGTCCTTAATATTTAGCTCTTTAAAATGTAAAGCCAAGGAACTCGGATACAGTCTATAAGACCTACATACACTTGAAGGTTTATCACTTCACAGTTGTTCATTTGAGGGTTTAACTTTAGATTATTACTTATAGTGGAGAAGCCTATGATGGGCCATCATTTTAGGTATTTGTACACTGGACAGAGTCTGGAGACAGTAATGCCTCAGATTTGTTTAAGACCACTGACTAAAAAAGCTATTTAGCTTCTTAGCTGTGAAGTGTGATTTATTAGAAGCAAATTAAGATATAATAAGGAGATTTGTGGGGCGAAGCAAACAGAAATAAAAAGTGTGAAACCAAACTTCTCTCTTCCACTCCTCTCACTTCTCAGGATTTTCTCAGTTCCCACCTGTCCTGCAGACATTTTCTGCTTGTTGCTTCCCAATCTCTGTCCACTCCTTAGGAGCTTCCAGTATTTTTCTGAGAATGCTTCAGTTAAGTTGTCTTCTTTTTTTCCAGAGCACAGTGTGCAGCAAGGCAACGTGCCAGCAGTCTCCTAAATAGCCACAGACTTCTGAAACCACAAGCACACAAACAAAACATGTATTGTCAGCCACAAATCTTTCACTGGGGAATGATGAGTTAACTTTGCAGAAGAGGAACCAGGTTTAAGTCTCTAGAAGGAACGACGTGATAAATGGGAATGAGAGAAGTCTAATGTTGAGTTTCATATATGGAGCCTTGAAGCAGGTGATGAGGACAGACCTGAGCACTTAGCTCCTTTTTTGTATTGAAGGTGACCTGGTGGCTTTGTCAGCAAGGCAGGGAGAATTAGAGGAGGTGGTGTCTGAATGGTGTGGGCTGGCTCTGGTGAGGCTTTTAAGCTGTGATGACAAAAAAGGATTAACAGTGTGCCATCATCGATCATGATGTATGCAGCAGGTTCTGGAAAAGGCCTTTTGAAAATAGTATATTATTAAAATAATACTTCCCTTTAGTTTGTGCATTTTTTTAAAGTGTATGATTTATAGAAGTCTCCATTAGAGTTGAAGAGCTTTGCATAGCTAATGAAGTGATAGTCAGATATTTCAATAACTGACTTCAGGCAAGCAAAATTTGTGGTTCCTGGAAATGTAGTTTACAAAGGCACGTTATGCACTGCAGTTCATTCCTACTTCTTGCCCAGGAGCTTGTCATTATTTTTCCCTGAGTGAAGATATTGTTGATTCAAATATAGCAGGTGTACTAATGTCATTACATCTTATGGCAGGAGATAACATACCCCAAGGGTGGGGAAAGGTCAGAAACGAATGAGCTCCCTTAAATTTCATCTTTGCAAAACTATGCCTCTTCTGTAAAATAAAGAAATTCTGCAGTTGTACAAATAGTTATATTCTACTTCAAGCCATAAAAATTACTTATAGAATATAAAAAACATCATTATTAGTAAAGCTTACTGTATCTTTTTCCCTATCTTTGGCTGTGACTAAGCATAGTAATAGGACAAACTTCAAAAAGTAAATTTACTTATGTGCTAGTTAAATTATTTATATACAAATATTTGTAATTTTTTACATTTAAAGTACGTGCAGTAGGATAAAGTATGTAGAGCAGAATAACTATTCAGAGCCTATGTTTGTAGAAGATGCTTTCTGAAGATGGACACCTAGGGCTTATCTCAGTAGCATCGAATTCAGTGGTGCAGAGACCTCTTGGTGCTGCCTTGTTGTCTGTGCAGTTAGAGTGACACAATGGTCTCTCATGTGATTTCTGGCTCCAGCCAAATAATTCCTGGCACAGTTCAAAAGAGCACTTCAGAGGCAGTTTGGAGGTCATCATCTTCTTTTGTGTTGTGCTACTTGTTTTCTATGGCCCTTAAACTAAGCTCTGGCATGCCTAAATTACTTGTATATAGCCCTAGCAGTGTTAGAAAGCACTTGGGTAACTCTTTGTTTAATATTTTCCCATGCTTGCTGATTAATGTTATAATACAGCTATGAGCAAATGAAGAATTAAAATAATGCCTAAACCATATGAAGTAGCTAACAAATCTGAAAAGCAGATCTTGGGTAAGCAGCCATTAGAAGTGTAATATATAATTTCTAATAAATGGGCACTGCTCTTTATAACAACTTACAGGTTAAAGTGTTTTCAGAGCTTCAGAAAAGAAAATTGTGCTCTAAGTATTAGAAAAATATATAAATAGACACCAAGATTTATGTCCTGTATGTAAGGGTGTGTGGAAGATGGGAGTGTCTACTTCACTGATTGTATAGGATCAAGGATCTGAAGGGGGAAGTGATAAAGAGGAACATAGAAACTCCACTTGAGGAGACAAGGGAGGTGATGCTGAAGATTAAAAGTCTCAATCTACTAATTATTGGACCGTCAAAAAAAAATCAGGCAGAGGTTTGGAGAAGGCCACCTGGACTTTTATAAGGAGGAGACAAAGAATGTGAGGTTTGGGATATGCAGGGGTGGCCCAAGTGACTATGCAGAGTTTACAAAGGAATGTTTAAGGGAAGGGAATTGGGGATTAACAAAGGTCAGAGAGGGATAAAAAAGTGCTGGTCTCGTGCAAAACAGGGCTTGTCAGTGTGCTGTCTCCTCACCACAGGTTGTCCTGCCTTATTTACAGTTTATTTACTCTTAACTGTCTCTGCATGATCTCACTCTCCATCCTGTGTGTATGAGTCCCAGCAACTGAGGGGTCTGGCATGAGTGAACTGGGTACCAGCTACTGGAATCAGACCAGGGTGTAGGTGCCCCATGACTATGGTGCCAGCAACTGGGTGGGTGGTGGATCTTTAACTCCCAGCTGCTGGTGAGGTATAGCGTTTGTCCAAAAAAAAATAGCTGCTGCAAGGACCAGGACAAGTGAGGGTCTCGGCACCAGTGGCTGGAGTGGGGACCACAGGTCACAACCTATGTGCCCGGTACTGGACTTTGGGACCTTCCCTGTGACAATCTCTGGTGGTGTCCTCTGCGTGTGCCCTGGGACATGCACTCTAATTTCCAGCTGGTTGAACCTGCAAACAGGAAAGCAGCAGCCATGTCCATCAGCTCAGGACAGAGGAACACCTGGGTCATGGAGCTGCTGGAGGCAGCAGCAGCTTATAGCATCCCTTAACGCCAAGTATTTTAAGTATTGTAGAAGCAGAAGGGGAAAAAAGGACAAAAAAGAAAAAAGCTTAGAGTCATTCTAGTTAAAACATCTGTTTGAAGATAGTAAGTTCAGAAAGTATCTGTTCCTATTTACTACTTCGACAAAAGAACGAGGGAATAGATTTAATTTTTTTGAGTGATTAAAAGCCTTGTTTGTACCAATCAGTTTGTAACACTGAATTGTAGATGGTCTGTATTTCTCTTAAGAGTGCTCAGAGAGACTGTAAGATTTTACAAGGTTGCTTTGGGTTGTTTTGGTTTTTTGTTTTTTTAAAAAAAAAACCCAACTTAATTGCTTTGGAGTTTCTATGTAATAAAATAATAAAAAAATAGAACTGAAAAATGTAAACATTAAGACAATCCATATGCCTGCCAAGATGGCACCATAGCCTCCTGAAGAGCTGACACTTTCAGCAGTTGAACTTCTCGTGTCAGTCAAGTGTTCAGCAAAGAATGTCCCTGCTTGACTGACACTTCTCATATCAGCACGGGATTGACCATGGAGCTCCTCAAACGGGTTGTGACAGAACCAATCTGAGCCAGCTTCGGCAGGGTTAGCACATTAATTCCCCATGTCAGACCACAACAGTGGGTGCAGAAGAAAGTATAATGCTCTCGTATGGGAGCATATTGAGGGAGGAAATAAAGAAAATGTGTATTTGCTCCTTCTATTCAATCTTTAATGTGCAATTAGCAGTTTGTGAATATAAGATCAAGAGAAGGAGCTTTTGATGTCACAAGTATAAATTGCAATAATGGAATACACTAGTGCTTCATTAAGCGAGTGAAACATTTAAATTTTATCAATATTCAATGCTATTGATATAAAACTTTTAAAGGAGAAGCTGTGTGCTAATTTGGACTTCTTGCTATAAACAAACACGCTGGCTCTGTAATTGGATTTGGAGAGATCCAGTCTCCTGGTGGTAAAGAACAGGCTACAGGAAAGATTAAACTGGTTTCAAAAGAGACTCGGGAGAGATGTATATGCGTGGGAGACAAGATCTGAGAATACAGCTGTAAAAATTTCTGATTTCCCCCAATTTTTATGGATATCAATATCTTGCATAAATTAGTTTTCGTAAAACCGAAATTAAATAAAATTGGAGAAGAGGGCACACAGACCCTACCTCCAAACAAATCCAAGTAAATTCCTAAGGAAGGGCATTTCTGATGAGGAAAATGTAAGAAAATAGTACTGACTCTTGAAAGGGTTTGAGCGATTTCTAATCTGGAGTGAGCTGCATGGCTTCAGGTGTCATTTGGAACTATGGGGGGGGCAAAGCAATTTACTCCTTGCTGTATGAGTCTGGAGCTCCTCAGTCTGTATTTCTCGATTAGTTGTGCTGTGTCTGAAGCAGAGTTGGTACTGCCCCAAAAAAACCCCAACTTTTAAAACCAAACAAAAAGCAAAGGGGAGCCTCACAAGCCAGTGTGCTTTAGAGCCGTGCTTCTGGTGCTCTTTCTTTTCTTCCTGTCTTCCCTGTTCCTTTCTGCCATGTGGCAATGATTTGGCAGCAAGAAATGCAATTGTCTTTATCCCAATAAAGGCTAAATTAATAAGTAAGTCAGTAAAATTGAATTCACTCCAGCTCAACAGGGGCTTGAAATTAGAGGATTTAACTTCCTGGAAGAGCCTTTCTCTGGATAAGAGTAATTTTGCAGTTTGAGAATTTCTTTTTCTGAGATTCTTAGCCAAGTATTTTATTGGGGAAAAAAAAGTGAAATAAATGTTTTGTTTGAAGCCCAGTTGCACTGTGTCACTCTTAGAGCATTCTTATCAGCTCTTCTAAGGGCATAAGTGTAAGAATGCCTGGTTTCTGCATTAGGGGAGGCAAGTGGAGAAGAAAGATACCATGCTGCTTAGATGGGACAGTTATGTATTTATATGGATATACATATTAATGGTTTTCATAGGAATTGAAAATCAACCATAGAGGTAACTAATTTTTCCTTTCCAAAAGAAGTTTTTTGACAAGGTATTTTTCTTTTCCTCATAATTTGCAGTGCTGTTTTATTCCTGTTCCAAAACAGCCAGCCAAGCCAAGCAGTGTTCTTTCTCTAAGACAAAGCAAAGTAACAATAACATCCATGTCTGATGTAAGACCATGCCATCCAGTAAGCAGTGTTCCCATGCAAAGGAGTCCTGCTTTTATTAAAACTTTGATAAGAAATTTTTTTTGTAGGAGAACCTCCAGTCTATCTCTACATCTCTAATTCCGTTTCCAGCAAGGTTCAGCGCAAACAATAGAAATAAGAAACCCAAATTACTCTTTTCTTGTTTCGAGAATGTTTAAACTGCAGGTGCAGTGGCTGAGAAGGAAGGGAGTTGTAGCCTCAATCCGATGATTATAAGAAAAAGTTATTTTCATTTCAAGCACTGTTCATGCTGTATACATCACAGGGTTATGCTGTGAACTTAAGGGAATGAAGTGGTAAGCAAAACCACTTAGTACTGTTACAGTATATTTAATTGTTTTTCATTTTGATACTTGATTTCATGACTGAATAGTAAGTTTTACATAGCTTGCGTGTTCATACTACTTACATTTGAACATATTATAATACCAGAACATGCAAGACTTCCCTGCCTAAATATACTGTGACCTAAATGAAATTGTTATGTCGTAGACTTTCAATATAAGTGAAAGCAGGTCACCAAAATGAAATATTTAATAAAATCAAGCCCAAGCAATGCTCATTCATACTTTATGCATTTTCTACTGCTAGTTTTGGGGGGAAAAAACATGCATATACAAGTATAAAAGACTTTTCTTAAAGCCTGTGTGAGACTTTAACAATGAAACGGTTTTAGTTATTTATTAAGTTTTTTTTTAATTGTACCTATGACTGTTGTTGCAACTAGCCCTCTAGTAATTTTGAAAGGATGTAATAGAGCTAGAATCCTTGTAGAATCTGATTGCCCTTTCCAAAATTGTATTTCATTCCACACAGACTTCACTCTTGAACACAGCCTGCTCCTTCCATATAATTACTCTGGGCCTAGCTTCAGTTTTATTAATTCTTCCTTAGTGAGAGATAGCCTTTAGTATCTGTCTGTTTCTTCCTGGGTTTATTGCAATGCAGTTGAGTTAAGGGAGGTTTAAGGTAATGCTCTGAGGGATCAAAAATAAGGTAATACCATGTGCTGGTCATTAGCACACACCTAATTCCTGTTAATTTCAGT
>JAOXNG010000021.1:98020981-98035530 GCA_028566535.1 Scolopax minor
GAAGAGGAGACTGAGACCTTATTGCTCTCTACAGCTCCCTGAAAGGAGAGTGTAGAGAGGTGGGGATCGGTCTCTATTTCCAAGTCACAGATGACAGGACAAGGGGTAATGGCTTCAAGTTGCACCAGGGGAGGTTCAGGTTAGATATTAGGAAAGATTTTTTTACTGAAAGGGTTGTCAGGCATTGGCTGCCCAGGGAGGTGGTTGAGGCACCATCCCTGGAGATATTCAAGGGCTGAGTTGACATGGTGCTCAGGGATATGGATTAGTGTTGGGTTTGTGGTGTTTTGGATGTGGTTTGTGTGGGTGTATTTTTGTTGTTTTTGTTTTGGTTTGGTTTGGTTTTTTTATTGGTTGGACTAGATGATCTTAAAAGGTCCCTTCCAACCTCGGTGATTCTGAGATTCTTATTTCTCTTTTTTAAAGAAGACAAAACCTGGGATTGGGAAGAAAGAAGGAAAATTACACCAAAAACTGAAAGGGAGAAATAGTATTTGTTGCTGAATTGAGCTTGGGGAAAATCAGTTGTCAATCCCTTCCCATCAACTGCAGATGCAGCTGAGGGAAAGATTTGATTAGAAAGTACGTGTACCTTCACAGAAGAGGAAAAAAGGAAGAAATTTTATCCTAGCAGAACCTTACCAAGAAAAAGTAGCTGGAGAATATAACTAAAAATATAAATACAAAATTAGATACACATGTAACTAAAAAGATGATGAACCCCTGGAGTAAAATGGCACTGCTTTATGCCTCTTATGAGATGTCTCTCCATTTCTGTGAGTCATATTTTACCACACAAGTTGTTGGGTTCAAATAAGGTAACTATGTAACACTTGGTACTTTATTACAGGAAATTTGAAGGTCACCTGCAATATTTGATCTAAAGTCAAAGTCTACTAATTTCCTATTGTATTCCTATTTTTCCTGGTTTTGGAAGAGTTTTAAAATCTTGCAAGCAGTATGTAAATTGTACCTATATTTTCCTGGTAAAATCTCCTGGCAAGACCCACAAGCTCTCAAAAGAGCTAGAAATTCTCAGAAGTAAGATATTGTAACTGAGGAAAAGGTGTTTTATTTCATCTTTCTTATGGTGTCCCTCATGTCCCATCCAGTGTGTCACCCCCATTCCTCCCATTGTGAGCCTGGGCTCCAGATTGCTAACTAACTTAGAGGAGCATCAGGATGATTTCTAAACTCCTTAGAAAATTTCATCAGTGAGTATGTATACACGAGTAGTTATATGGACAGGCAATGCTAATTCGTAGGCAGAAGACTACATTCAAATAATCTGTGATGTTTACAGTCAACTACAACTCACTGAACCTTGTTTTCAAGTTCATGACATTGTGTTAATGTTGGCCATGATACATACAGTTTTGGACTTAACCCCCTTTCTTTCATATTAGATTTGAGTAGATGCAGAGTAGTGTTAGATCATCTCTGGCCACTGCTGTTGTAGTATCCTTCACTGCTGTTGAATTCTCTGTCCTTTTCTTGATCAATGTCAGCAACCCATTCAGACACACTAGTACTATTTTCAACCCAAACACACTTTACACAAAAGGGAGCATCACAATGTTTTGTTAGCACAGTGCGATAAACACGAGTAAGAAGAGCTCATCTTTGGGATGAGTAATTTAGACAATTACCTTTGACTTCTTTTTTGGCAGTTAAGGGAAAGGTAAAGTCTTGTAGGCAAAGTAGCAATGCTTGGAGCCATGAAACTGGGAGGCAAGTGGGATTTGAACTTTATAGCTAAACTGATCTAATGACTGGGTATTGTCATTGTTCCTTCTGCATCCCTGGCACTCTAAGTGGTTTTTCAACTCCACAGTATTTTGCCTGGGCCAGGCAGAAAAATGGGGGAAGAACTAAGACTATGAAATTTGTAGTTCTTGGCTTCCTACCTGGAGGCTCATGTAGCTGATAATACCGGTCCTAGACCTTCCAAACATGTGACTGTGGGTGAGACCTCTTGTGATTTAGACACTTTGGCTTATTCCACCACAATTCTAATACAAAGAAGTGAAATTAAAGTTCAGCACTAATCTTTCAGAGAGACTGTCCAAAAACCATTTAGAGTTGTGATAAATAATTATTCTTCTGGGGACTATCATAAGTCTTTTCAGTGTTTTTTTGCATCACTTTTATTTTGTCTGTATGATTACTTGTTTACTTAAATGAAAAGGTAAGAGGTCTTGGAAGAAATGAATCATCTGACTTCAAAAGTAAATATATAAAAAAATTATAGCTGGCACAACCTTAGCTAAGGTATATCACGGACCTGGTGTAATTACCAAAATGATGTTCTGCAATTAAAACCTGTAAACAGTGATCAGTAAGGCAGGAAACTGTCCACAACTTCCATCCATGCAAAATTGTCTCTGGCCTTGTACACCACAAAAGCTCATAAGTCTTTGTCCCCCAACAGCAGGCGAATCAGCCTGGTATGAAGGGCAAGGAATGACAGAGTAGCGTTTATGCAGCGCTGCCTTCCTTGGAGCTGTAAAACTGATGGGTAAATGAGCTTTCCTTCTGTGATCTACAACATCAAGTTCCTGTGAATGCTTAAGCCAACAAATGCACTTTAAACTTTATAGTCTATTTTAAAGCAGTAAGGTTTCTTTGTGCAGTGCTAGGAGAAATCCTGAGTTTTCTGGGTTGTTTAATACCATGTGAAACATAGGAAGAGTTAACAGTTTTACATCTTATAGGGAGTAAATGTGATCTATCGAGTTTCTATTTTGAGAAAAGTCAGCCCAAGAAGCTGCTGTATTTAAAAGAAGGAAGCAAAAGATTTATTTTTTATCACTCTAGTGTAAGTATATGCCCAGCTTGTAATGGGACCTGCACATAATGAATCTGTCTGTTCATAATTTGGATTTAAAAGAGAGGCCCCGATTCACACCTGTAAAGGCCATCTGAGTTCTCCTGAGCTCTCCCTTACAGCTACTCAGGTGGCTGTTACTTTATTATTCAAGCTCTGCTTGAGAGGAACAGTCCTGTTTGACAACCGTAAAAAAGGTTTGATTTTTACAAAATGAACTTTATCCCGTGAAATAATAGAAGTTGGTTTCATTACGTGTTATTGACTGCAGCACAGGAGGCAAATCTACTGTTTATCTGCATCCTCTGCAGCTGTGAGTGAACTAACAGAAATATTCAAAGGCATCTCAAAAGCATGGTGAGATTAAAAGGGGGGAAAGTGCCAATTATTCTTAATGTTAGGAAAACTTTGGATCAAAGTGTTACTTAAATGCTAACTATTGCATTTAACATTAATGTGCTTTCCCACACATTAAAATGTCTACATTTTAATAAACAGCTGTTACCCCACTTCATGCCACTGCGATTGATATGTGGTTTCTGATTGACACACATACCTTGTGGTCCAATAACATCTCATCCCAGGTTTCCTTTTATAGTTTTGTCAAAGTTGTCACCACTGTGCTATGAATAATATCTTTTTTTTTTTAATTCAACTTCACATATTGACTTGATTATCTCTCGAGTGTCATGCTCCAAAAAGAAGTGTATGTGTGTGTGTATGGGAAAGAAGTAGGTAAATATACCTTTGCATGTTGTCTATTTATGTCAATGCCAAATATGATATGGTGGCTGTGTTGTTGTATTTGTGGACAGAAATTAAACTAAGTCAGTATTGAGAAGATGCATAACTTTTGGATATTAAGCCCTTTTGCAGGTCAGGATCTTGCTGAGCAAGCCTTATGCCTTCTATTAATACCAGCTGCTCAAAGGAAGGATACTACTAGTTCCCTTTCTAACTTTCTGTTGTGATCTAATGGATGGTATGGGAAATGTTGGAAGCTACAAACAGTGACTACAAGTGTGGATTTTTTTATTTTGGGAGTTTTTCTGTTTTTTTCCTTCCCCACAAGCACACTCATAGTCCAGTTGCCTGTGAGCTGCATACAGCAATGTTTTAAGCTCTGTAAACAAAAGTTTTTCTTTGGATTTGTATCTCATAACTTGTGTCTTTGGAGTTCAGGTGGGAAAGTGATAGATTGAGTTGCTGACATTATCCTGGTGTTACATGAAAGCCACCACCCTTGCTGTGAGAAGCAACCTACGTTGTCTTGAAATAGAGCAAGTGTTCTCAACTTCTTCTAGAAATGAAAATGAGGAGATTTTATATATTCCTGAGACTCTTACTGAGGATAGGAAGGAGCAGCAAGGGGCAGGGACCTCCGTTGAGGGCCTGGGGAGGAGAGGTTTGAGGCTGGTAGCCAAGGTAAGGCCAGCCCAGGTATGGCTGGACAGGGCTGAGGTTATGGGCTCGGGTCTAGGCCAGGCTGTTACATCAGCCCACAGTGCTGTGTGGGGGTGCTCTGCCCAAAGTCCCCAGGGGCAGGGGACAGCCCTTGGTGCACTGTCTCTGGGTTGCCCCTGAGCCCCAGCAGCCAGACCTTCAGGAGAGGGGATGCTCTCATGACCCCTAGACTCAAACCCGAAACATGTCCCTTGTTGGTAAGCTTGCAGATAGGACGGGTTGCAGTCTGTGCCCATAGCTGATTTTGCTCTCAAGCTGATTTTAGTTGCTCTCAAGAGGTTTTGAATAAAATTCTTCACTATAAATCCCCAAGCTGCCTTACAGTAGAAATGTTTAATCTCAGTAGTGTTAAATCACCTTTATCTGGGGGAGTGTAGGGAATATTTGCAAGAAAATACTTTGACTGTACAACTGTACCCTGAAGTACATTGATTCTAGTGCAACTTTTATCACCAGTTTTTCTGACCAGTTGTGTTTCATTTGCACCTAAATATGTCAGAAATACTTTGCCCAAAAGGAGTCTGTATCTTTCATAGCGAGACCTTTGGTGTACAGTGTTATTAAAGACCATCAGAGATAATGTAAATCAAAATACTGGAAGAAAAATGCCCAATTAATTTCGTAGATTTTTTTTTCTAACAATTTTATCCTAGTCTGTATATAATTTTAATTTCTAACTGTGAGTTCTTTGACTAAACACTTAAGATTAAAGAGAAGCACAAGTAGAAGTATGACACTGGATTGTGACTTAATTGCTTCAAATAAGAGATGAACAAATCCATGCATTTTCTGAATCTCATCCTATTAAATGCAGAGGCTACACCTCACTGTTTTGGGAAAAAGTTTAGTAATTGGGAGATGCAGTGGCTCAAAAGGCCTTATTTTCAAATAAGCTATTCCATGCTGTTTAATTTTGCCATAAGATCATTGCACATCTGACATGGAAATTTTGGAATTTTCCTTCAGATTTCAGTGTGTCACGAAAGACCAAGAAAAGTATTTGTGCTGTTATCTACTTGTGTCAGATACATTATTTTTTTTTTTCCTGTCTCCCACACTGCTTATGTTTTATTGGAATAGCTTTTCCAAAATGCATTTAATAAACTAATTTTTTTTTTTTTAGCTCGTAGTGAAAATACTTTGTGGAGAGATTCAATGTGCAGCGTTATTAGTATACTTCTATTGCTTCAGCATTCAGCAGCTAAAATAAGTTCCAAAAAATTCTAAACTCAGTTTTCCAACTGTCAGAAACCATGAAGATCTCTAATACCTGTAAGTGCCACATATTGGAGATATTGGAGTGACACTTAATAATTTGAAGTATTTTTGTTGGTTTCATAAAGACTTCTTATATCGTTGGAAGGTATTTCACAGCCAGCCTTGGAAACACATTAAAAAATGTGGGTGAATGATGAAAACAGCATGTGTTTGTCTCTTGAGATGTTACCCCTCACCTTGGCAAGCTCTTTATAAAGGGAAAACTGGTTTAGCGAAGAAGAGCTGCTGTGATTACTGAATGAACATAAAGCTTTCACTTCTCTGTCATTTAACAGCTGGCAGATTACAGAACTGCTTTTTTGGGGAGAAAATTTAATAGGTTAGTATTAACAGATAGATACATAAAATCACTTTCTCTCCCAGGGTTTATGTGAAGGAAATTGATGTGCCAGGCTGCCCCGTAGAGGGACAGTGCAGTTAGAACTGGTGCCTTTCAAATTTCAGAAACCCATACAAGGTAGCTATTGAACAGGCTAAAGTGTCCAGGCAACAGAGCTGTATGAAAGGCATGGGAAAAAAATCCTATTTGATCTATTTCAGTCTTTGGAATTTTTGTAGATATGATCCTCGCTATCAGCACAGTGAAAATTTTATTCTTGCTTCATTCGATCATATCCCGTGGGGTTTTACTTTGATTTCTAACTGTCTTTTGTTTGTATATCCAAGCAGATGGGGATAGGAACATGTTGAAAATAGACCCAAAACTCCTTGGTTGTATCTGAGAAAGTTGTCCCATTCCATCATAGGTGGGAGTAGAGAGAATTTTGTGATTTCTCCCCTGAAATAATCATTGTAAAGGGAAAGCTGATCTTCTTGGTGGCCCTTTCTAGTTACTGTGGGGTGTATCATGGCATTATTTAAATTGGTGAGAAGTGCTCTCTGAGGGACAGTGAAGGGATAGGGCAGTGATCACACAGCCATCCAAAACTTTAGTGTCCATCTACCACAGTAGCTGCTGATGCTCTTTGTCTTCCTTGACTGGGATGAGTGAGCGATCCATACCGTCCTGGTGTCTTCATCTCCACCAGGATCTTAACCCCTGTCAGGACGTGGGAAGGGGCACTAAGAGCTCTTTGAGCTGTTGTTAGGAGGGTCACAGCAGAAGTTTTGTTTGGGCCAAGTAGCACTTTCCTGAATGATTCTTGGGAATGACTCAGAAGTTGGTAAAGCCTCTTGACTGTTCCAAACAGGCAATCTGGATGCAGCCATCCTGTTTTGCAGGCTCAGAAAGTGTAATTATAATGTGCCAGATGGTCTCAGTTCTGTCCCATTTTACTGTATAGTGTAGTCAGCATGTCTACTTATCCTGATCTACTGACTCACACGTATGTGAAGTCTCTGGAAGTGCAGCACAGTGTCCAGTGAAACACAGTCTTCTGGGATTTGGAGTATAAGACACTTGGGGTTTTTTTCAGATTTGGAGATCACCATTACCCCCTTGAATATTTATAGTAAAGAAAAAAACATGGAGTTAGTGAATTCTGGGACAATTTCAGTACTAAACTTTCTTCTATTGCTTCCAGTAAATAATCTTTTAGATGAATAATAGCAGACAAATCTCCTTTAGCTGCACATTGAACAAGTATTGTAGTGAAGTAAACTTTTCCTTTGATATGGCATCAGCCTCACAGATGGCTCCATTGTTCAAGTAGCCACAATACTAATTTGTCTGTCAAGACTATGATAAAACTGAGGAGGATGAAAATACCTTCTGGTGTTCCATATGTTGTTCTGAGCTTAGGGTTAAAATAGACAACCACAACCAAAGTGGACAGAATGTCATATTACATAAAAACGTTATAAAGAACTAGTGGGTTTCTTCTTTGCCCATTTGTGGTAATGGAGTCCCAGAAGAATTAGAGAAATGGAGAACACATGGAAATTGTTTAATAGTGTCTGTCTGCAAGTGTCAGTTAAAGCCACTGTCTCAAAAGAGCTAGGTGAGAATCTAATGTCATCTCCAGATCCAAATAGTCCTGAGAGTTAGTCCTCTGCAAAGTAAGTTTTGGTGAGATCATTACTGAGCATAGGAACCGTAAGTTGGGCTAATACAGAATTGAGTGGTATTAGCCACTCAATGTGGGGGTGTGTGTCCCCCTCAATGGGGGATATTGTTTGGGCAGACTCTGAAATGCCAATTGTGCAAAAAGAGTTTGAGGGCAAGCTTTAAGAAAATAAAGGAAACTTGTGATTTGTAACCGCAGGATAAAAAATCTTCACTCACTAAGAGTCCTTAAGATCCACACAATGAAATTCAAGCCTGAGGACCAAAGTGATTCCAAAACTTCGAAGGAATTTTACACCAAATGTTTCAGAGGAAAAGGCTTGAACAATCTGTCGACTCTCACTTGTTGCTGCTCTCCAGTTTCTTACAATTTTTTTTCCTTAGTAAACAATGTTTATGGGCTTCACTCTAGTCAGTCCTGTTCTCCTGGGAATAACAACAGGTCTTTGTCAGAAGATTAAACCAGTCTGCCTCTAGTTGTGGTTTTTACTTCTTCTTTCAGCTTTTTTTGTTAAAGCATGAAATTGAACGAAACTACTGCCAATGTCCAGCTGCCTGGCTATGTTTTAAAACAAGAGGTATCTGTGCAAGCAGTTAGCTGCCTGGAAACTGATGTTCAGAGCCAGATTTGCACTGCTGTGTGCAGCAGAGTGCTGAACTGGGGGGGGAGTGGGGGGGGTAACTGCTGTCAGCCCCTTCACAGTGCTGGGACCGTGTATGTAGTTACAGAAAAGGTTAAGCTGGCTTATTTGTTAGAGTGAAGACCTATATTTATGTGGCTGAGGTGCTTTCAGGACTTCAACAGGTCTCTTCAAACTTCACTCTATTTTGTGAAAGTACAAGTGTGTTTGAAACTCTTCACACTGCTCCATGGAATGATGGAGATGCATCCTAACTCAGATTTGAAATTACTTTTCTACTTGTGGATTGTTGCCTCAAAGTTAATATAAGGATCTCATGTTTCTTTTCAAGGACCTGTTTGCTCTCTAATATGCATACATATGTTTGTTTGGTTTCTATGGCATCTATAAGATAATGACCGTGTGTAAATAATAATCTTGTTTTCCCAGAATGTTCTCAGGAGTTTCTATTTTCAAAATCTCTAATTGGGGTTTAATCTTTCTGTTTTCTTTTTCTGATTCATATATTTGATTAAGGGAATACCATGCAACTTTGTCACTGATTTTCTTTTAATATAAAATGGAAACAAAACAAAGTACTTCCAAAAAGCATAACACTTCTTAAATTTAGGTTTGCAGTGGATTTAAGTCACTTCTTTATCCCATCATTGCAGCAGTATTTTTAGCAGAATGCTCACACATGAGTAATGTACAGGGACATCAGCTTGGTGTGATTCAAGTTTAAGGGGCTTTTGAAGGAGCTTTTAAGGTTTCTCATGTCAAAACTGACTAATAAAAAACCCCAACCCATAAAACACTTAAGGAGGGAATTGCACGATGGGCCATGTAATTTTTCTAGAAATTTCACATTGTCAGCTAAAAAATATGTGTTAAATGTGTAATTAGCATGACTAATGTTGCAGAAGTTCTAAAGATGCCACTGCATTTTACTGAGAAGAAAATGAAAAGCTTATGTTTGTTCTTCCAAATTCTCATTTTCTGATTAATTAGGATGCCACAAATAACATGATGTCAAATGCATATGTAGGGTTTTGTTATTCTTTCCTTGCTTCTTTCTTCTTCTCCTCCTGTCCTTTGCTCTAATTAACATGCAAAGAATTTACCTTATAGAAAGCAGGTGTTATCAAGAAACTTTAGATCATGTTTTTGTGATGTGGTTCAGTTTAGTACCTGAACTTGTTTTCTTCTTGCTGCTCTTCATACTTACTCCCACATTGCAGCTATCCAGCATCAAGCTGCACAATCATCTATATATTTTTTCCCTCAAGCTGGGCTGTTAAGCTCTCCAGCTTAAACATCCTGCCAAATATGCATTTACATGTGTGTTTGAGGGATATTTTTTACTTTCAAAGCCAGATGGGTTCCCTGCACTTATTCATATATTGGTTTTGTAAACCACTGTAAGAACCAAGAGGACAGCACAAGGCAGCTCTGAAAATAAGCAACATAAATTCACGTTGTTGTGTTGTAAACTAAGGTTTGGTGACAGGATTTGGGGTTTTAAAGAGCGTTTTTGTCTGCCTCACCTGGGCTGGTTAAATAGAAAATGTGTGTTGGATGATGTGAGACACTGACATAGGAAAACAATTAGTTTGGGAATCCTTTCTTCCCTATGAAGTCACTTGAGTCTTGAAATCTTACTAAAGTCACATTAAAATCAGTATTTTCATGAAAGTTATGTTAACTTGCACATACTATCTATTGTTGTGGAATGCAAAATACTTCTCTTTTTAGTTTAGGTCTATGAAATGCTGCATGTTGAAATGTATGTTACTTGAGGGCTCCCCAGGTAGCAAACTTTATACGGATCTCCTGTAGCTAAAGCTTTTGAGATAGCAGATTCTTCTCCTGCCCTCATACTGCTGTTTTTTCGTATTGCTGAAGCAGGGAGTCAGTTATTTGGCTCCCTTGTTGAGGTATGAGCCTGTAAATGCTAACCAGACAAAAACCTTCATAACTCAAATAAATTTCTCATTTCTAAGAACAAATGGGGACAAAATTGTAAAAGGCACTGTTGCTTTTCTGTTATCAGAAGTATTTCTATCAGCAGCAACAAAATGAAGTATTGGATTAGGAGAGGGAAAAAAAAATACCCTCACCATTCCTGCAGGAAATTGGAAGGACAAAGACTGCAGGGGCTTGAGAACCACAATGCTGTCTTCCATGGTTTTTAACCCTGTGTGCTCCTGACATGGTTTTACCTTGTGTCCAAGACAATTCTCAATGTGGATCAGGGAACGGAAGCCTTTTTTTCCAGACACCATACCTGTAAAAAATGAGAAGAAAAAGTTAGCTATATGGCTATGACTTCTGTAGTGCCACTTGTCTTCAGATCCCAAATACAAGCCTTAACTCCTTCTGTTTTCAATTATAAGTGTAGACAAGAGGCTTGTATATCATACTGAATTCCTGTTAAAAATTTGTCTCATGTTTGTCTGTAAGCAAGATGAAGTTTGAAGTCTCAGGTGAAACACCACTTATCAAAGTGTGAAGTGCAAGAGAAGAGTTATGGAAAGCTTGCAAGTCCTCACCATCCAGCTTTGTTAAAAGCCACCATAGTGGCAGAAGTGGGAGAGTGCCTGAATCACAGCAGATAGTGCCCCTGGTGCTGGGGAAATTGTCAGGGCTTTTCTATAATCTCAACAACCAGTAAATCAGTGTACAGGAAAGAAAGAAGAAAAAGGAAACAAGTGTTTTTTGAAGCAATATTGCCTAATTTAGAAATAAGGAGTTGCAGATATGATAGCAAGCTGGTGAAAGCTGAAAACAAGTTTCTAGTAAATCAACAATAGTGTATCTGTTAATGAAGGTGATTTTTTTCCAAATTTAATCTGCCAGTATGCTTGTTTCTTGTCTCTCAGTCCCATAAGTTTTCCCTGACCTATAAGTATTTAGCCTTGAGAACAGAAAAGTGGTTCATACAAAGTATTCCATGTTTGTATTTATCGAATAATACATGGCATTTACCATGTATATAGCAAAATACCTGTCATTAAACTTTATCTGTTCAGAGTTAAAGAATCTTTCTCCTTGAATGTGTTTTGCTGAAACATAAAACATTTTTGTTGCATTTAATATGCATAATTTCAAGTGCTTGTAGGACCTTTGTATACAATATGGTTACTATATATCTTAAAGAAGAGTAAAGTTATGCCTTATTTTGTTAAAGTTGTCCTTACCTAGTACATCAGGTCTTAATTGTTCTAAATCAAATTGTTTTTTGTAGCAACAATCATTGCAGAGAATGTTGGAGCAGTAGAGAGAATATCTGTTTGTGAAATCTTTCTCCAAGAGCTTTTATTCATAATTTGTCTGTACAGTTAGAATATATATCCTGCTGTCATTACGTGCAGGATGTTCTCTTGTCCTAGTAACATAATTCTGAATATGGGTCAGATAGCCCCTTGTTTCAGTGTTTTCCTGAAAAAACAAGTATTAGGAAGAAATAGGCTTCAGCTTGCTAGATGTATAAGCTTTATATATGCTTGGGTAAGTTATATGTAAATCTTTTTATGCTCCACTGCTTTTAAAATAGTAACATGAATATTAAAAACTGGTCATGGAATGTATTTTGTTTAATCATATGAGTATATCAAGGTAATAGTATCTTGGTACATTCATCTTGCATCTTGAAGTCTGCTTTTCATGTAAAAAAAAAAAAAACCAAAAAAACCCAACAACAAAACAAAAACAAAACCAGAAGTCAATTTACTTTCTCTGTCAAAATCAATTTTAAGTGTCTCAATGAAAAGAAATGTCAGACCCAAATGTCTGTGGGTTGGCAAGGCTGGTGAAGGCAAGTGGGGCTCTCATGTCTCCAGTTATGTCAGCCAGATGAGGAAGCTTCTGCGTTCCTTGATCAGACTCCTTAAGACATAGGGAGTTGTTTTTATTTCAAATTGTTTTGTAAATTAAAGTCTGCTTCAGATTAGTCATACTCCCCCCACACTGCTCTCTCCATATGGAAACTTCCCCATAGTTTTATGGCTTGTTTAGAATGCTCCTTGTTTTCCACCTGCTTGTAATTGTGATTCATTCATGCACTTTCATTTTTGTTCCAAACCAGCTTTCAGCTTCTTAAGACCTGGTATTTGCCTTCCAGTGTCTTCATAGTGATTGCATTTTAATCATCATTTCTCAGATTAAAGCTGTAAAAATCTTCTAATTTCCTCCTGAAAGCTCTCCAGTCCCTTGATCACTTTAGTAGCCCTGCTCTGCATTTCCTTCAGATTGAATTACCCTTATTTGAACACAGGTAATCAGATTTGCATGCAGGCCTTCAGATAAGGTCTTGGCAACTTTTGCATTTATCTTTCTGTTTGATAAGTGCCTTGTCATTTTTACCTTTATATCCTGTGGGCTTTCAAGTACAGGATGGATTTGAGTTTTATGAGTTGAGCGTAGGTCTTTTGTCTAATGGAATTCCCCAAAATGGTCTGGTTTAAAAGGTATTTGTTTGGTTTTATTTGTTATCACGCATGAGGTGGTGAGCTAGAGGTAGTTTAGTTTGGAAGTAATGCTGTGGAAGGATAGTTGAGAAAACAGGAGTACCTTCATTGACAAAAGGTCATCATGATCTTTCTCAGAATAAGAAGAGAAAATAATGCACATACTTGTGATCTACTGACAAACTGGAAGACAGACAATAGAACACACTGAACTTTTTGGAGGAGATGGAAAAGCTTAGTTTTGATCTCTTTAAGAATATGATTAATGACTTTTGATCTCTGGTAGCTGGCAAAGTTTCCATTTATAAATTTTGCACAGCCTCAAGGGCTTTTTATAGGCTTGCCTGGACTGTCATGTTCTGCTCATTCTTCCCCTCTTTCAAGAAGAGAGAAATAAAATCTGGAGATATTGCTCACTGATCTCAGCCCATCTAGGAAAGTGTGTGCTACTTCTGAGGCAAAATGTATGAGGAAATAGAAAGTTTTGCCTTTAACTTCAGATTCCCTTTGCACTTGAGAGTTTTCTGGCATTGTTTGTACAATATTGACTTTTATGGTCTTACAACCAATGACAAGACATTTATTACATACTTTATAATAAAAGTAAACACACTAAAAATAAAAGCCATCAATCTTTTTTTATTACCTGCACAAGAAAATTAAAATATCAATCTCAATGTGGAAGATGTACTAGAGTTTTAAAGTTGCTGTATACTCCCAAATGATTTTAAAGTTGTGAAATCCAATACAATTTTGCACATCCTTAGAGGTGGGCAGACACAGTTGGGTAAAACAAGAAAGCTGTAGTTTTCAAAAGTGATATGATCCAAATATTTTATCTGGAAAATATTGCAATGATTTATGAGTGCACAAATACAGAAATGAACTCATCAGAGGGAACAGATTTCCTCTTATCTTTGGATTCTATGAAAATACAGGTTTTTACTTGCTCAGCTAACAATAATAAACATAACATTTTTATTTCTGTAAGCCAATAAGGCTGTGGTTTTTTGGTTGGTCAGTTGAGGTTTTTTTAAGAAAAAAACATCTAAAGTAAGCCCAACAAAGACAGTCTGAACAAAAAAGTTGCCAGCAGATAAATAATGGGCTACGTTTGATACTTCAGTATATACACTTCTGTGCCATGTACACTCTTGAATGCTGCATTTGGCACCTTAAAGTGTAAATATGACTTAATTACCGGATATTCCATTAACTTGTACTTTTTATGTTTTGGTTTCTCCGAGTGAACTCTTCCTTCCCCTAGAGTAAGCCAAATGAAATCCATTAATGTTTGATGAAATAATTTTTAAGAAGAATGTAAATATCTGATGTTAGATAATTTGCAGGCTAAAGTTTTCAAGATTTGTTGTGTATCTGCGTGGCTATACGTGCACATATGTAGCTCTGGGGTTGAGAAATATAATTTCATTTGGGGGGGAATAACGGAGAAAATACTATCCATATTTGTCTCTCTCTCTTTTTTTTTAATCCCCCTTTTTTAATGTCTTCTGTGAGATTTGCATTTTGACAAATCAGCTGCTGGAAGAAGTTTTGGAGAAATCATAGGATCTTTTCTTATTAAAATACCCTAAAGCTGAAGGTATTCAAACTGAAGATTTCCTGGTTTGATCTAATGTGCATATGTGTGTATGTACATACAATATTTATACATTAAATAAATAGACTACAAATTGAGTATTCAAAAAAACCTTTATTAAATACCATAACAAAAGTCATATAGAGTAAAAATTAATTTAGTGATGGAGAGTAATTGTTGAGTTACACTTCCTCTGGGAGGCATTTCTTTTATCTATTATTTTTCTTATTATGTGTTTTCACTTTCTCTTTATTATACCAGGGGCTATTTAAATATCAGAACTTAA
>JAOXNG010000021.1:98077154-98095192 GCA_028566535.1 Scolopax minor
AGTCCAACCATCCACCTAATACAGGCAAAACCCATCACTAAACCACATTGCTAAGTATTACATCTACCTCCAGGGATGATGATTCCACCACTTCTCAGGGCAGCCTGTTCTGATGCTTGATAATCCTTTCAGAGTAAAAATTTTTCTTAATACCTAATCTAAACTATAGCTTGTTATTTGGGAAATTAGACTGACCCCTGCCTCTCTCCAACCTCTTTTTGGGTAGTAGTAGACCAATTCTATGAAAAATCAGAAGGGAAAAAAAGACAAATTTAATTCCTCTTGGTTTCACTAATGAAACAAGCTCTTAAATTTCCTCTTCTTTACTCCTACGTCATCAGAATTCTTTTTGCCTTTTTTTTTCTGCTTTCAGGGAAACAGTCACAAGTTATGAATGAGGTTTTTCTTCACTGATGGCTTCACATAGGCTGATCGACTGTCAATATGTCTGTTTTGGTGTATACATGATAGACCAGTTGATATTTACTACCAGTTTTGACTTTCCTATATTCAAAGCCACAATCAGCTCCCAGGGAAAAATGTTACCAGTATTTTTGTGACTGTAATAACTGAACAGGGAGTTTAAGAGTGTCACACAGACAAGGGCACCCACTGTTGATCAGTTCCTCTTATAGTCAAAATTTCCCCTGATATTCCCCCAGACTGTCTTGTGAGCTCCTCCAACAGAGCCCCACCAAGATTATTGGGGATCTGGAGCACATGAAATATGAGGAAATGGTGAGAGAATTGTGTTTGTTTAATTGGATCTACTTTGGGATGAGGATTAGACTAAGATTTTCAGATCTCCCTTACAATATAATTTATCTTTTGTTTCTAAGTTTACTTCCAATTAAAATGATAAATAACATTTTCATTTTGTCACAATTGTCTTGGATTTCATATTCCTTTAAACTGCAAATACCACCAGTGTTTTTGTTTTCCAACTTAGTTCTTTTACCAAGAGCCCAACATCATTCCTTGAGTTTCTCTGAAGTTTGCAAAGGCTGTGCCTTTCCTATTCACAACGAGGAGAAGTGAACAGTGAGCAGCAGTGCTTCTTATAGGCATGGCTGTACGGAGCCATATCGAAACAGATAAAGTGCCAGAGAAATCTCACAGTCTTTATGTTGAGGAAAAGAGAATTACAGAGTATACGTGGAAACCGTATATGAAATGTAGTGCCACTGGAGACCGCAGGACCCGCAGCGATACATTGAACCTGTTGGTTTTAAAAATTGTTTCTATTGCATTCTTTTATTACATAAGCCTCACAGAAATGTTTACTTTTTCTCTCTTATCATTCATGTTTCTATGAGCCTTTATAGTAAGGTTTTAAAAAATGAGCAGATAGTCAAGTTAAAACTTTTTAAAACAGAAAGAAGTCTCTGTTAATGCTATAGGAAACAATCAATTTTTCTTTATTATGATTTACACACGTACCTGAATATAAATGCAGATATTCTAAATGAATCCTTTTTGTATTCCTGGTAAGAATATTTTTCTGCTGCCTCATTTATAGACATCAGCTGCATGATTGACAGCACTAATTGTAGTGGAATTTCTGTCAGACATAAGCTTTTCTCTGGAGCCTTGGAGTCAATGTGTGTAATTGCTGCACAACCTTTGAAATGTGTGAGGGTAATGTGATTTTATGTTTTTGTCTTTACAAGTGCTAGAGGAGCCCTGTGTTGTAGTACTAGAGCCAGCAGATCACTGAGATGTTTTAAACAGCTGCTTCCAAAAAACCTGACCACGGCAGTGTAGTCCTTCATTTTAATAACTGCTTTAAGTTAAAAGTGCAATAAAGTGTGTCTTTGGATTATAGCTGTCAAAATTGTATGCTTTGGTTTTATTAAAGCATCTAGAAATAGAATTTTGGGCAGCTGTGTTTAGTATAATGTTTCTTCTCTCTTACTCTGAGCTATGTCCCCGTGCCATGTTTGAGATTTTTAGTGCTTGGGTTTATTTGTGCCACTTGTTTCTCTAAACTGCAACTACCTGAAGGAAAAATGTCATGTGCTCATCACAGAAGACTTGTATTAAATGTCTCTCTGTTGTTAGGAAGTACTTGTACTGCTTTTGCTTAGAATACTCCCACACATCTGGCAGACTGAAAGAATGGGTAAATCTGCACTGATGGTTTGATTAGGCCTCGGTGTTGCACTTTGTTGCTGTGTTGGGCTGACAAACACAATGTCACTGGGGTCTGCAGGAGCTGCAGTGAATGGCATTCAATGAGTGTTTTGTTGAGCTTTTGAGCATCGTAACCTTAACTGTATTTAGTGGATCTTGGTATATCACTGCCTTCTAGCTCTTGGCATTCTTTGTCCTCAAGCTTTGTTTTTCTTTTTTCTTCCCTGTTGAATGTAAATAAATTTTCAGCAGTACATTAAGTGCATCAAGTACAACAAAAGGAAAAAAAGAAACAAATGCCCCATGGCATTTTTTACATACTTCTAATATTACAAAAGATCATCTAGGTCATTGAGTTCAGTTTGTTTAGTCTCAAGCAACCATCACTAACCACAACTGCTAAAATCTTAAGATTTTTCAGGCTGAAAAGAATGTCATGCAGGAGAACAACAGGAGAGAGTAAGGATGTTGTGAAGAGCTCCCCCAGAGCCTCAAATATTCCTCCCGTGTATGGAAGTATGTCCTGATAGGAATTCAAACAAGTCCTCAATTGGGTTGTCCTTACTGATTTAACCAGAATGAAGACTTATTATTAGCTGATTTCAAATATGAATGAATTCTGAGTGATAGCTGATGAAGAGATCTTAATTTCCAGTAAGGGCATTCAGTCCCAGTGAGCTACTTCTTAATGTGACTGAATTCTTGTGGTTCTGAAGGGGGTGAAGAAATATTACTCGGAGGACAATAGGGGTAAGAGGGAAAAAGAAATACTTTTTCAGCATTTTCAAATTGTCTGTGCAATTTCTGAAACAAAGAACTACTAGGATATAACATAATGCAAAAAACTCTGAGCTCACTAGATTGCTTCAACCCCACTTGAATTTACAACAGCCCAGAATTTGAAGGACTAATGTCAAGCACAAATTTTCCATTTCAAGTGATTTTTCTGAAATCCTCTTTGTTTTCAATGATTTTGTGTATGTGCTTCCATAAATACCTTTATGACAGATTAAAGATGAAGATGTTCTCAAGATGTTTCATAACTATACATACATAAACTATATGGGATAGTGCAGCAAACCTACCAAAACTTACATTTTCATGTTTTTATATGGATGTTTTAGCTTCAGTGCAGCACTTGTAGTCTATTATCATATTATTACAGTAGATATCAGGGGTCAGTCCTGGGACCGGTGCTCTTCAAGTTATCATCTGCACTGTTATGTTATCTGATTCCCAAGTAAAAACTAGTCTATACGTCTTCACAGAATTATGGCAAAGCAAAAGAATATAACCATCCCTGTTTTATAAAGAATAAAGAGAAATCTATAGAAAAAAGGAAATGGTGAAGATCACACCGAAGTCAGTGGCAAAATTTTCTAAGCCCTACCAGACATCCTGGTGTGCAATTAAAGTCAGCCTGTAATGCAATTATTAATAGCAGAAATGTTACCACCTTCAGGCCCAAGAACTCTTCCACTGCCTTGCTTGCCAGCCTGTGTGGCCAGTAGCCCCAGTGCAGAAACATGCTGGTCTCAGGGGCGACTATGAATGCATAGTTGGTGCTATAGGAATGCATTGCTTATGGCTTACCAGGCTCGCTCAACTTCTTTTTAATGTTAGCAGAATATTAGGTTGTAACTATAAAAATAATACATTTTTCTACAATATAAATAATCTTTTAAAAAGCTTCTGCATTTTTAGAGACATAAATAGAGTAAAAATAAATTTTTCATAGAGACCTCACTGTACATTCAGACTTGTCTGTTTCAACAGTTAGTAAACTTTCAGGAATTCACACAGTTTATATGCTAGGATTCATTTCTAGAGGGTTTTGTTTATCCTGGGGCATTGCTTTCATTCCAGGGGATCTTGATTTGGAGGCAAGACGGTCTTTGTTTACCCCTTTTGTCCTTGCATGTTCCATATATGTTCAAATTCAGTTCAGAAACTGAATGTTTACTATCAGTATTGAATACTGTCTCTGAAGAATTCAGAGTTCTTCTAAAGAACCTTTCTTTAGAAATCCTAATATTATTCTGGCATGGATAAACAGCATTTTTTTGGGCTGTCATTAGGACAAAATTCTAGAATAAATGACATGGTTTTAATTAAATAAATTTTTTTGTGTTGTTGTTGAAAATGAAATACCATGCAGAATTGTGTGACAGATTTGAAGCTCTAGTAAATAAACTTTTAAAAAATTATAATTTTACAATAAATATATATAAATAAATATAATAAAATAATAATTTTATTTAAAATCAATATGCAAATCAATATTTTCAGATCAACATGAGAAGAGCTATAATGATTTAAGAGTATAATAGCTTATTAATAACTGTTGATAGAAACTGCACAGGAGCATAAGATATTTTGGAGTGAGTAGTTTGTTCGAAAGATCTTTAAGCCTATTTTCAAGAGAATCAGGAACACTGAATGCCAAGCTATACCTATGTGTATAATATATACACCTATAGTTGACTTGCAATTTAAGACAAAAAGAGATGACTATATTCTATGCTAGCAGTTTGGAGTAAGGAGTGGGTGACATTCCAAATCTTCATTGAGATATTTGATGTGACCATAGAAATAAAGGGAAAACACCCCTAGTTTGTGTTAATTCATATTTTATATTGCTGGGTGACCAAGCAGGTGTGAGAGTCTTTGAACTGGTCTGTTGTATCCCTTTGCCAGTTTGGGTGATCTTTAAATGGCACAGCTAATTTCAGCACTGATTTTTTTCTCAATAAAGTAAGTTTGATAACTACTATAACTTTGCAGAGATGTTTCACAACACATCTGACTCTTCAAGATTGAGGTCTGCCGCGGTGTTCCATTTCACTGTTCAGGCTTCTGCTGTTTGCTGGTCTTTACAAATTGCAGTCTAACTTGGCATTTGCGGGGTTAAATCCTTTCATAATGTCAAGGAAAATTTTGTTTGATGTTTATGGTTACTTCCCAATGGACCACCTTCTCAGCTGAATTTATGCTCCATCTAGCCCATCTATTTCTCCTTATTGCCAGTCTGTGCAGGCACCATGCACTCTGCTTAGGAAAGCTACTATTTTATTTCATTTTTTTTTAAAAAATTATTTGAAAATTTCCAATTTACTTATGTGTTCCCTTGCTCTACAGCAAGGAGGCGGGTGGACTGGGAGGAAGTGGAAGCTGCCACTTTCTCTGCGGCAGCTCTTGTTCTCAAAGTGATGTGCCAGCCTGACTCCATAAGGGCTTTCCAGCCCAAATGAAGGTGGAGTGAGGAGGGGACATCCATTAGAAATAACCCATTAAATACAATGAAGCAGTATATCTATTTTCTCAGCTTTTCTGCCTTCTTTCTTACACTATGCTTCTTTGCATTATGGCATGAGAAGCAATTGGTGCTAAGCTGATAAACATTTACTGAATAATTATTTTACTAAATTATTTCTTCATTATTTTATTCAATCTAAAAATCAGATATCCCGTTTGTCAGAAAGAGTATTGGGTAAATCACATTGGATAATTACAATCTGACAATCTGATTTTTTTTTTTTTTTACTTTACTTAGGACTAATTTACATTTTTCAGAGTTTCCATAAAGAAAAAAAAAAGTTTTACAGAAAATAGAAAAGCAGGACATCTACCATGCAAATCAAGAAGGAGAATTTAGCATTTTCATTATCTCAGATTTAGAAAGTTGAATTGAAAAAAAAAAAAAGCCTCAGACTGTTTTGTTTGTTGGTTTTAATAACTTTCAGCAAAACATGTGAGAACTACCATCCAGATTATAATATTATTAAACAAAAAAATTAATTTAATTTCTCATTAGCTTTAAGGAACTTTCTGTGTACTTATCATTTATAAAAATTCTCTAACCTATTTTATATAGGAGCATAATTCTTTTAAGTAAGTATTTAGCTTTGGCTCATTGTATTTAAAATTAATTATTGACCTTTCACTCAACTTTTCAGTTTGATACTCATTCTATTGAACAATATACGGACAGATTTTTCATGAAATACATTTCTCTAAAAAATTATGAGTCTCTTAAATTTGTGAATATATTGAGAACAGCCTATTTTAAGCTTCCCTACTGTAATTGAAACATGAAATAGTTTTATAAATTATTAATAATATCTAGAAGCTAGCTAACAGACTTCTCTTTGGGTTGTTTTTCTTTGTTTATTTTTCTTGGGTTTTGCTTGTTTTGTTGGGTTTTTTTTTTTGGTTAGACTGTAATCATCCAATCCAAATTCTTACACAAGGAGTACTGGGCCTCTCCAACACGTTGGATGTCAGTGACTGTTTCAATTGTTCGTGTTAGTGTGTCCTTACCATTGCTAAGGACACTTTTGGCTTCAAAAGTTGCTCGTTAGGTAAGACAGCTTAGAAAACTGAACATAGGAACCAAAAGAAAGCCAGGGAAAAAAAAATTAAGACATTTTCACTGTTCATTATTGCTGGAAACAGAATTTTAGAAGTGATTAATGAAATAACTGAAATAAAATGTTTTAAAATTCAAAATACTGTCAGAGAAATAAAATGGGATTAAAATCTCTCGGTGAACTATTTATTATCATGGGGGAAAATCATGCTGAAGAATGGAGGCAACTCTTCTGAATTTGTCTTATTTTGAAATGAATTGACAATCAACATAATTCTTGTAAAATAAACAGCGTCTGAATATTTTATTTTTAGAAAAGCTTAACATTTGTCAATATTATAAGAATATATAAAAACCCAGCTACCTGTTTGGGATTATTTTATTTTCCCTTCTGTATCCCCGACAAAGGATACAAGTGAATTTCTGACTTTCTTGTGTTAGGGCAGAAGGACATTGTATACAACTAGAAGATGATATTTGTTGTGCATTTTAAATTGTAGTCTTGTTGATTTGTGGATTTTTTCTCTCTCTCAGATGCAGGTGATTTGGTGTTTATTTTTGTGTATTGCTCAAATGTCCACTCATCAAAATTGGTATGATGTTCCCTTTTCTTTATTCACTATTATGCTGTCCCTCACTGAATCCAGTATTTTTCCATTTACTAAGACATAAAAAATATTTTCATTAAAAGAAAACTAAGTGGGTGGAAGGGGAACACCAATTTGGCAGCACTTGACAGCAAGTGGCAGTGATTCAACTACAGCAGTTACCAGTGAATTGATGTGTGATTTTCTAATAAAGACAAACGAAGACATCAGGATGATAAATTCTTTATCCCCTAATTAAAAATACCAGCAGTTCTGTTCTAATGAATGTGGAAGTGTTGCTGTTAATTTTGTATTTGTCAGTGTGTCCACATATTTTCAAATCATATTGGCAGTACAGGAAAATGCAGAAAAGCAGAGATTTTTAAACATTCTTTAAGGCACAGAATCTGAAAAAAATATATATGATTAATATTCCTACCAGTAAGTCTGGAGTAAAACCTTTTTTCTCAAATAGGACTGGAGAGTCAAGACTAGAGGAAATAGAAATCATCTGTGAGCAAGATATGACATATTGACACAGGCTGAATTTTGGATATGCATGTAAGCAGTGAAGTCTGAACTAAAACTAAGTGTTTGATGATAACAGCTAGTGTAGAAAACATTAGGAAATGAAACAGGAAGAGAAAACACAAGCAGCATCTGTACATTTACCTGATTATAGATTTCTTAGGGGGCACAATGTTTACTGTTCCCTGTGTTTGAAACTTCAGCGCAGAGGCCATTAGAACCTATCACCTGTATAGAACTTACTAGAGCACAGGCTGTTACTGCAGGAGTGGAATTTTTAATGTCTTGGGAAAAAATTAACATTGACGTTTATAAAATAAATCTTCGTAGCTTTTAGGATGTTTTTTTTCTTTTTGGGAGTTACGTGAAAGCAAACACTAAAATATGTTCTTGATTGAGAGGGACCTCTATCTTAATTATTTTCATCCATAGGTTTTAGATCATGGAATTAACTAAAGAAGAGTTGGAAATCTCCAGTCTTACATTTCTTTTCTGAATTTCACCCACCTGATATTTAGGTACTTCTTAGTGTTTCTGTAGAGAAGCATGAAAAAGATACGCACACACGTGTCACAATTATGCAAAAGGTTTGTTTCCCTGTTTTGTCCCCTTAACCACAAAGTATTCCTTATTGTATCAGAATTCCAGAGGCAGTAGGATGTGCACTGACACAAACCCTTCATGGATAACATACATTAAAACTTCATGCTTGTTAATCAAAGGAACACAATCATATTTTTCTTATAAATACTTATAAAAGAATTTTCAGGATGCAGTGAATAATGTTGTGAAAGAGCTCCTAGAGTGAAGTTTCTGTCAGTTCATCAAATACTCTTTAAATCCTGTCTTGCATCAGAACTAATTACTTTGTTTTAGATCTGATCGGGATGGGAATTATTTTCATTACACTACATAATTGAAAAATATTAATATATGGCATCCTACTTGGTATTAGTGTGTTTTCAAAACCTGAACTACTAAAAATATTAGTATACTTGAAAGTAACCTAGATAGTGTTTAATTAAGCCAATTGGTGCAACATATGAGCAGATTAAGATTTCAGTATTATGTCTTTTATACTTTTCCTGTGGCTCTCATCCATTAGACTTTCTTGTTTCCAGGCAACCCTGATTCATTCTGTCCCAAATGAGATGCTGGTAAATTTCTTTTTCTAGTCTCTTGTTTCTCAAGCATATTCATATTCTTATGACAACTTCTTGCCTCATTTTTATTTTCAAGTTTAACAATATCTTGGTGTTAATGGTGATGATAGGCAAATAAGAAGCTAAAATAATTTATTTCATCTGTAATTAATACCGCATTCTACTAGTTATAGTTTGTTAATAACAATGCTTTGCTAAACCACTTGTCCTTGAATGGATGGATCAAGTTTGATAAAATGGAACCACTTCCTCCTCCTCTGTATAGATGATCTTTTTTGTTCAGGTTGTTCTGTAGAGGTGCAGCTGCTAAAGGTGTAGCAATGAACAACTTCTAATGCACTGTTTTTCCAAGATCTCTCCAAGCTTCTGGCTTTGACACTACACACTATCTCATAAGTTACTGATGAGATGTCTTGCTACTCGGCTCAGGAGATGGGCCTCAAGACATATGGCACTACAGAACACACACAAGAAAATTCTTATCTTGCAGCTGGGGAAATAAAAATTAGGGAAACTAACTTTTATTTATTTATTATTATTTAATCAGGTAGGTTATTCTGTCCAGAAAGCAATGATTTACAGTTGCCTCTGTAAATTTTATAGCTAGTTCTGACTTTAGTAATTAGCACAGTACAATTTGGCATAACCTCTTCCTGCTTAGTCTGTGGGACGTAGCTTTGCAGGACCTAGAACACTGATGAAGTTTAAGTAAAATTTCCAAAACTAAGTAAACACATGTTTTCAAAAGAAAATAGGTATTTGTTCTATAAGGTGCTACGGTTATTAAATACCACACTGTCTAAGACCCAGAGTGGTGTTGATCTTTTGCACTGTTCTTCAAGGAAAAAGTCAATAAAAAATTGTACCTTAGAAATAATCATGCCATAGGACTCTAGCTTACATAGTTGCACAGAAGCAGTGGAGTAATGCAGTGGCATCAAAGTATATATTATTTCCAATTTGTTGCATCTTTCCCGTTTTGAGAACATACAATAAATGTCAGAGTAAAACCAGCTACATATTGTAACTTCATTGCTCAGAATATTGGTCGCTTCCTTAATTTATGAAATGTCAGCCTAAGTTTTCAGTGACAGTTGATGTTGTATCCAGGCTCCAAGTAGACAGACTAATAATGAAGCCACCACGAGCAGAACTGTAACCATGTGAATGAGTTGATTTAATAAGGTTAACATCTGTCACTTTCTGCAAGTTTAGCATTAAGACCCTACATATCAAGATCCTGTTGCCAGGCTCAAGATAAGTTGCTAGTGAGAAATACCAGCAGGAAATGTCAATGTCTTTGGCATCTGTTTCAATTAAATAAAAAAGTTCCCAAATGATGTTATTTGTCTTTACTGGTGACATAATGGATATTCCAGGAAGGAGTAGTATTTCTTAGGGATCTTCAGTGATTAGTGGGACTGAAGAACTTCCAACACCACAAGTTCAGCCAAGCTGCCTCGCAGTTCCTGTAACAGAGGGTGTGCAATACCTGAATCATACTGTTTCCTTAAGGCCTCTGGGTAGCCAGAAAAAAGGTGTATTATAATTTTGCTTTCCTGTTTTCTCTACCTATTTTCAAATTTTGTATTGTGCAAAACTAGGACTAATTATGGTCCTCTCTTGGCTTTATGACTCCTGGCTCTACTCGATTTCTCCCTTGAAATAATAAAGATAGAAGACTGGGAGCTATGCAAAATAGGATCTCTAACTACCATTTCACGTGCACTTTACTGTCTGTTTTGTATATTTGTTTGTCAGATCATGGTAATGCTTTCCTTTGTGTCTTTACTCACAAAATATGACTAACTGTAAGTTGCTGTTACAAGTTGTGTACAAAGGATCGTATATAGTAAAGCACCTTCAGACGCTGCTTTTATTTTAATACTATTAGCAATTTAATGACATTTTTAGAAAATAGATATTACATTTCCTACAGCCTAACTACAGGAATTCTCTAACAATTGCACCATTCACTCTACTAAAATTGTAATGATTTAACTTAGATTTCAACTTATATCATTTATACAGTTTATTTCTTATCTTGCCCAACCATGGATGCCATGAGTCACTTTCATCTTCTTTTTGAAGGATCGTTTTTCCTATTTTTACCAAATCTTTCCCTCACATTGTAGAAAGAGGACTCTTCACATTGAGGCATAGCTCTGATTGTTGCAATGTCTCACATCTTTTCGCTTTTTTGGTTTTTTTAGGTCTAATTGTTTATTGTACACATTCAGTGAGACATGAGTTGGCTGGGCTGAAGGGATAATGACGTGATAATAATCTAATGAGAAGCTCTTTCCTATTACTAAGCAATATGACACGAATTTCCCACACTAAATATAATCTCTAAATCTCATGTAGAGATGAGGCAGTTGAATGGCCTGCATCTTCCGTGATGTGACCCACAGGTACCTTTGTAAGTCCTGTAACTCTGCTGACTTTTCACACCTGACATTGGTGTGAAGGATTATAAAGAGCAAAAAAAGAAAAGACAATCACACCCACGGGAATTTTCAGCACAAAGTGATGCATTTATAATGTAGGTTAATTTCCCAAATGAATAACTTCAGTGTTTATTTTTATGGATGCATTTTAATATAAAAGAAGATATTTACCTTCTATAAGCTTAAATAGTCCAACTCTAGAAACCTTCCTCCCTCTTGCAAACTCAAACCAAAACAATCTGTTTTGTTTTCAGTCTATAAACTAATTTTAGGAACTCTTCAGAGAGCATGCAAACAAAATTCGTGAGTTAAATTAAAAATAAAAAGGAAAAAAAATTTAAAAAGTTTATTGATTTAAGGACTAAGTCTCCTGGGCAGAAAAGAAAATTGTATCTCATTACAACAAAAATGTATACATAAACATCTTGTATGATTCTTACAACACAAAACCTTTTCCAGTGTATCCTATAATAACATCTGGATGCTTATTGGGCATTATAAATATAGTAAGTCTTAAAATATGCTTTAATAAATATTCATTCCAATTTTAAGACTTACTATCTTAAGACTTACAACACTATGTATACCTATTGGTATTACTAAAATAAAATTATAATTTTTTTTAGTGAAATGCATGCCATATGCCTTTGGAACCTTCTGGAAAGCTTTTGTATAGCTTGTATAGCTTTGCATAAATTATATTTATGCTTAAAAACAGATTTTTCTTTTATTCTATATTCTATCTATTATATTAATCCATCATCTTAGATATATTTTCTTTAGTTGAACTTTGTTAGCTTTGAAGTTCCATATTACAGGATTATTATTTCAGAAACAGTGAATTGGGATGTATCCTGACTGACTGGGCTCACTTGTTTCTCCGTAATATATGAAATATTCTTATTTGTTCTTTTCAAAGGCTCACATTGCTCATCTGATATAGGTAGATTGTTTTCCTGCACTTTTTACATCATTTTCTACAAGTCATATGAGAGCATGGATGTGTGAATCAGTCTAAGAACATACAACCCTTTTCAAAGTTTTATGAGCCAGCAATAGAATTCATTTTCAAATTGAGATATTTCTGAGTTGCTTGATTGATTTTTGTCCTCATTATCCTGTTGTTTTTCCCTGATTGTTTTCTCAGTAATGACTTGAAAACAAAACAATCCTTGGAATTTCTCATACAAAAAAAATTTCTTAAAGAAAGCTGCATCTTGAAAGAGCAAACAGTCTATTTTCAAGCCAAAATACAGACTTTGTGCTGAGGTCTGATTTGCTGAAACTTCGCTGCTTGAGTATTTCAGATACTGTCTCATAACAACGGCAAGGTAAAACCAGGTGAGATTTTATCACCTGGAGATGCTATGAAAATCAAACTGTAATTAACCCATAGCATGTAAAAATTACACGTTACCACCTAACCATCAAATTATATAGTATGATTCTAAAAATATTGTTGATTGTTTGTTTTTTTGCCAGTTAAAATTTAAATTGGAACTGAATAAGAATGGAGGATAAATTGTTATTGCACTATACCACTATATTGAACCTGTAGGACTTTTTTCTCAACTATGTGACTTTTTTTTTTTCATTTCTGGTGAACATTTTGCACTTTATGACTTGTAAAATGCATTGCAAGAATTCATTGCATGACAAATGATGTATCAGTTGCAAATGCAGGCAGAGAGATACCAGCACTCTTGTTATGACCAGAACAGAAACAGTCAGAAATGACGAGACTTAGACTTATTAGGTGCCTTAAACTACTATTATTTTATGGTACAGTGTAGTCTTTCATTAAATAAAATGAAGCTACCTTGGTCTTAGGAAGTCCCTGACCTTCAAATTGGTGCCTGTGTGACATCTTTTTACAGCTGACAGAGTATTTCTGTAGGTGAACCACTCGTCTTACTTCTGACAGTGAAGGAATGGAACCGCTCAGGAAGAACCACCTTCTTTGGGGATGCCAATATTTATGCAATATAGTCAGAAAAATAACATTTAAAATTAAGTGATAGTATTTAGTTAAAATAAAGGCTAATAGAAGACTTTACAAGTTTGTAAATTTCAGAATGGAGGTTAAACAAAGTTACAAAGTGCTTTATCGATAGTTTTCATATCAATCCTCACACAAAGTACTGCTTTCATAGGATATTTCATTATAGTTAAACTGGTGCCTTAATTAGGTAATTAAACATACTGAAAACTAATCCATGTTCAAATCACTGAAGCTGAGTTAGGACAAAGGTAGATTATAATAGATAAATAACAAGAGAGGTTAATAAAGAAGAGAAAGATGATTAAAAATAAATGTATAAAATTCCAGTGAGTTGTAAGAAAATAAATTGTTGGGATTAACTATGGAAATTTATGCATGTGTGGGAAAATGCACCAAAAAGCCACAGTAGAACATATATAAAAGGAATGGAATTGTATATAACTTTGGGTTAGAATACAGCAATATGAAAAAGACATCTTCAGTGGATGAAGCAATCAGTCTCTCACATTGACTGACAGCAGCTGACCATGTAAATTCCCTCCTACCTTACTAAAGAGTTTTAAATTAAGGCAGTAAATGTTATATTGCTTTTTGTTAATAGCTTAAAATGATATATTTTTTTTGCCCATAATGGTGGCTGTTAAAAGTATGAAGTCTGGGGTTGTTTTATACATTAAATGAAATACAGAGAAAGCTAGGGTAGTGACAATGATACTAGAATAAGTTAAGCAAATTTATTTGAACTCTGATATTCCTGCTTACCTTCTGCTTCTCTGCTTCTTACTGTTTCCTGGTATGACTTAGGTCAATGGAATGTAGGAATCAATACATAAATAAGTAAAAAACCAAAGTCCTTAATGCAGCCTCTTATCTTCAGCTAAGGATTTCCTCACCACCTGGACACACTCACCCCGTGGTGAGCTGGCAGTGTCAGATTAGACACTTTGATTCTTTAAGATATAGGACATGCTAGGATGAAAAAAGGTAGTCAAAGAAAAGCTAAAGATACTCCATTGGCAGAGATCAGTTGAATCAGCTTTTGGGAATCCATTTTACATCGGGGCTTGTTGTCACCCTTAGGGCTGTTGTAAATTCCCAGGGGTCTGTAAGGTGGGTTTGGCATTTTGGCACTAGACTAGATGGCCAGATGGTAAAGTTAATTCACCCACTATACAAAGTTTTTTACTATTGACAAATGTTGAATCTAGCAATAAGATCTGGATTTTCAGGAAAAAAGAGTACTTGAGACTATATTGATTAAATTGGAAATTTTAATAAACTTTTCTTATGGAACTATTTTTCTTAAATCATGATAGTTTGTGGATGCACAAAACCATACTCATTTTATTATCAAATACTGCTAATCATGGAATTTTCATGAGAGTATTCTGTGATGATAAAACAGACTGACACTGATATCCATGAAGAAAATTGTCAGATATAGATAGACAAATAGATAGATTCTATACTGTGTTAATCTGTGTTATAAAAATTAATGTGCTTGGGTTATTTCATGTATTGCCTGGCAAAAATGACCAGTGAAAAAGAAAAATGATCATGTGCTGCATGAACAGACTCATTGCCTTTAATATTTTTTCTGCCTAAAGTAAAATAATATTAATGACTCTGTAGCTTTTACCTTCAGGATGAAAGTTTTTACCTTCTTTAATCATTCAGATGACAAAAAGGTCAGATAAGTGTTTTTAAGAGATAGATAACAAGTGCTAAACTTAAAAATTGTAGTTCAATGGAAATCCACATTTTTTTCTTTTAGAGCTGTGTGTCCTCATAAGCTCCTAAACAATTAATAACCTTAGTATAATTCCACTTTTCAAAAAATCTACAGCTTACACTCACTGTAAACATTAGCCCATTGTTTGTGTCCTTTATAATGTACTTTTTATTGTAGGCATCTGTCCTATGGAATGGCAACTTTGCAGTGAAAAATATAATTTAAATTATTCTTTTTTTTAAATTGTTGAAATATTTCTTTGCTATACATTCTCTCTATATACAAAAGAAGTTCCATTTACATTGGTGAAAATTTGTAGGATTTTATAGAGGGCGTTCACATTATATATTCAAAATATCACTTCTAATACGTCACAGATTTTCTTGCTCAGAAACAAGTGCAACATATACAAAATATTCATACAGCTGTCCTCCTGCCCTGAGCAATGTGGAGCTCTTGTGGAAATTAATGGGGCTTCTCTGTAGACACAGATCTAAATGTTGGACATTCGTGTATGAACTTTTGGCATATAAGTTCAGAAATTTTATGTTTCCATTTTGTATACATCAGTTAGGAATACATACCTGTGTTCAGGGAAGTCTATGGTAAGTGTGATACAGCAATATTAAATGAATTTTAGATTTTTCATCTATTTTCCTTCTCTTTTATTTTATAATATACCTGCATACTCAAGGTATCTTGTGTTATGGAAGAGATGATTATGTTTTTAACAACTTCTGTGAAGTGACATTTAATCTATAGATAATTTGGAAAGACATTAAAAAAATAAATGTAATAGAAAAATATGTGAAATATAAAAGAAAAACAAATGACAAAGCATGAAAACTGACCTTAAACATGTTGATCAGCTGCTTTTGAATTTATTTCCTGATTTAACTAATATTGACTTCAATAATTTGAAGTAAGTATTGTTTTTGTGTAAATAATGAGCCTTGCCAATCTCATCAAAACTAATAGAAGTTGAGTAGTTAATGGTATCTTTGGTTACATTTATCCCTGACAAAGCTTCACTGGAATCAGTACAGCTTATTCTGAGGAAACAAACACAGAAAGCAAATAAGCCTATTTTGCTACTTTACAAATGTGTTTGGGTTTGGTTTTACCCTGAATAATTATGAAGATACTAACAGATAAGAGAAAACATCTGGATTTTTGATAGATTTTTACATGACAAAATTTTGTTTGCATACTTACAGGAAATATTGACCAGCAACCAACTTTGCTATTTACAATTTTGATATTTTTTTTTAGGGCCTTTCTTCTTTATTAAAAAAGCCTCCAACCTAACCAAACATTCAGAGACTACATTTATTACTAAAATTCTTAAAATAAATTAGATTAGGTTGTTTCCCCATATCTGTCTGATAATCTAAATTATTCAAGGTATTTTCTATATATTTAACATACCTGGAACCACACTGTACTCCAGTGACATACTCAAAGAAGAGCTACACATGTGAAGACCTTTAGATTAAATTAAATCTTTAAGATATCCTTTCTTACCCTGTACTTAGCTAACTGCATTCATAATAGGACGCTGTTTACCCCCAGAGCACACTAACAGAACATTACCTGATTTGATTTTATATTCTTAATGGTTTAGGGAAAAAACCCAAAGTGTCCATGTATGTAATAAAACTGAAACAGAGGATCTGACAAAGAGCTTAATTAGCAATATTGAGTTGTTTTCCCACTAACCATAATAGCAGTATATTAAAATAATTTGTCTTTCTCCACATTAAAACCAGAACACCAATATATTTGGAATAATTCCTACAAAGCTTAGTTCCAGGCTACCACAATAATACAAAAAACCCTGCTATGTTTGGGTGACTCAAGTATAGAACAAGCTACAGCTTATTCGTATCTTACTACTATTATTAATTCTGTCATGAACAGAGTTTTGTGCCCATTTATGAAATTCCTGTCTCATAGTTCCCTTCCTTTTTTACCATCTTTTGGGGTGTTATTTCCACCACTGGTGGTCAAAGCAGTAGTAGGGATATGTGATCCTTTCTTTGATTAATTTAGAGTATGGTATAAGCATATATATAACGTGTATGAGAGAGATGCTCAGATAAAGAATCACTTCTCTTATACTTCTTTGTGTTTTTTGCTGCTTTCTTTTTGGAATATTAATGATGCCAGTTTCCAATGCAGCTTTGCCTTTTGATTGGCACTGACATACTGATTTTTGCTGCTGGTGGGCTATGGAATAGATGTCAATAGAGAGGCTGTTTCACAGGCTGCAATACAGAAGGAGGAAGGAAAGGAGAGAAACAAAGGAAAAGACTTGCTCTGCTTCAGGAAGAGGCATGACGAAAAATATCTGTAGAATTTAGATGAGAGTGACAGAAAAACAATCAGTGTGGAACAAATTTGGTGTAAACTGTGTCATCAGTCATTATTTTTAGATGGAACTGAATATGAAATGAAACTGCACCTATTTGTATAAGGTCTTTAGTATCTGAGAACTGCAGCCTGAACCCTGTCTACAAGTGATTACATTTGATAACTCAAACTTGAGAAAAAAAGGGTTTATGAGAAATGAAATAATAAGTATAAAGGCACTTAGTAGTAGCAGAAAGATTCAGTCATATAATTAGAGCTCGGTTTTATTTTTGGTGGCAATATAGAGAGCTTTTTTTAACTGGCCTTTTTACTATTCCTCCTGATGGCAGGCACTATGGAACTGAAACAAGTTGGATTAAACCTTTCCTCATCCCATACAACTAAACTTCCTATCTCAGAAACTGGGGTGTAGAGAACAGTGAAAAAATCATTACAGCCTATATCCACATAGCCATAATATTGATATGAGCATGGTTGATTTCCTTTTCTTGACAAAATTGCACAGATGAATATAGTCACAGATTGAAGCTGTGAACGAGGGTTCCAGAGAGGCTGAAATCCTTCTTGGTGTTTTCCAAGGGTGATCCTGTTGTTGCAAGCAACTGTTTGCTTAAATCATAACAATCTCAATGTTGTTCTAGAACAATAATGTAGTTTTATTTCTTATAGAAAAAAAATCCTCCCCCCCTTTTTTTTCCTTT
>JAOXNG010000021.1:98145688-98160284 GCA_028566535.1 Scolopax minor
TAAAGAATTTCTTTCTAGTATCTAATCTAAATCTCCCCTCTTCCAATTTAAAACCTTTGCCCCTTGTCCTTTCACTACTCTTCCTGACAAAGAGTCCCTCTCCAACTTTCCTGTAGGGTCCCTTCAGATATTGAAAGGCTGTTATAAGGTCTCCCTGGAGCCTTTCTTATGTTGACAGGTCAGACCTTCTAATAGATATCATAGTTTACTGCAGTTACATCTAGAACATATCAAAGTATAATTGGAGATACTGCTACATTTTTTTTTGTGCTGCGAGTTAACACATTAAAAATTTGTTGGGGAAAATGTTCATAAAACCATTTTTATAATTAAGAAAAAGGAAACTGAAGTTAGGATCAAATCTCTCTGTAATAAAATAAATGTATTCGATGAAACAATAATTTTACAGGTAATTAGAACACAATTTACTTGGGACTGATGACTTAAGGCTCATTTACTTTATTGAGAGAAGTACCTCCTACTTTTCACCACAGTATCAGAGAACCCCCTGAATAGACACCAAGTTTTGTTCCAACAAGAATTCTCCTTTGGCATGTCAGTGGCTGGAGTAGCTGTTCCAGTGCCAGGGTTTCTGTGAGCTTACAGCAAGACAGGTTTATATGTGGAAGAATTTGGAAAGGCCTATAAGGTTAATATTTTGAGAAAATACTATTATTTAATGCTACTCTTAACTCTCCTTGCTGCAGTGGTTAGATGGAAGAAAATGATTGATGGTTGGGATACAGAGCAAGGATAATGATGAATAACACAAGAAATGTAACGCAGCACTGAGCTAGATTAGCAGTTTTATCTTTCATCTCTCTCCTACAGAAATGTTCATTCACATTTGATTATAATTATTGTGGGCAATGTCTTCATCAGCTAGGCTGCAGAGAAGTGTGTTTGTAATTTTGTGAAAGAACAAAAGACAGCTACTTTTCTTAGATTTATGCTTTGGTGCATATATCTGTGTGCTTGTGTAAATATAGATCTGAATGTGTATATATATACACACACACAGATATACACACAAGAGCAGACATAAATATATGAAAACAACATTATCTAGATGTTTTTCATCTGCTCCTATTTGAAAAATATTTTGATGAAACTAAACATTTTCTGTGCGTAATCTAAATAAAAACATTTTGCTCTTTGTAATAATACTAATCTAAACAAGATAGGGCGTCTCAATTTTATCAAAAGAAATTAAAATTAATTTTCCTTTCAACCCAAGCTAGAAAACTGTAAAGCTCTGTGCCTTTAACTCTCATTTGACTTTGAATACAGAGCAGCCATGTGTGACTAGTTTTTTTCTCTTATCCTTTTTTCCTGTTAATAGAACTCCAGGGCCAGGTTAGGAAGCCCCTTCTTCCTCACAACTTAAAACTGCCATTTGAGCTAGAGAAGGTCTGGCACACAGCACGGCACACAGTAATACACCCCCAGTGCCTAAGAGACCATACTCTGTTTCTCTCCTTCCCTCCTCCATATCTTATCTGGAAAACTAGTTTCTGGATTATAAAGGTTTGCCTCAGTGAAGTGGTTACAAAAATGATATCTTATCAAACAGCCTTAATATAAGTAAAATCCAACTACCCTTGACCTCCCTTTTACTCCTACACAGAACAGTCAGTCAAGATACTTTTAATTCCAGATAATTTCTTCTCAACAGAAAACTATTGCAACCCTACTAATTTTTCACTGTGATTGGTCCAAGGACACATGGAGTAGTGAACAATCAGCTCCAACACAAAGAAGTAAAAAGTAAAGATAAACTTCTCATTTATTTCTGAGTCATAAAAGATCTTATTCAACCCCTCCAGCTACTACTTGACACAACAATCTCCACAGGTAAGCTTCACACTGCAGCCTATGTAACCCATTCTCCTTTGGTTGGCCCTTGGCCCTTTCCAGATGTTACTTTATCTCAGTCATCTCAGAATTTGTCTGAAGAATTTGCCAAGGCTGCACGACAGCTTAAAAAAGAATCTCCAAGAATCCAATTTGGAAAAATTGATGTCACTCACCAACGTGATTTGAGAAAAGAATTTAATATTCGAGAGTTTCCTACTGTGAAATTTTTTGTGGATGGCAGCAGAGACGATCCCATAGACTGCAAAGGTAAACTGTCTTATGCACTGATAAGATAATGAAATGTCATGATGGGATGTACTGATTTATTATCTGCTGAGAAGAAAAATATAGATGCTCAGATAAAGAATATGCAAGGTAGCAAACTGGTTTTGATCATATGTTTTAAACATACAATTGTATGTTTAAAACATATAATTGCCTCTATACCAATATAAGAACTTGGATTTGAATTAATCTTCTAAGAGTATAAACTGAACTGTATGTTTAGTTCACAGCCAAATTAATTGCTGGCGTAATTCCACCAACTACAGAGATTCACCCCAACAAGATGACTTGCTCCCATTAATGACAATAAACATAAATAAATTAGTTATGCCAAACAAGAATTTGGTCCCAAACCTGCTTTGTTTGCACTTCTAGCTCACTGCAATTCCCATTGGTAGCACACCTACAGAAGGAGGCTGGAGCAATATTTTTGAATCACTAAGTTCACACTAGGTATACAGGCACACTTCCTAAAACAAAGACAAGAATTTTGCAATTTAGCCATCAGAGGGAGCTCATATGTGGCTCAAAAAAACCCCAACATGGAATAATTTGAAATCTTTGATAAAAAGTTATTAAGCAAAGGCAACAATATTAAAATAGGATTGACGAGCAATGCTGGAAAATCCAGGCCTAATTAGAGTTTTTCCTTCACTGAATGTATTAAAATGAAAGATATTTAAATATTTTTTTTCCTAAAATGATGAACTTTTACAGAGTTGACAAAATTTGCATGACTTGGCCAAGTGTCTGTTAGTGTACTCTAAGCAAATACAACTGAGTCATGAGTTTAATACAACAAAACCAGGAACCTCAAGTTTCTTCCTGAGCCTGTACACAGCTGAGTGCTCTGACTTTAACTGCTGGGCCCCCTGTGGCTGCTGCTGCTGGAAGCTCATCTTCAGTATTTTTAGTAACTTGCTCTTCCTTGCTATTGAATTTCTTACAAAGTTCCCATCATCTAGACTTGTGCAAACAGTAGTTTCTGCACAAACACCACTGAAAGCGTGATCTGCCATACTGAGCTTTTATTAGAGGTGCTGGTACACGACAGTGAAAGCCTCTTTTAAACCAGTAAACCTATTTGACAGGTATGCTTGGGAGACCTGGAGAATAGAGTACCATAACACAACATAGACAGTCACCATTGAGCAGACAGCTGCTACTTAAGACACATCAGCAAGACACAAGTTAGGAAACTGGCTTCTGCTCTTTGTTTTTATAATACAGCATCAACTGTTTGGAGCACATGTACCAATAATGACTTAAATTATATTTTGTTGACTGGTAAGTGCTTATGTACAACTACTGGTAAAATCTCATGTATCACGTCTGACTTAAACCATTGAGAACTGGCAACTGAAAACATGCAGTGACCACCCAATGACTTCTCATACAGACCTTGGTATACTTCATACCAGAAAAGATACTGCAGACCTTGCTTAAATCAAGAAATAAACTCAAATAATTTATGGAAGAGGGAACTTTTGAATGGTTGTCCTGGCAATGGACGTAGCATGAAAGCCAAATCCTAGGCTTTGTAAAATCATCATTTACAACTCTGAGGCCAGAATTTGGTCAGTAGAAACAACCTACACAGGCTGTTTAAAGCAACCCAATAGAAAGATTAACCACATGAAAAATACGCTGAGGGATTCTATCAATGACATAATCTGCAAGAGCTCAATTCTGCATTTAGACAGCAGAAGTCAAGCAGTGTGTGACCACTAGATACTGCTCTGTGCTTTGTTCTGCAGCCTGTACACTCCAGAGCAGACGCCTGCCTGCTTCACCTTGAAAAAATAGTATTTTAAACTAGTTGCAGTGCAGCCTGCTGCAAAATGACTTGATGGCAGTAAAATGGTCTGACTCAATTTTGATCTTGTCATATTGCTAAAATGCACAGCACTAGGACTTGCATCTTTGATAACCCACTTGTACTGTACATCTTGACTCTAGCACTCCACAGCATACAGACTTTTTCTTTTTCATAGACAATTTTCATTAACCCTTTGCTGGACTCTTGCTCTGGTGCGACAAGGATGTCATACTCACAAGATGAAAGGGCTACGTAATGCCTGAGATTTTAATCTCCTGAGCCTCAATTTATGGCTCCAATTCCTCTGAAAACATGACAGCTAGAAAATGAATTTTTTAAAGACACTCAAGATGCCTAAAATTGTCAGAAGCTTGAAGAGAATTTACCAAATAAACAGACTGATTGTAATCTCAGTAAAACTGGCAGCAATAATCTGGAACCCAAAAGATGGAACAATCCAGAGTTAAAAGATAACTTTGACACTTCAGCTTTGTGTCTTATGTCTAAACTGAAAAGTGAAGCTGCAGAACCACAGAGGAATTTGAACTTGTCTCTGTGCCTATCACATTCCTTCTGCAGTACCGGAGGAACAATTTTGACACCTAATTTAATTGAACAGACAGTTCAATAAAATCTACAATTGGTTTGAAATCATTTTGGATTAAACTCAGGTCGATAGCTCTTTATAGCTTACTGTGATTTTGGGACATATGAAACCTTGCAGAACAGGTGTTTCTACTTGTTTGAGTTTCCTCATCTCTATTCTCCATCTGTGATTAAGCAGTTAACTGGACACACAGCATTTTCAGGGGTCCCAGAAACACAATACCAATCCATCATTGATCTAGAGTCAGCAACAGTTTATATAGTGACTAGAAGCTGAGGTAGAATTTGGATGCCCTAACTCCAATTTGAATCAGCTTTACCTGAATCCCGAGGAGCCCAAGTCCATTTGTATTTAGCATTTTCTGCACCTCCACTGCATCCATCTTCATTGCATAGAAATTTCTGTCATTCATTTTGATGGTCATTTTAACTCTTTTCCTTCCAGATTAAAATAAGAGTAGATCATAAATATAGTCAAAAACCACTAAGTGCAAATATTTTAAAATTAAACAGTGATTTTTTTAGCTAATATATTAGTTGAGAACAAAACAAGAAAGTGGAATAACTTTTAAATTCTGATTCAGTTATTTATCCAGGGCATGCAGGAAAAGAGTAATTTAACAAGATTATGAAATTTCCACCTATAGTTAGTAAAAACTTAAATATTTTAATATAACATTTTTTTGTTGTTACAGCTGCCTGATTAGATTGAATTTATCAAGGATTAGTATCAGGAATATCAAGAATAAGTATCAGAAATAAAAGTAAATTTCTGAAAGTAAATAAATTTCTGAAATTAAAGTGGCAAGTATTGTTACTTCCATTTTAAAAAGTATTATTTCTCATACAGAGAGGAATGCCGAATCCTGCTTCCTTTGCGTTACAGATGAGCATTCACTATAGCAACCTCAAAATATGATATAAGAACCATTTGAAAACATCTCAAACATTAGTCTCCCTATCTGTATCTTTTAACTGGCATGACTTCACTTGAAATGAATACAAATGGACTTGTGTAATGGGCTTGTGTAACAATACATTTATGATGACAGTAGACAACAAGCTAGTGAAAAACCAGGGATTTCAAAAAGGGCCTGATATTTCGTGTGGGAGGTACCAAAATAGAGACAAAGTGCATTTATTTTAACCTAGTATTTTATGAGTTTCATGAATTGGTAGGACAGTGACAGCAGACTATATGTAGGGCAGCTGATTAATGAGCTCAACCTGTGTCATCTTCAGATTATTTGCTGGTGATGGACTGTAATTCAGAAGAATTTGTCCCAGCCATGTGTCCAGGAAGAGTATGGGGGAAAAAAAAGTTCTCTAAAGTAAAATCAAAACAGAAAACAAAACAACTAGTTTTTCTACAGTAGATGTCACGTTGCAGATAGAGTGTTGTTTTGCACTGCAATTCACTGTGGAAAAGGTTTATATAAATTTTTTAGAACAGGTTTAATAAAAGAAACAACTAAGAGACAGAATAACTACAGGATATATTAGGTGTGTTGATGCTGAGTAGAGCCATTTTATTTATTTATTTATTATTCTTAAAGGAACCTTATATGTCAAAGTATGTAAAGAGTTGAAGTAACTGTGCAGTTAGTCCCAGGGTTTTATGTCTCTGCCTCGGATCTAAGGGAGAAGCAGAAGGTAGGGGTTGCTGAGGGTTTGAGGCAGAAGATACAAAGCAGGGAACGTGGCAAAGATGATCATTAGAAAATCTGTATATGCATCCAGGGAAACGCTCTCAGGAGCAGAATGAAGTTTAAGTGGCAGAGGTGAAGCACCAAGAGACACAGGAGCAGTGTAATGTGTAGATATATCAGCTGTTTCCAGGCTTTTATATGTGGCTACTAATAATATCCAGCAGTTGTGCAAACTGACACTTGCTGATGACCCTTTGTGAGCCATTATCCTCAGTGAAAATAGTTGCAGACACAATTAGGAGTAACCTGACTGCACATGAATCGATTCAGACAGCGTTCTGAGATAGCAGGTTATCCTCATTGTCATCATTTGCTTGAGCTCTCCAATCTATAGCAAGAGCTTATATGTCAACAGTTTGTAGATGTCCCTGACACCCCACGGTGTCTCAAAAGGTGATACATGCCTATGGTAAATCAGCTGAATCTCACCTAAGGTGTCTACTTCAAGCTCAGCTGAATATCTTTCTAGGCTGTTTTGACTAAATCATCATTTATTAAAAAAGGAAGTTTAAAAGCCTGCTCAGCTACATTAAGTCATAGACATTGAGGTATCTTAATCTGAAATGAAAATCCAACCTTAGTGTTCTTCCGTGGTATATACTGTAAATTTTGCTAATGATTTAGATATCTATGATACTTTCACTTTACCAGAAGTAAACAACACTGCTTCTTCATTATGAGGTGAACTGTGAGGAAAGGATATTTCTGAGACTGTAAAACAGCAGAGAGATCCTCTGTGTCTGTGAATTTATGAATAAAAATCTGAAGAGATGTTAACAAAACAGAATGCTCAGCAGCTTCAACTGAAAACTGCAATTCAGCTGAAGATAGTGAACGCTGTCATCTGCCTTGTTCTCCTTGGGATTCATTTGGTGCATGATGTTTTACATGTGAGTAAATTATAAAATGTGGGGACTCTTTTTTGTAGTAAGCATCCAGTAAATTTGTGTCACTGCTTACTGTTAAAGTCAGAATTGTTCCAGCTTTTCAGGACTTAGAGTTATTTGCTTCTGAGGCTTAAGCAGTGAATTCCTTTGCATTTCTTTTTTTTCCATTCATTGTTATGGAGCAGTTTGGATGTGTCATGGATTACTGCACAGGGTAAGCCATTCAATGCCAGGTGAAAAGTTTACAGCTGCAAAGCAGTCAATGTTTGGGGACAGGTTGAGATTTGAAATTAGGCAAGTGAGAAATACAGTACTTTATTTGAATAATCAGAATTACTCTGAAAACTGTACTTGTAGTAGTTGTCAGTTCCCAGAATCTAATGTTTTTTAAAGATCTTAGTCTGTTTTGTATTGCTTTTTAGATAATGTGCATTTTACTCTCTAATGTTTTTCTGGGTTTCTGTCACAATCATAGCTTTTTATGCAATGTTAAAAAACATCATGAATAAAAATAATAGTATGTGGCCTCTAAAATGAAGGCAAAAACTTAAGAGTTTATGGTAAAAAGTTCTGGCAACATTGTGTTTGGCTTCGTTGAGCCTACACAGGAATGTTATTTTTGCAATTATCAACACAACAGATATTAGATATAATTACTTGATACAACTTTAAGGTCTTCTAAGTATATATTATTCACAAAAAGTTTTATTTGGCCCTATTTTTATACCATTTTTACATTTATCATGAATTACAAGAGGAGGCTAAATATGTTCACACCATAAACCTCATCAAATTTCACAAAAAATCAATAAATTTTTTTCACAAGCCTTTCAAAGAGAGGTTTTATTTGCAAAGGTTTTGGTAGAAAGATTAGTTCCATACGAATAGTTCATTTCACTGATGTAATTTCAGTTTTATCTTGTACTTTGATCGAACAGAAAGCTTTCAAAAAGTTGACAGTACCTTAGGGAAATGTAGTGTCATGAAGCTATTACAAGTGGAAATAATTTCTTAACTATAACAAGCGTGCTTATGTGCTGGTAAAGGAATAGTTTAATGGGTTGGGTTTGAGTTTGCAAGCCCAATATTTCATATGTACTGATCAAATGGTTGTTGAACTAAATTGCTCAATAATCCAAAACTTTCCAAACTCTTAAGGAGATATTCTTACACAGAAAATAGATAAAGAACCTTTGCTGATTAGAAATCTGTTAACAGAAGTTGACTTATTATTGCATTGCTTTCATTCACTTTGGTAGATCAGAAAAAGCATATTATATAAGATTCCTAACAATAAACATTGTACAGAAACATTGTATAGTCAAAATAGGCAGATACATGTTGCGATTGTGTCTTCATGACATTCACCCAAGAATGACAGGCTTGCTAATGAAACATTAAGGTTTTTTGCAGCTCTTTAAACTGCAAAATTGGTTGAAAATGCACATTTGATTTTTATTCCTGTTTGAATCATTCAGACAATAAATTTTGAATCCTAATGTGAAATATATAGCTCAGACTTGCCAGACCAGCAGATAGTTTGTATTTCCTAAATATAGGATACATTAATTTCTGTGTATTTCCTACCAAAATTTTAAATGCCACTATGACTCTTAAAACTCCTAACACAGCTCCTGTCAGCTTTTTGAGTCTATGGCATTCCCAATCTGTGTTCTTTAATATTGTGAAATACATGTTTTCTCCGGTCTACTAGGAAAAAATATTTTAAAATCTTTTTCCTTAAAAAGGCAGGAAAATATAGTACTCGTATTTTTAAGCAGGAATCTGATAAATTTGAAATCTTGGTTTCATCATTCAAGCAGGTCTCCCATGGATTTCAGAGCTCAGTTCTAAATAATTTGTTCCATGGAATATTTAAACTAGCTTATAATGGAACAATAAATAAGTAATGTTTGAAATGAATAGTTAACTTTTGTAGTCTAGTTATAGTCTAGCTGTTTTTCAGGTTGTTTATTGCACATAGCCATGTAGAAAACCTTTGACAGCTGTGTTTACTGCTATACTTTATATTCACATATATATATGAAATAATGATATAATTACAAGAAGATTTTGCATGAAGGGAGTAGACACTTCAGAGGCAATATTATAGCTCAGAGTTTATGTGGTCAAGCTTAATTTCAGCCTGTGAACAGTCTTATTGAAACTATGTTTAAATATTTTGTGGCTAGGTTGTCTTTTTACGTTACTTGCTCTCAACTAATTTTGACAATTTTATTTACCCTCACCTCCCTATATTTTAGGAAAATAATTTATTATTGTCCTTTTGAGTATCTCTCTGCTGAATACCTTAAAAGGTCTTAGTATTCATGGGATCTTGCTGTGCTTGTTTGCTAAAATGTAATTAAGGAGAGAAGTCTGCAGGTTTGATAGAATTCGTTTTCAGATAAATCAACAACTCTGTCAGGGTAAATTAGGCATTCCATCCTGAAGTCTAGATATTTCAATTGGAACACTTATGCTTTTTGTGAATGAGACATTTCTGTCAGGAATGCAGTATGTGTAGTGCTCTAACTCATCTAGCTTCACAGTAACGCATGAAAGAATCCTTTCTTGCTCTTTTATTCACAAGTCACGCAAAGAAATAAGGCAACACCCTCATTTCTCCTTTTTGCATTCATCTAGAAACAAAAAGAGAAGATAAACAATTATGACCTTTTTTTGACAGAACACAATTTAAATAAAACCAACATGATCTCCAGGATATATCAGAATTAAATGTTGTTTTCCCTTGATGTATTTGCAAAATAAATGTTAAAAATGACCGTTCTTGAACTAAAGGAAAATGGGAAGGATCAAAATTTCTTAACAAAAGATTAAATACAGTAGAACTGAATATATCCCATGGCCTGACCAGTCCAATATCCCGTTTTCCATATTATGGAAGACTGTTCTAGGAAAAGCCACAATACCCCAAGTAACACAAGTATGATGAGATTACACACAACTTAGCAATTTACAGAAAATAGCACCAAGAACAACACTGACAATTTCTGCAAAAGCTCTAATTTGCTATAAATAAATGTTCTAAGCAAACACAAAATAAGGCTGATCCTCTTATGTATGTGAAGTGAGAAAGACCACGAGCAGCATCCCATCTGTTTGCAATCATGAGCTCTGAGTCCTCTCTTGAAACTTGTGTAGCTGCTTTTTTTTTTCCAGTTCTCCTCCCTGGGCATCTGACCACTCAGATGGTCCATCTGAGCAAGATAACAGAGGTAGTTTGTATACACTGATATAAAAATTATGCAAACTCTAGTAAATTATCAAAGAAGAATGATTCAGAGCAATTTAAACCCTGCTGTATCTGTGCCTTGAATCACATCGCGCTCAACATTAACCCTACGCTTTTCAGAAGTGTGAAATAGGGGATTCTGTTGTGGATCTGCTTTTTAGCTTGGCCCAATAAAGGATGAAAGCTGCACTTTTTCCATGTCAAAGATAATCCTTACAACAGCATAGCTATGTTCTGACATCACTGTGCCTGAGCCAATAAACCTCCCAAAACACTCCATACTCTGGCATTTAGATTTGCCCAGAACTTGTGATTTTGTGTCAGGAGAACAGAGCAATAAATGAAGGAACTGATTTTTACCATGTAAATCGGATGAAAAAGAATCAGTCAACATTGTGCTCATATGCACCATAAAAAACAACAAAAAAAAAATTACCTGAAGAAACTGCAGTAAATATTAAGTAGAACATCTAATTGGATTCCACTAAACTTTCTTCTAAATCTTGTCTAAAAGTAGTCTTGAATATTAACTTTTCCGGAACTTGGGTATATGATGAAACACACTAATTTTTATTTTTTTAACATACAGAGAAAAAACAATGGCATGCCAAACAGTTTTAACAGTGAGAAAAAACATTGACTTTCAGTGCTTGATTTATGTATTATGTATATTTAATTTTAAATTAGAGCATAAAGCCTTCAGGCATGTGAATTCAAAAGAAGATAAAGGTTATGTCCTTTCTTTCATAGTTTGAGGATCTGAACCCTACTTATTGCAAAATTTAGTAGCTAAGCCATCTGTCTTTTGTCTACAGAGTTAAATAGTTGTAGAAAATAAATAGATTTTAAAAGAAAACAACAATGTAATGATTTAAATTTATTGAAGTCCTTGGATTTGATTCATAGACCAACAAAGTGCTGAGACCATGGAAATTAAAAAGATGCTTTCTTTGGATGATGATGTTACCTAATGTATTGCAATACTTTTATTAAGACTCCAGTTAATTTAAAATAAAATAATATTCAGTTAAAAGAAGTGAACTCTAAGTTAAATTATTGCAGAAAAATTCTAAGACAACAACAGCTGAAAAAATAACCACAATAAAATCTCAATAATTTTGGGTTAAAAAAAAAATACTCAAAGCTCATGTTTGTTTATAGAACCTTTCTTTCTTCTTTTTATTTTCTTTTTCTGTCTCCCACTCCTTAATCATTGTATATGACTCATAATGTTGCTTTATTACTTACATAATAATAAAAGTGTGCACGTCACCATGTTCTTGGCATGGTGTAATTGTTAACATTTTCTCCATATTTAATATCAAGGGAGATTCCGTGTCCAAAATTTATAGGTTCAAATATTACTGGAATTTAAATTATATGACAATTCTTGTTGGTTGATTGTGAGTTGGAACTGTAAGTCTGGACACTACTTTAAGAGTAAAATTTGTTGAATTTGTGGCTATTAATCTAATTTTTCATCATACGAGTTACAGTCAAGTTTCTTGTGTTCAATTAAAACTTATGGTACAAATAGCATTCTTGCCATGGAATAAGGAGGTGGAATAGATGACCTGTCGCATCCTGTTAGAATTTAATTAAGAAGAACACAATTGGAAGAAGACAGTTTTATATCACAATTGCTCATTTTATAGCCAATATTGGTTGTAGTGTGATAATGATTGCTGCAGAATGAGAGACTGATAGGGAAATTTAGGAAGAGCTCTCTGAAGGTCACTTGGTCCAGCCTCATGCTCAAGGCTTAGTTGATTCTGAATCCACATCAGATTGCTCAATATTTTTTGTGGATTTTTATTATCTTGTGGGGTGGAAATTCCATAGCAACTGCTTTTAATGTTTAACCACCCTCATTGTGGAATTTTTCTTCATAGTTGAAATGTACCTTGTGGTACAACTTCTTCAGTGCACACACCTGTAAGTATCTATCTTGTCTCTAAGCACCATGAGGAATATGAAAACAGTGATTACCAAAATCCCATTTGGCTGTATTGAGTATCACACCTAAGTGAGTGCTAATAATTATCTACCCTGTTTTAATTTCATTGCAGTATAAAATTAGAACTTCTCCCAGGTGATTATTGACTGAGTCATGTAATTCTCAAAGTGATGTGTCTTGCTAAACTTAAGGCTCTCTTCTGAAACTTAGCACTTCAAGGCTTGTGAGAATTCCTGAGAGTTCCAAAGGGAATAAGTTGGCTTTCAGGCAGGTAATTTTGTTGAATACTTGACAAACTATAAAAAAAAAAACCCAAACTACAGTTGTTTATTACAGATACTTTTCTCACCATTTTCTCCTGAGATCACAAAACATTCAAATCATTCAAGACGTGAGACATATGTCTGATGTTCTAAAACTGAACAGCTGCCAGATGCGCTGTGTAGGGCAACTCTGACTTGAGGACTATCATCAACATTTGTTTGATAGAGAAATTCTTTTATAAATATCTAGTAACAAGATTACTGTGTCTTTGGCCTAACTTGTTGCAAGATCTGATTTCTATTATGTTTGGAGACTTCTTGTTTAGGAGGGGAGAAAAGGACTTCAGTGGTGACAATGTTTAGCTTTGCTCAGAGATATTCCAAGAAAGGGCCTTTCAACTCTTGTAGTTTATAAAAGTATGCATATTAAAACAGAGAGTAGAATCTAGATCATTAATAGAACACTTGAAAAATCCCAATCCTTGAAACAGAGCTATGAGAGCTATTTTCTGAATAATATAAAGTTATACAATTATAACCCCTCACAAAACCTGCCTTGTTTAAGTACCAGTAAATTGTTTTTATTCAGATGTATGGCTTTCAGACTTGACTGCTTTTAGGAAAATAACATCATCCCTGTAGCTCCTGGACCAAAGATGCCAGAAGTTGCCCAATACTCAAGGTTCAGGCTATTTTTTATGATGACATCATCCTACTCTCTGTCCACCTATGTAAATATATCAGCTTTCCCTGTTTCTGTTAATTTTTGAGCTGCAAAAACTCGGTTTAAAGATGCAGTATTTGTCACTGGATTGTGGCAGTGGCCCTTAGTATTTGTGTCTCATACATAACAAGTGGATGATATTTCTGAGAAAAAAGGAGATATCCTACTGAGATCAAATACCAGAGAATATCAATGAAATTCCATGTTTCATTTTGATATAATGTACAGTAGTCTTATCAAGCAAGTGTAACGGAGAAGTAAATGGAATTTTTAGTGAGTAAATTATTTCCTTTTCTTCTCATCTATTTATTTATGATGATGATTTAATTTAATCAGAATGAAAGAGAATTTGCTTTAATTTTTGTGCAGCATGCTGTGTTTCAATGGCTAAAAATCTATCCCCCGAGATTATTCCCACTAACTAGCTGCCATGGATCACAGGAACAATGCTTTTCTGTGACCTCATCTAACTTATGCATAGAAATCTCTGTGTTCAAAGAAAGAATAAAGAAAACTTTGTATCAAAAGTCAACACAAAGAACTAATGACTCAGTAGATCTGTAGTCTAGATACCATGATTTGCAGAAGGTGAAAATTACCTTATATTTTTGCAGTCTCAGCCTCATTTCTCCATAAGTTCTTTTACTTCAAAGAGATCTGTGTGGTTTTGTGGTGGTTTAACCCTGTCTGGTTGTCAGGTGCCCACTAAATCCACTCTATCACTCCTCTTCTTAACTGGAAAGGGAAGAGAAAATATAATCAAGCCCATCAAATCTGAGTAGGATAATGAGAAATAAAACCACATCTTAAAAAATCTAGCCCTCCCTTCTTTTTGGGCTCCTGAATTCTCTTCCTCCTCACCCCAGCCAGTGCAGGGGGACAAGAAATGGGGGGTTGCAGTCAGTTCAGCAGCAGGTTTCTGCTGCTCTTTCCTCTTCAAGGCAAGGACTCCTCACACTCATACAGGACTCCAGTTTGGTGACTCTTCTACGGGAGGCATTTCTCCATGAACTTCTTCAATGTGACTCCTTCCCAAAGACTGCAGTTCTTCATTAACTTCTCCAGCATGAGTCCTTTCCATGGGTGCAGTCCTTTGGGAACAGACTGCTCTACCCTAGGTCCTCCACCATGTTAGAGGCCCAGACAGAAAACATACTGCTCTGTGGGCTTCTTTCCATGGGGCCACATGTCCAGCATGGGCTCTCCATGGGGTCACAGCCTCCTTCAAGTGCA
>JAOXNG010000021.1:98184865-98206161 GCA_028566535.1 Scolopax minor
GGGTATGGACTACACCTCCAGAGGTCCCTTCCAACCCCATATCATTCTTGGATTGTGTGATGTGTGTGCACAGGCACATATCTGTAGCATAAACCAACAGACAGGATTCAGGCTGGATGTGTCAGAGGATCACTGAGCATAGTTGGAGTTTTATGGCTTTATAATTTCTGTGAGCACTGGGCAAGCTTCTTTAGACTGGAAAAGATTTCTTCCTGAACTGTCAAAATGAGTCAAGATCATATAATTTTATAAATACATATATGTATGTGTATACGATCTTCCCCAAAATAGGTAAGGACTTGGTTATTGAGGAAGTTATTCTAAACTGGAGTTCTTATGGTGAAGTAGATGCTGGGTGTTTCATATCAATATATGTTTTATAAGAAATTCATATACCTTACAGTGACTGTATCAAAAAGGGTAACAGGAATTTAAATCCTTCCTTGATACAGTGAAGAGATAGTGACTAGTATTTCCTTTGATATTTTGGCAGTACGATTCTGTGGGAGAACTTACTTTCTGAGTAGATGGCATTTGTGGTGTGGAAAGGGGTGTGTGACCACAGCCCTCACAAAAAGTTACTGCAAGTGTCGGGGCAATAGAAAGATTTCTGTTTCCTGTTTGCCAATGTGCTTGTTTCTGATTTTTATCTAAGGTAGATGTAAAAGCAACATAGGAAACAATCGAAGCCCTTCTGATCTTTCTACCTTACTGTAGACCTTAATGTATTGTGGATCTATATCAATGATCTCTCTTCTTTGCTCTCTGAATGGGTTACAGTTCTTGCATTTTGGATGCATAGTGCCCCATTTTTCACTCCCGTGGTACTCATACCATAGGAAGCAAGACATCCTGTAGCCTTTAGAAACTGTTCAAGAATTGTATGTTGAGGAGGATTTCAGCTTTCCTTTTTATAAATTCTATGTGGTTATGCATAAAGCTTGGTGCTGCTGTTTACTCCATTGTCTTTTTTATACCTATTTTCAGTAAAGCACACTGGACTGAAAGGACAAAGACCTTTTTTCTACTGTCAGTTGTAGGTAGGACCTTATAGCTGGATTCAGATTACTTTATTCAGGCTTATAATTAAGCACATTAAATGAAATCCTGAAGCCTAGCATACGTCTGGTTTCCAGGAGACATCTCCGAGTCAGGCTCTTCAGACCCAAGGAGCTACAGAGTCTGATGGACTCCCATGGCTTGGTTTATCTGTGACTGCTGAATCTAGGGTCTTTTTAATAACAAACTTTTTTCATATTCTGTCATAAAGATATTTAATTGTTAAACCTGTTACTTATTGTTTGTAAGCTCTAGGAAATGTAAACATAGGAAAATGAAAGTGCATGATGTGTACTCAAAACATAATACTTCACTGATAGACAAAACCATGCTAGATGTATTGCATTGCAGTATTGTAAAGTGTCATTGGGCACAGTTCAGTTAATCTATCTTATTAGTTTTTATCCTTGATTTCTGTTTTCCATTAGTTATTTTATAACAGAGCAAAATGGGACACCTGAAAACTTTCATTCAAGAAACAGGAACAACTCATCCAGCATAAAATATATAATGGGGAACAGTTACTAACATAATGAAATTAAACTAGTTACACTGAATGGAGAATTAATTTTTTCAATTAATTATATATATTTATTTTAGCCTATTTTGAAAATCTTACAGTAACAACTACAACTGAAAAGACATTATAGAGTGTTAGAGAATGGACTTTTTCTGCACAGGTCTGTAGTAGATACCTGGTGTACTTAAAGATTCCCTTTCTATCTGCAAAAGGTATCATTTTTATATAATTTGAGTTTTTCAGAACAGTTATTTCTGAAAGTATAAAAAAAGTGCATCTGTATGTGTTTTCCTTAGCTGTTGTGACTAAAACTAAACAATTCTAGGAGACTAGCATGCACATGAAAAATGACAAATACACTGTCAGATAATAGATACTTCATAATAAGATTGATGGTTACTGAACCTTGATTTATACACCTGATTTTTGGAATGTATCTTGTTAGATTTTAATCCTATACTAAGAATTTATAACTGAAAGTTAAAGGAAAAAAAAAAAGACAACTACTTTTTAAAGGAGCATTTTCTAAATTTTATCAAAGAAATGAAAATTTCCCCTATATAGGACACTAGAGAATTTGTAAGAGATTAATATGAACACAGTAAAAAAATCTACACTTTTCAGACTGTTAATTAAAATGCCCATCTGGGTAATGGTAGTAAAAACCCTGGAGCCATCGTGCTCTAGAAGAGAATAGTATGTGTGCTGTAAGATTTATCTTTTATCATTGCAGCTATTAATAATTACACTCAACTAAGGAATAATTTTTAAAGCAAAAATTTATTTCTGAAGTGCTCATTTGCTATATATTGGTAGCAACACAAATCCCTCCCAATTTAGCTTTATATTTATTCAGTTGTGAGCTCGTTTTAAATTTTCCTTTCCCTTCAGGACAGTTGCCATATTCACTTTAGGACTCCACTTATCTTCCCTGGCTCCGAATGGGAGATCTCTTTGGAAGGTTTGGAGGAGTGGTTTGCAGTACTTACAGCCTGGCTTGAATATCACTGTATTGAACGATAAAATCTAATTGATTGCTGTGTCCTAGAACTTAATGTTCCACTTTTGCTGGACAGTGAAAACCATATATCACAGAAAAACCTAGATGTATAAGGGATTATTGTTCTTTTATTCATCAGCTTGAGAGCGGTAATAATCTTCTAGAGGAAGAATATTCTATCCAGAGTACCATGGAATATTGTCCCTAGGATGTTTGTCAAGTATCAGAGCAATAATCAAGAAAAATATTTGCTCACACTGTTGAATCAATAAACCACGATGTTCTCATAATGCCCTTTTTCAAACACCAGTTAGAAAAAAATATTAAAAATTTTGCCTTTGGCTTTAACCTCCAGCCAAACACAAAGTATGTGCAAGTGTAATATCCAGTGTTAGGAAAAGCAAATACACAAAAAAGGCTGGAGACTTTTGTCCATAAAATTAAAATAATTAGAGGGAATGTGTGAAGAGGGTTGTCTTCAGAGAATAAAGTTATCAGTTATATCATGTCCCATGAGCTGAATCATAATAGTGTTTATAAGCCTGGGATGATGCTCAAGTGCTGGTATTTACTGCTCTGGTCACCCTAGCTCTTCTAAGGTGAAATTAATCTCAACATAGAAAGTTAAAATACCTCAGATATATTTATTTATTCTCCCCCATTGACTATACAGGGAGCCTAGCTCAGATCCCAACTGCTGAAATTTGATAAGATGAAGCCCTCCTTTTTGTCATCATTTCACCAGGTGAAAGTGCTTCTGAGCATGCATGTAAACAGACAACATGAGAAAATTAAGCTGTATGTCGGAGGTTATAATTTAAATAATTTTGGGAAAAATATATCAAGTTTCTGCTTAAATTTCCATTTTAAGCTACCTGACCATGGCTTTGACACTTAAAACTGTATTTGTTTAATGGAAAAAATATATAACATGGAATAATTTTATATTAAATTATAGTTACTTAGTTTTAAATAGATCAATCATCACCATATTTCAGTGTAACAATAAGCACCATTAGAAGGGAATGGACTGAAAATGTTCTATAAGAACATAATCAAATTTTCAAAATTGATTATCACGCAGAAAGTAGTCTGGTTACTTTTCTCTTTTTAATCATTTCATATGAAACATATTTCCAAAATGTTTACTGGGCAATGTTTGTTTATAATACAATGACGTTAGTAATGAGCTTAATGAATGTAGTAACTTCACAGTGGGTCCATAGAACACCATTATGGAACACAGTCTTTTATTTAATGTTTGGTTATTTCATTTTGAAGAGGAACTTTCACAGCATGCTCTTCTCTTAATGTTTAAACCTTCTACTCTCAATATGTAGGAAAACTGAGCAAATTAAAATGTAACATTCTTAGACTACACAAAAGGATCGGAATCATTGAAATTTACAATCTCCTGTTAAACTGCTCTTGGGCTTAATCCCTTGCTCATCTATATTTTTTTCCTTCTGTTCCTTTTTATACTCAAAAATTGTGGGTTTCATTCAAGCTGTTTTCTTAGGTCAAGAGTGACAAAAGTATTTTGACACAAATTTTGGTGGCAAACTCCCTGTGGTCCCTCAGGACTTAATATGTTTGTCAATTTTTTTCCTGTGCAGCAAGAGCCTTCTGCATTGCTCTTAATCATCAGTTTTCCTGACTCATCTGAAAGCAGCTCTGTCAATCTGTCAGCTGCCCAGGGACATGCCCAGTTATCTGGGGGTGCTTAGCAAGCAAAGACTTTCTGAAGTGCTCCTATGTCTTATCTACTCCTTTGAACTCCTTCTTATCACAAGTGATATTAAGGCGAAATGCAAATAAAATGATTTATTCACAGTATCCAGAATAAACAACCATTTACATATGGTTATGGAAACAGGTGAAGAAAGGAGGAAAAAACCCATGTTTGATCTAATTACTTGAAGTGAGAAAATGAGAAACATCTTACCTACCCCTTCGCTCTTCCTCTCCCCAATTCTGAACCCTCTCCTGATTGATTACGTTAGCTGTTATAAATAATCTCTTATTTCAGATTACACACGAAGGAGAGATGATAAAAACTTTTCTGTGACAATGTTACATTTAGTTCTTATCTAGGAGATAGCCTGGCCTCTTTTGTCATCCATAATAGGTTATTGTTTCAGTTCTTTGGTAATGCAAATAGCCTTATTATTAGACCAGTTGTCCCTTCTTGTATTTTAATTGAGTTGTTCCCTTACTTATATTTGGCTATAAATTCTTCTTTCCACCAGTGGGGACCTGCAGCTCCAGCTCCACAAGATGCAGTGAGTTTCCATTTGACTTTACTGTCTTCTCCTCCTCACACTGAGCTTGTGCCAGCTCTGGCTCTTCTCTCTCTTTTCTATGAACAGTTTAATTCAGTAAAATGAATCACAGATGCCTCAGCTGTGTGTTGGTGGGGTGGGGAGTGGATAATTTTCTGCCATTTTAATGAATTAGATCAGATCACAGAAATTCTAGCAAGAATCAAAGCAGATGAGGAGGGGCAATGAGTTTGAGTTAATAGTCCTCTAACATTGTTTTTCAATATATCTAATCAAATATCTATATTTCTATACATATGTACAGAATATATAATACATATAGAGACAATATATACACACAGTAGTTCTTTAGGTTGCTGTAGCAGGCAGCACACACAGCAATTCCCTGGAAGTCTGCCTTGTTCTGCAGATCAGAGCACAGTGCTAGATGCTACCACATCTAGCATGTGGTAATGAGAGATTTGAGGTTCCCTGTGCAATCTTCATTTCAGATAAAAGCACCGATAGGCCACGTTATTTGAAAAATTATGTTCTTTTTTTGCTTTATTTTTCCCCATGCAATTGTTTTTTAACAGGTCACTGAATGATTGATCTATTTTATGTTTCCTTTAATCTCTATTCAGTTCATGGCCTCAACTACTGTTTAGCCCAGAGCATTCAAGCCTTACTCTTGGCCAAGTGATAACCCATTTGAACCCCTTGATATTAGAAACTGAGGGCCTGGCTGATAACAGCAGCGGAGATGAAAATTCAACCCTTCTGCAAACGAGACCACGTATTTCCAGAAAATGCTTAAATAACATCATATATTCGTGTGTATGTGTGTGTATACTAAAATCTGTTATTAATTTAGATTAGATGTCACTTTTCTAGCCAAGCTGGGCTATCACACGCTAGGCCTTAAAGTCAGTTTTGGAAAAGCTTTACCCTTTTCAGAGCAGAGGCAGAACTCAAACATAACTGAGGAATTCAATTTCTTTTGTATTACTCCCCAAATAAATGTCTTCAGTTAAAAAAGAAGCAAGTCTTTCAATATTCTTTTTAGACAGCATGGGAGAAAACCTCAATAAAGATCAAAGCTTGAAACCTTCTAAGAAGAACTTTGTTATTAAGAAATGTGGTTCTTTACCTCATCTGAATTTCTATCTGATATAAAGGACTACCAAGTCTTCATCTGATTTTAGAATTAATACCTAATCTCAGCTAGAATCATTCTATTTCTGTTCATATGCAACAGGAATTGACTTGAACTAGAGATGACTTTGCTTTAGTTACACCTTTCCTTTCAGAGCAAACTAATGGCATGATGAAGTCCTGCCTGTTAGTGTTTCTTGAACACCCAGCAGAGGTGGTCACATTCACAATGGCTATTGTGACCCTGTAGTTCAGATTAATGCCTACACCATGCCCAGAGAACATTGGGAGAGAACTAGTCAGTAGAGTTTCATGATGAGGGTGTTGAGACACTGAAACAGGTTGCCCGGAGAAAGTGTGGTTGCCCCATCATTGGAAGTGTCCAGGGTTAGTTTGGATGGGGCTTTGAGCAACCTGATCTAGTGAAGGATACCACTGCCCATAGCAGGGGGGTTGCATTAGATGATCTTTAAAGGTCCAACTCAAACCATCCTGTGATTCTTATATTCTACGCTTTTTTGTTCTAATCTTTAACAGTGTAGGCTCTCAAGTGGGAATTGATGTGAAGTGCTGCTATTAAATTTGCTAGTATGGGCATAATCAAACTGTTTGTTTTCCATGAATACTCAATTAACATCAAAAGTTAGCCCATAACATTAAAGCCTGCACTGTGTAACACCAGCATACAGGTGGCATACGGGCCCTTAGTCAGCAATTGTGGGATGTGTTGCACCTCTCAGTTGGTAAAGCTCTAAGATAAAGGCTCATTCTTCAGCTGCAGAAGAAGCACTGGGATCATTCTATTGGGGATCACTCTGTCTTTTACCAGTTGAGCACTGGTGTCCAACCTTTCTGTTGCTGAACTCAAATAGATGATTTATAAGCTCTTCCCCCTCTCATTTGCTATACCAGGAAAATGAACGACCACCTGCTTTAGGGACCATTGCCCCACACTCTGTGTCTTTTGTCTGCAGATAAAGTATTCAACTTTGTGGGACTGGAAACAAACTATCCTTGACAGTACTGATTTTTACTTTTCTCTGATGAGAGTACCTGTAATGTTATTAAATATTCTGTTACATTTTGATATTTGCTGTGTGATGAACATATTTTATTTGACTCCTGTTCCTGGACAAAAAAGGCCCTAAAATAACTAAGAAGGACACAAATCTCTTTTTTCATACTACTTTGACCTTTTGTGTGAGTTACAGATCTGCCTGCTGTACCAATTCAAGTGGCAATCTGTCCCTTTCAGCAGTAATCATGTCCACCTTCCTCTTTCACACACAGCTTGGTGCTTAACTATAACTAGTGCCCATAATCCTTATTTATCCTTTCTTATAACCTGAGGTTTGGTTTCCTGTGTGGTAACTGACACAGCAGAGAGTCACATTATGAAATTTTGTTGTAATTGAATATGCTTACTTTTTGCTGAATGATTTGCCATACTCATGCATACATACACATGCGTGCACGCACACTCTCAGAAGATTGATTTTCTTTAATTAATGAAATAGTAGTTTGGAAATAAAAGTTTTGACCATAAAATGGATAGATGTAATGGGAAAAAACACACATTTCTCCCAGGATAATAGGTACTTAACTTGTAAAAAATTGAAACTAGATGACATTGAATCACTGTTGTAAAATACATTGGCAAACAGCACAATATATTCTAGCTATATTTTTTTTTCCCTTTTAAGTAGTGTACACTTGAATTTTTCCATTATTCATATTAGATTCTTTTTTTTTCTTTTCCCAGGTTGACTGGTATGAATTTACCTTCTCCTGTTATCAGCAGTAAGAACTGGTTACGACTCCATTTTACGTCTGACAGTAACCACCGACGAAAGGGATTTAATGCTCAGTTCCAAGGTAGGAAAGTATAAAAGTGCATCAAGAAAAGACTTTTACCTTTAAGCATTGCTAAAGTGATGGTAACATTTTAAATTTATTTTTAAATATCAGGGATGTATGAGCTGGCTTATAGTACTATTGCTCTTACACTGAGTAGCTGTGATCCTTGTATGATCAGGCATCTCTAGGGATTTACTTTTGTAAAAAGTGTCTGTGCTTCACATTGCAGTTTGCTCTAAATATGTATTTGTTTGCTCACATTTTCTATATTAAATTGCTTTGCATTCAGTCTGATCTTGGCTTTAAAAACATGCCTGGAATGCAACTTGCAGAAAGTCAATTCCACATAAAGGCATGCCCCTATCCAAATATTGTCTTCCTTCATTACTCAAAATCTAAGTCTTATCCAGAAGTGACATTCATCATTTGGAAATTTAACTCATCCCTAGCACAGCACAAATCATATTTCAAGCTCCTGCATAGATTTACATATAAAAGTTTAAAAGAAGACAAGATGTCAGTGTTGCTCTCAATTGCTGCTTATGTTCACCTAGATACTCATTAAAATGCAATTTTTTAAAATGGAATCTTTACTGATTTTTGTACTTCATAAATCATTTGTCAAGATCAAAGTTATGTTGAAAACAGAGCTTCTTAATTTGCCTGTGCATTTAAACTCTGTGCTTACATAAGCTCTTTCAATCATTTTACCCCACACACCATCAAATCATTTATGGGTATAGACCTTCTCCCTTTTTTTTTTTGAAACTCTAGGGCCTGTATCACTTTAGAAATGACAAATATGCTGCAGCAACTCTGTGTTTCTGATGACTGTGACACACACATGCAATTGTTATAAAAACCTTTAACATCCATAATTTCTATTTAAAAAAAAATACAATTTTAGTAAAAATAGAAAACTGTGAAATTCCATTTTATCTTGGCAAGTCAACAAGAGTGTATATTCTGTGATCCTTTGTACTTACAACTTATTTTTGCAAAATTTACTGTGGATATGTATATAATACCACTATAGGTGACTATGAATTTAAATGCACTGCTTATCTTAACTTTGTGTCTTAAGCCTGTTAACCAGAGATTGTAAAACCAATGTGGCATCTGGCTAATGCACCAGAAACTAAAAGTCAACAGAATAACAAAGGAAAGTTTGGGATACAGTAACCAACACTAGAAAAGTTTTTTTTTGGTTCTTTTTCGATATATATTATCTCTAGCTAAATATTTATCATGGAATTAAAGCTTTAGGGAAATATCTAGAGAGATCATTATTTCAGATGTACATATGTTGCTTTGCATAATACATCAGATATTGGGTGTAACGGTAAACTTGACTCATGTAGAATATGGCTCATGAATGACAAGTGGAAATTACAATTCAGATTCATACAATTATGTAAATTTCCCTTCTTAGTTTATTCTTTTAAAATACAAATTTACACAATTTACCATATTAAATACAAAGATACCAGAATTACACATGTCACAGCTTCTGATCTTATCTGAATCAATGCAATTAAATACATTCTTATGTTAGTGATATAAATTCTGTTAAAACCTAGGAGACAGTCTTTCAAAACACATAGAATGAAACTTCAGAGTGATATCAAAATCTGGTTAATCTAATATCTTCGGTAATTCCTTTTCATTACATGTCATTAGAAATTTTTTCTGTTACATGCATATTTGAGAACTAAGCAATTTTATTTTATTCTGGATTTCATTTTATACAGAAGTAACAATAATAGTAGTACCACAAATCACAGAAGAGCAGAGGTTGGAAGGGACCTCTGAAGCTCATTTAGTCCAGTGCCCTCCTCAAAGCAGGTTCAGCTAGAGCAGGCTGCTCAGGACTATTTCCAGGTGGGTTTTGAATTCCTCGAAGGTCAGGGACCCCAGGACCTCTCAGGGCAACCTGTGCCAGTGTTTACCCTTACAGTAAAAAAGCTTTCACTTATTTTAAGCATAATTTCCTGTGCTTCAAATTAGGCTTATTGCTTCATGCCTTGTAAGTGGATATCATTGTGAAGAGTCTGGCTCCATCTTCTTTACACCCTCTCATCTCATCAGGTATTAATACATACCAATAAGATCCCTCCCAAGCCTTCTCTTCTCCAGGCTAAAATATTCCAGCCCTCGTAGCCTCTCCCTTTTTGTTTTCTGGAACAGGCTTCCCTGAGAGCTTGTGGAATCTCTTTCTCTGTAGATCCTCAAAACCTGCCTGATGCATTCCTGCCCAGCCTGCTCTAGGTGAACCTGCTTTGGCAGGGAGGTTGCACTAGATGGTCTCCAAAGATCTTTCAGCCCCTACAATTCTGTGATTCTGTAAAATTCAACGACTTTGACAGATATTTGTATCTTAGTTGCTTTGTGAAATAGGGGCCCTTGTATTCTGGCAGAAAACCCTGGCTGGGCATGAGGTAAGCTTCTAGCAGCTTCTCACAGAAGCCACCTCTGTAGCTTCTCCCTGCTACCAAAATGTTGCAGCACAAACCCGATACACAAATATAGTTATTTTTATATTTTTAATGTCAATCTATTTGCTTCGATCTCACGTATCTCATGTCATTTCCTTGGGAGTTAGGTTAGGAAAGACTGGGATTCCTCAATCCTGGAAGTCACTACAGGCAATGATCTCTCCCCATGGTCTATTGTGCAAGACTTATTCAGCGTCTCCTTTCCCGGCAGCTGCTTCTGGCCCTACTCACAGCCTGTATTGTTTGGCCAAATGTGAAGGAATACCTATTTAATATGCACCTCAGACCTCTTGTTTCATTAGTATAAAAGCTTCTTTTGAATTTTTTGCCTTTTAAAAAGTGACTTTTTAATAATAAATTTAATCACTTCTATGGTAGAAAAAGCATATAATAATGAACTATAGACTTAATGAATTTAAGTTACGAACTGATGGAGGCTAGAACTGCGCAGGTTTAACTCAGTTGTAGATGGATGAAAGATTGATTGAAGTAGATTAAATTGACCTTTTTTCCTATTCTGCTTTGGCCTGTCTTTACAAGTGAGAGATTTAATTTTGAGGCTCTTAATTTTGCTTCCAAAAAGTAGCAATTGTTGAACTAGTTGAAAATGAAATAGTACCTATTGTTACTTACTCTTTTGAGACCCTAACTACTGCTCTAGTTGGAAACAAGGCTCTTGGCTACTGCAGACTAAAATATGCTTCATTTGTTGAAGTTTATCAGATTTACTTGAAAATAATCCAAGATACTATTTAATAACAGTAATAGACAGCCAATGATCTTATTATTTCACTTCTATATCTAGTTGTGAGATTGCGTGAGTTACCAAAAAAAAAACCCAACAAAAAACGAAAAACAAACCCAAAATACCTAATCAACAATCCCCAAGCAACCCACACCAGGAGCAAAAGCCCAAGTAGAACCCCTAAAGGAAGAAGCACACACTGTTGAACAGGGAGTTGCTGAACTCAGCAGCTCTGTGCACCCAGATGCAGCCAGGAGCTGGATCCCAGAGCTGTATTCCAGGAGGCACACACAGATGCACCAGACATCTGTGGCCTGGTACCACGTGAGCACCCAAGGCCACAGCCCCACTCCAGTTGTTGGTACTCAGACCTGCATGGGAGCACACAGGGACACAAGTGGGTCTCAGGAAACCTCTAGGTGCCGTGGCTTCCCCAGCAGTTGGCTGGGATCTTCTGGCCCCTCTAGTAGCCACCTCCTTCAGATGCCTTGCCCTGCAACACACATATGCCCTCCCACCCCCCTAGCTCACAGGCTTCTTGACCTACTCACCAGGATGGATCTTTGGGATCATTCACAACTCTCACTTGCACGTCCACTCAAGGTGCCACACCACAGACACACAGCACTCTGGGCCACAGGCTGACCCCAGTTGCTGCACTTAGATTCCTACACACACACACAAGCACAGAGAATAGAATTCCTCACCCAGGAGGAGAATTAGAAATTAGAAATTGAGCTCCTGGTGTGGGTTGTCTCCCAGCCCCTGCAGCTTCACATCACCTGGGACAGCCCCAGGGAGGCCAGGGTAGAGGTTGTGCTTCTACATTGGCTACTGATGTTCCCTTGCTTGCCCAGGACCCTCTGTTTTTTTCTGGGCTTGTGGAGAGGGACCCATGATAGACCAAAGACACCTGTGATGATCCTAAGAGGAGCCAAGGCAAGGTGGTATTTGTCTCTCCCATCAACCATCATCTCTGTGTGCTCCTTTGTGCACAGGTGAGCTTTTATCACTTAACATCTAACAACATAATTGGCTTTACCAAAGCAAGTCACTATGGGAGCCAGCACAACATACCTCTTGAAGCAACAATGGATAAGAGACTTTTTTTTCCTTTTCCTAGTAAGTATCAGACTATCAGACTTTTTCTAAAGGTAGCATACAGATATTTTTTTTTTTACTCATTTCAAATTTACAGTATATTTGTTATCATTTCATCATAGTTCTATTATTGCTGTAATGGGGACTTTTCCAATCAGACAAAACCAATACTAGCAAGAAGCCAATTTAATTTTCTTGTCTTTGTTTTTGAGCAGGCAAACAAAATTATCATATCTTATTTCATTAAAATATTGGAACTACTAATTAGATTTTAAACTATGCATCGTTCATTTAATTCTTTAGCAAATTTTTCAAATTTATATCTAACTTGAATTTTTGCAATATTTAGTGCCCAAATTTTTGACGAGGTGAAGAAAAACAGCTCACTAACATAAAAATTAAAGCAGTGTATCAGAATTATGTGCTTAAATGCACTAACTAAATGTAGTTTTAAAATGCTTAGCAAGCTGAATGTATAAATTAAACAATGTAGTAGAAAAGGTATACCTAACTGCTGGATATTTGGATTGCCCTTTCAGCCACATTTATTGTTCAGTCTTCCATCAGGCCAGAGTAAAAGATTAAAGAAAATTTTAAAAATATTAAAATGAATGGGTACAGAATGAAGGGTTTTTTTTTATTTTTTTTTTCTCTTCCCTGCCCTCCCTACCCCCTTGTTACTTTGTTTTGGGTTTTGGTCTTTTGATGACGATTTCATCAATAAAAAGAGTTATGCCTCAATTTCCCAGTGAACCTGGAGAATTCTTTTTATACTTTCAGAATTTCTAGGCAGGAAACCTAGATTAAATGGCCCTGAAAACCACTTTAACAAATTCCAGAGCAGTTACACGCTTTGCCTTGTCTGCTTTATGTCTGCCATGTCAGACGTGTTGATCTCACAGAAACCAAGGCTCCCAGTGGATATGACTGGACTCAGTTCTTGTTCTGCCTTGTTCTGTGATGGCTTTGTGACAGAGAAAAAGATGTTACATTCACTCAGTTATGAGCTTCTTTTTTAATCCATCTCCCCTCACCTGTGCTGATATTTTCAGTGGGAGTTGCAGATGATTTGTCTTGTGCCGGTGCTTTGTAAATGCATTAATTCCCCAGAGGTGACGTACCATTAAATTCTCACTATGAGATGAAAACCTAGCACTTTACAGCAACAAAGCTTATCAATGTACACAGAATGACTTAAAAGGTGTGATAATGAATCCCCAGCTTTTGCATATTTATAGCAGGCATATTCTGCTTGTTTAGTTTTCGCTTCCAAAGCAATAGAAGAAGGCTGTTTTAATAACTACTGGTTTTCATTTTGAGAGAAAAAAAATCACAATACTTTCTATACTAACTAAAACTAATCTCCTTTAGTTAAATATTTACTGTAAAATTCCTAAAAAGCGAATAAGAAAGTTTCCAAAGCAAAATTTGATTGAGGGATGTGTTCTGCTTTTACATTAAGTGTAAGATCTCTGTTGTAAAGTGTTTCAAATTAAGTATGCTATTTTTGGTAAGATATCAGAGATGTTCAAGGGGGTATTAGATGACTTCTGGTACCTAATGACCAAAACACCTGTATGCTGTGTTTGACTACCTTCAAGAATTCAGGATTTAACAAACAGATAACGCTGAAGTCAAACAATGAATATGATAGAGGCTGCTGAAATGGAAAACCATGAGTGAAATAATGTAAAAAGAACTGCCAAGTACTTCTTTCAATGAATTTTTGTAATTCAGTGAGTCTGAATGTAAGTGCATTTCTATCTTTCCTACACATTCTTTAAAACTTTAGAAATGGTACTTGAAATATGTGAAAATAATTTGTTGTATTTCTTTGATTCATGGTACTTTTAGTCAAGGGTTTAAATTATAATTGCTTTTTGAACTTAATTTAGAAAATAAAATTAGTAAAAGCAATTGATAAAATCAAAAAGCCAGATGAAACTGTTACTTTCTAGCTCTTAAGTGATACTGAATATAATTTCCCATGAAATAGTACTGAGACAATAATTTCTATTATGTTAAGTATTATTACCAGGAAAGTAATGCAACCTTGATATGAAAACGTCAACAAGTAGACAATCCACCATCTCTCCTGACCATTCTTCTCTGTGGTCAGTACAACCACTGTTAGTTATGTAGTTCTGTCATCTCGGTTGTATTAGTCTGGTTTGATCTTTCTGTCTTTTACTTCAGTAATGGTGTTTTCCTTCAGCACAGTAAAAAGCTTTTTGTTAACCTTTTTGAAGCACCAAGTCACCTCTCTAGACAAACTAAGGAAGTTAAGCTCTTTAAATCTGTTGCTGGAAGTAATTTTCACCAGTTACTGCATTTTTATTGTGAATTGGTGTTCTCTGAAACTTCCAGTGACCACTTACATGATTTTAGCTGTCTTAAAATATAGACTAACAAGTACTGGATCTGTAGCTAAAACTACATTTAACTTCTTTCAAAATGTGTGTTGTTTGTTTTTTTTTTTTTCCTACTGCTGTGGGGGTTTTTATTTTTATTTTTTGGTGGTTTTTTTTGTTTAAATAACCCCACATGAACATTTAGGAAATTAATTAGCTACATCATGTTAACCCACACAATGTTCCTTAGGGGTATAAATATCTTTTCTTAGCTCTTAGTATGCCTGTCATGGCTGCTGTAGGTAGATTATGCATGTTCATTTATCTTTTTTCTTCCCCTGTTTTCTGGTCTTTCACATTGTATGTTTCTTCTTCATTGTGCTACTGGAATTGGGAATTTCCCCACATCCTATCAGTGCGGTCATTGCAGTATTGGAAAGTCATTTACTTTGTGAGTCTTTTATTTTGACTTGTTTAGATTTGAGTAAGAGTGTATCAAATTATTTTGCCGTAACTTTTGTTTAGTATAATTAATTTACATTTCAAGGACACTTATTCAGCTACATGGCAAAATCTGTACAAGTCTACAATGAGATAAGTTCACAGAGAATTTTTGCTTATGAAGTAGAAAGGAATAAATCTTTTTTTCTATAAAAATAAGATTCTTTTGTCCTAAGCTTCATATGTGACTGTTGATTGTGAATGGCTCCATTTTGGAAATTAACTTAAACCCTCTTTTCCAGGCTGATTTTCAATCTGTATGAAAACTTGGGTCCCATAATGGATCTTACATTAACACCCAAGAGTATAAAATACCCAACAGCGTTAATCACTGGCCTGTATTTTCCCATTTCTAAATTTAGGTTGTTTGTTCAAACCTAAGAATTTCAATCCAATAAAAACTATAATAATGAAATTAATATTTGACATCTTCCCACACATTGAATATATATTTAGCCTCTCTGAAAGAAGCTTTGATTTTTTTGAATGTATACTTTTGTCCCTGTACTAAAATTATATCTGTTATTAGCTTAATATTAGCCTATAACAAGTGATAAGGAAAGAGCAGGAGATAACATTCAAACTGTTTCCTTGTGAATGTGGCATGTAGAACCTCTAAGAGCTAGCTGTTTAATACAGCTGCTTTTCTAATATCTCTTTAAAATTAATAATCTAAGTAATTTGGCATATATATTGAGTTCAGCACATCCTTAAGATAAAACTGGCTGTTCCTCCCATTTTTTTGAGCCTTGAGGCTTTTTCTTTTTCAGTGTTTAACATTTAACAATAAATTCAAGGATTATTTTTAAACTTCCATCTCATAAAGGCAACATACATTATTAAGAGAGATTGGCCATCTTGTCTGTTTCTGTGTCTCAGAATTTAAAGCAAAACCCACAATTTCACTTAGAGTGAAAAAAAGAATATATGTATCTAAAGCAACCATACTTACCAAGAGTACAGAAGAATTAGATGCTAGGATAAAGGTCTGTCCTCAAGACTCTCATTCCAAAGTTTAGGTAGAATTTCTCAGTGTCGACGCAGCCGTTCGTTCTTCAGCTCTTGTTTGTGTTATACTTATTCAGTGCTAGGTCTTCCACAGTCCTTGTTCTAAGGCACCACTCTCCCAAGGCTGCCCAACTGCTAAGACAGGTGTTATCTATGTTGTTCTGATATTATGAAACTGATGCATCTTTCATAAACTTCATATTTTCCAATGCAAAAATATACATTTGGAAAACATTGAAGAAACCGTAGGTTTCACTAATGTCTAAACCAGATAGTAGCAATAGAGATGGAGCAGCAGAACATGGACCTAAGAATTTAAAATACACAAGTGATGGAGATATGCAAATTATATGGTGTGTTGGAGATATGAATAATCTACATGGAAATCACACAATTAGACTCATTTTAATTTTGGCACAGAGTGAAAGCATTCACTTGGTCAGTTTTTGCATGGGAAGAAATTGGAGACATCAAATAGTCTGGTAGTAGACATTTGCAGTCTCTTCATTATCTACTGTGCAACAGAAGAGTCCATTCAAGCTCAGCTCTGTGATGGATGATAGTCAAATATTAAGTGTAAGAGCTGTGTTTTAGAGATGTTTTCTGTCCAAGTTGCCGTTCTCATTTCTCTACGAAACCTAAAAAGACAGTCAAATGCTGACTTCAGAATAGCTTTTCCTTTTGATCACCCCACTGAGTGGCCCTATGGAGGTGTTTACGGAGAAGAACCCTAAATCAGCATTTGACACTATAGCTAAAAGACTATAGTTGAAGTGGCATTTGAACAAAGAATTGAGTGGACCCCATTTTGTGATTTATTTTTAGAGACGATCCCCATGTACTACTACTCAGTGTGTTCTGTGATAGTGTATATTCATAGTGCAAAAACTGTGGTGATACTGTTTTCCAGAACTGGGGATATTGAAGACTTCATGCCTGCTGAACTTGTTTTATTATGATATATCATATATTGATAGCAAAACAGAGCTAAGGCAGTCTGTCAGGGCAAGGGGCCAGCTTAGTGCCATGCAGAACGTTAATGGAAAACAAGTGGCTGTGCTTCTTTTTAAACTTGCAGATCCTGTGTCAGCTTATGAGAAAGATTTGTGTAAAAATCTATTGTGACACCGGTTTGTCTTGGGGCTGTACCATTTGTTCTCTAGCACTGCAGGCAGAGATTTCCAGCGCAGGGAGCAGGTGGAAGGTCTGAGGGTGACAGGCAGTGCTGTGCTGAATTGATGTAGCAAAGAAGCCAACTGATCATGAACCTACAGCTTTTCCAGGTAGCCATAGAGCAGAAACATCTATACCTGCTGTGCAGCTCTCTGGAGTTATAATACTGATTAGTAGGGGAGATTTTGAAAGCTGTTAGTGAGGGAAACACTGGGGTAGTGTATTAGACAGAATACTCTTCAGACAGGGAATGCAGAGGGTTTTGTTGGTTCCAGTGAGGTGGTTTAAATGAGACATCCTGTAGAAAACTGTGATGCACATGTGAAACTCAAGAAGTGGATAGCCAAGAAGCAAAGATTTTGAGGATCCCTGTAGGTTAAGTCTGGGGCCTTGTTTTATCAATGAATTCATTTTAGAGTTCACTTCATAAACTGAATTGAATGGTAAGATTGGCAATGATTGTGTTTTCCTATTCTCACAAATACTAAACTTTTAGGAAGAATTAATGGTACAACAAGCCAAAGGGAAGCAGAATAAAACTTAAAGATAGCTGACTGGTCCCACGTGACTTTCAGTGATAAGAAAAAAATGTTTTATCTATAAGCAGAATCCAGCGAGAATACTGATGCTGCCAAATGTGGAATTGTACATCATTTCTTCCTGGGCCAAAAAAAGGTAGTGCTCCTCTAACTGTGTCTTTGGAGGAGAACCCAGAAAGACTAAGGCACTAAGGGCAAAGCAAAGAGGGCATTTGATTGGCCTCTGCAATCTGAATTAAGAAAACACTTTATCTCCAAATAGGAATACTCAACTTGAGGAAAATCAGAGCAATGAAACTAAAGCAAAATGAAATTGATGAATTTGCACTGTTCGGAGATGATTTTGCTAAGTCCCTTCAAGGATAATGCTATGAATGTCATTGCAAATATATCACTGTTTCTTACTGAACTCTGCAAAATATGTAAAGCTAAGTTTCAATCTTTGTAATAGATATTTGTCTTCTACTCTCAACGTACAAAATACTAATTTTAAAAATATACAAATATTTTTTTTCTTTCCTATACTGTAGTGAAAGCAGAAAATGGTTTAAATACATTCCTTATAGTCACACTGGGCTTCAGGCTGGACAAGAAAGGCCCCGGTCACCAGCTACTGGGCAACGTGCTCGTCCTCTTCACCTTCAAATATCTGTACTTGGGAAAAATCTGCAGTGAAAGGCAGCCAAGAGCTGAACTCAGCAGAGCAGCAGCAGAAGCAGCTTGAGGAAGTACCAACAGATGATGTCAGAATATTTTAGCTTTGAGTGGTAGCCAGTATTGGAGGCCTTGCAGGTTATTTCATGTGGGAAGAAAAACTGGCAAGATACTCATATAGATGGGTAATTAGGAAAAAAATGTAATGTCATCCAAGATTTACATGAGGACTGTCACAAAGAATGTGCTAGGAACAAACAGCAAGTGTTAACTTTCTCCTTAGGGAGTCACATAAGGGTATTCTCAAGGTATAACTTTATTAGATCTAAAAGAGGGTAAATTAGATCAAGCATAATACTTTTTTAACTGAGCTGTGCTTCTTACCTTATCTGCCTTTGATATGCACACACGCACTTAAATGTGGGTGAAATCAGTGAATTTCATACATTAGAAATCCTAGAAAACCCCACAAGGCCCTAGCCACTTACTGATTCTCAGCCAGATGACTTCTTGTTATGAGTTACTATTATGAAATAATAGAAAATATGTTTAAAAAGTATCTTGATAAGCTACCCCTGTATTAAGGAGAAGCCAAGTATATTTGACTTTGGTTTCAGACCTTAGTTTAACACGTTCTTTAAAACTTAATTGTTAAAATTCCACAGCTTCTCTGGGAAATTTATTCTAGGCCTTCATCACCCTTCCTGTTAAAATGCTTTTTTCTTGTGTAACTGAATTTTCCTTACCCACAGGTAAAGATTACATGTTCTTATTCTGGCCTTAATGCAACTGCGGAGGGTATCTTTCTTCTTGCAGTTCCCATTTAATGATTAAAGTGTATCGTAACTCCTCAAAACCCTCTCTAGATTAAATTATTTTTCAGTTATAGCCTACAAATAGACAATTAGTTGTGCTTCATACCATCTTCACTTTCAGTTCACTTTTCCATATTTTTCTTCTGGCTAATTTCTATCCTGTTCTCCCCTAAGCAAAATCACACAAACAGAGAATACAACTAGAAAATCTTGATGCCAAAGACTACCTTTGTAGTCTTCGTAAAGCATTTGGCTCATAAATGATCAGTAAAGCTATACTAAAAAAAAGTATTGCTTTTTTAAAAAAAAAATTTTTCTACTTTAAATTCATAGCCACCCTGAAAACACTTAACAAATATAGACTTCTTGTATTGTAATACAGATGGTTTGAAATTAATCTTCAACGACAAATTACAAGTTCTCTACAAAACCTTCCACATCAGATATAAAGAATCCAATTTAAAACAAAACAAAACCTATTAAAAAAAAGCTTCACAGTGGGAGAGCTGGGTCTGAAAGGTGACTGCCTCATACCTTCATATTGTCTTTGTAATTATTAATTAATTAGTAGTTAATAATATCAGAGAAGGAAAATGTTCTTCAAGGAAGTCAACAATCTGACTTTTACCTTTTTAAGAGAAGTTTCTTTGGATAATTTGAGGTCGTTTTTTCCCAGTTGTTTTACATTTAAGTGGTAATTTATGGACGTGTAGGAAATACATGTAGCTATTTATTATATTTTTCTTTAAACTACTTTTTTTTAATTTTAGTTGTTAGTCTTTATCTAACATTTTCTTTGAGTTAGCACAAGCTGATGATGGAAGGAAAAACAAAGGTATTAGAGCTTTTTCCCAGATACTCCCAGCAGGCAATGTGCTCTGAGAAAACCCAAACTCTCCTACATCTTAGAGTACTCAGAGCTGTCAAGACTCTGTAGGGCCTCTCTTAGTATATTTTCAAATATATCTTCAAATAAGAATTAACTGCTTCATGAATACAAAAAGATAATAAGTCAGTAAGAAGTACGTCAGAAGATCTTAATAGAATTCACAGAAAATTTTATTTCTTCCCTTGAAATTGTACTTGAAGCACTGGTATATGCTAAAAATAAATTTGTTAGCTTCTGATTTCCTCTTATTTTTAATGAGTGGTTCATTCAAAAACATCTTCCATTGTCAGCGAAAAACTGTTAATACATTGAATTTTCTTGAGAATGCTTTGAGTAGATTTCAGATAGAATGTTACTATTTTCAAGGTACATGTGGACTTTGTTTAAAAAGAAAAAAAGTCTGTGTTATCTTCTTCAAATCAAACAAAACCCCCAGATGAACCATCTTTGCTCCAAAATGTTGTGTAATGTTTAAACCATGTAATTAAATGGACTCATGAAGAATTAAAATGAAACAGTCATCAGAGATTTAAATTACCAAGTTCCTTGTGGAATGATACTGATTATGCCAGGGTTAAAAATTTGTGCCTAACTGTTTTGGTTAATAGTCATAAATAGTTGGGGTAATGCTTCCCAAACTGCTTATACACACAAAACTTGATTCTCTGTGACTTTGTATTTTGTGCAGTTATTTGCACTTATTATATTTATATATTTAAAAAAATACACATGTGCAGAGAGTATTTGAAAGACTAACTGCTTCATGCTTTTATTTAGTCATATGCAATTGTTAAAAATAGTGTTTTAAACTATCATGAAAAAGCAAACCCTCAGATTTAATTTCTTGACCATTTTGGTATATACCTGAAGTTGGAAAGGCAGTTTTCAAAGAACCAGTCTGGGGAAAAAAACTGTAGAAAATAAACATAATTTTAAAACATTCATTATTGTAGGAAACCACCCCAGCTGTAATGAGCTGCTGTGTATAATATACTTTTACAATAGTAGCAGCAGTAGAGCAATTTCTTTGTGACTTACTCTCTCTTAGAAATGAATGTAACCAGAATAAAAGTGAGATTTTTTTTTTTCCTTTTGAATTACATAGAGGTAGGAATGTAGAGAAAGCATAGTATACTGAAGTGTCTCATAGTCCCAGAAAATAAAGCTGATGCT
>JAOXNG010000021.1:98238037-98251708 GCA_028566535.1 Scolopax minor
GAAGGTGCTCTGGATGCAGCCCTGAGTGATGTGCTCTGGGCAATCCTGCTTTACCAGGGGAGTTGGACTAGATGATCTTGAGAGGTCCCTTCTAACTGACAATTCCATGATTCCATGCTGGAGCTTATTAAAAAAAAACCTAAAGGAATTATTTTTAGCAGGTGAAAAAGATATCCGTTTTTATAGTTTCTATAGAAATTAATTATTTTTTAATTATTTAATTTTTTTTTTATCTGACTTTTTAAAGCAAGAGGGATAGTTAAAGTTTTCTTATAAATATTTTTAAAGCTAAAATACTCTTATAGTGAGAAATACTGGAGAACTTAATTTTTAAATGGAATCTAACAGCTGTTTATTGCTTTCTGAACTAATAGGACAATACTTTGGAAGATCTGTTAATCCTTTTGAAGAAACACAATAACACTTAGAAGAGTGTTCTGAGCCCAGATTCACCTGGGCAGGCTTTGGAGAACAGTTTCTCCTTGTGTAACTGCCCAGAACTGGCCATATGGCTTATGCCATTTGGTGTCAATGTGACCATGTTTTCCTATTCAATAGTATTTAAACTTTATAGTAAATTCATGGGTAAATTAAGGAAAAAAAGAGTTTGAACTAGCTTCTTGAAAGTAATTATGTTGTTGAACTGCAAAATTTTCATTACCTGTCCTTCCTTATTTATCTCTTTCTTCTTTTCTTTTTCTCTGGGTTTCATTAATCTATCAGTTCTTCATTAGAATAAATTTCACGCAGGTTTATTTCTGTTGTCTGTAACAAATCACTGTTATTCTATTTCTACTGAAGGAGTTACTTAAAGCCTATGATGGAGAATACGGACCATTAACTCACTTTGCTAACAGTAGTTTCCCTCTCTCCTAAAAGCCTGGATGAAACTGTGTGGAAAAACATTACACAGCTCTCTTTATATTTCTTTGTCCAGTTGAAATATGTATTTTTTTGGTCATGGTAGTTTGGTAGCAACTATTATTTCTGCTCAAATCAGTATTTTCTATCATGCCTTTGTCCTTATTTAATTTTAAGGCAACATCTGTTACTAAGTATTTACTTTCATATACCCCTACAAGTAATGCCTTTGTATCTCATTATTACAGTTACAACTTAATACTGTTAATTTATTTCTTTCTGCAAAAGAAGTATCAGAAATTTAAAAAAAAAAAAAAGGAATTAAATCCAACCAACTTAATACTATTAATTTATTTCTTTCTGCAAAAGAAATATCAGGAATTAAAAAAAAAAAAGTAATTAAATCCAATTTCTGTCATCTAATTTGGTGAAAAGTTTGAAACAAAAAACACTATCACTTTTTTTAATGTTGCCAAAATTATGTAGACAAAAATAACTAAGTGTGACTTTTTATGCATATTTTCATGTAAAGCAAACTGGTTTGCCCTTTTCTGACCATGCCATAATTTTAAAATAAAATCTGACCCTAACCTGTTGCCCTGTTATTTGCAGTAAGATGCTGCCTTGAAATGGCTAAAGCTCATGGGCTGCTAAAAAGTGCAACCCATGAGAAATGTCATGTGTTCTGCAAACGAAAAAAAAAACCCTCTTGCTCTATATGCAGTCTGACATTAAAATTATTCTTATATTCATTCTTTTATTTTGATCTCTATAAGTCAAAAACTTTGAAAACTTTAAATTATCCTCAGGATGGGGTAACTGATATTTTAGAGCAAAGGCAGGAAAACTTATGGTGGAAAATTTCATTCTATTAATTCTGCCTGTGAACGCATTTGTGGGTTGAAACTTTTGTGCTCTAAATCTTTCTTTTCATCTTTTAATTACAACTTTCTGAATTCAAAACAACCACAATATATTCAGTTATTTATACAATGATTATCTTTTATACCTTTTCTCCATATATTTTTTTATGTCAAGACTTTATATGTCTTTTTTTCTTTTCCAGCAACCTTATTCATCACTACATGAAACAAACAATTTCTAGTTCACTTGATAAACAACAATTGAAATGCTTTGGATTACCTTTTGAAGTATAAGTATTTAATGACCAAAATTATGTCTAGAACTGTTAGGATTTTCGTTAATATAAATCAACCCTTTCAAAAATTAAAATGTAAATAAATAGAAATCTAAGGAGCTTAACAAATAATCAAGATGAGGCTCTAATACAACAATTAATGCTTCTAATATCTTGTTTCATTGATAAAGTGTCATTGCACTTATGTGTGACTTCTTGGCTGAAACAAGGTTGATATTTACATATGTCACCTTTTATTTTCATCATTATAGAGAGATAAAGTATTCATTCATTGTAAAGTCTTGTTCAGTTTACAAACTTGTCAGTCTACCCTAGAAAAACTGCCATTTCTTATAATGTCTTTCCACAGTGGATTTTAGGGTCTTTACTCTAGCCTCCATGCGGTATTTGTCCAGGCCTTCTTGTAGCTGATTCTTGCAATTTGTGGCTTAATTTGAAAATTATTGAAAATAAATTATTGAAGGAATGAGTGTTTCTGGGTTTATATAATTATTTCATCACATGCTTTTCGTGAGCATAAGTAGATCATTAATATATATTCAGATTCCAAACACATCTAAAGCAGGGCACCTTGCCTGGATTATAACTGCTATTATAAGAGGGGAGATCTCATGTTGCTGGTCTTCCTGCATGAAACTTACCTTGTATGATCCCTTCCTGCCTAATATTGCTCCTTGATTAAACTCTTGCTAAATGCTGAGATAAATTAGAATGGTAATGTATCTGCTAATTGTGTTTTATTATGATTAAAGCTTTTAAAAGTCTGATTTCTACTACTAGTTACTGCCAGTTGTTGTTCTTTACTATTGTGTTAGAATCAGAATACGTGAAACTTCTTAAAGCAGTTCTACTCTTACTATGTTATATACCAAGTAAAATAATAAAGATGCCCCCCAAAGCTGTAGAAACCCTAGTCTAGATGATCCTATCAGAGAAAATGGAAGAAATCATGTTAATTCATTCTCAGTCAGTAAAGAAAGAGTACAACTTTTTATCAGATCAAAAATTAAATCACCAGTATTAAACATAGAGGTTGTATATAGATTGAAAAGCTGTCCATCACGTTAATGAACTCACAGCTCCTCTTCAACCATTCCTGCAGAAAAGCCTGAGAATACATTAGTTTTGCAGAATATAATAACATGGCATGTCAAGAAGTTCCAGAGTTAAGTTGCATCCACTGAGAATCCTCTGTCTCTATACTACAGACATGTCTGATGGTTGAAGCTTCTTTGATGTTGGCAAACCCTCTGTTAAATAAAGAGAAAGGCAGAGAGACTGTTAGACTGTTCAGTTACTAATATTAAAAAAAAACAAAACCCAAAACCAACAAAAAAAACCCCCACTACCAGAACTGAGTAGAAACTTTCCTGACCATGTGACTTCAAATGCTTTTTCTGATGTCAGTCTCATGGAACCTACACCATTTTCTCTAGCTGATGGTTTCTTGAAGAACTGTGTGCAACTGGGACACAGTGTGAAGAATTATCTATGCAAAGCAATAATTTTAATTTTTTTCCAGGATTTTCCAGGATTACATAATCTAAAACTTCTTTTTAAAATAGAGAAGGTATATTGGGAATGTACTAAGAATATATTGAGAGTGGCTGGTATTATTTAGACTGGTCCTAAGTTTATTTGCCATAAATGCAGATTTATGAATGTTTAGTTTATATTCACAATACAGAGGAATATTGTTAGTGCTTCAAGATAAATACTACTAATTCGTGCATTCGTGCATAGCTACGCCATAGTTTGGGCATAATTGATATTTATTTTGAACCTTTGCAAGCTTTAAATAGGAAAATTACCTTTTCCTCAATACCTTCATTGTTTTGAAAGTTTAAAATTCTAAAATGAAAATAGACATGATAGTTAAAAGTATAGGTAGTCTGTGAATGAGCTTTGAAAGTAAAGAGAGGCCATTTAAGTTTCATATGATAAGAAAATGTCAGAAGATGCAAAAAACCATTAATAACTCAATATAGCATCATTTTGAAAGAGTACAAGCAGGTAAGACAGCAGTCTTTCAAGGACATACAAAAGCTTTTCTTTAAAGGTAAAATAGTGAAGGATTGAGTATGTGACTGGATGAATAGTAGATGACATATCTAAGAGATGCTTTCAGAAAGGGACTCCAAGGTTTAAACATATTTTGGAAAAGAGATACTCAAATCAAAGATGATTCTTTTTCCTCCCACGTTATGGAACTCAGTAGCAGTGGATGATAATAATACTTCATAGCGGTGGATAAAGGAGAACTCTGACAGCATTAAAACAGAGGAAGATAAAGGTCACGGAAAAGAATTCACTTGGGTGTCTGTTCATCTATTTTCAGTCTGAATTATAACAAAAGTTGGAGCTAAAAAAAATTAAAATATTAAAATCTAATATTTCGGTAAATTCCAAAATACTAGCAGGTAAAGGTTTTAAGCATATTAACATGTAAAAGTATATACATACATTTATAAATGTACTAAAGGACTTGGTATGCCTGAACCACTCAAGGTAATAAATGGTTTTACTTATTTGAGAAATTTGTTCCTTTTTTCCCATCTGGAAAGATAAAATCAGACAGTCTTGTTTTACAGGGAATTGGATTTATTTTGTTATGACAGCATGTCATGCAACCACCATCTGTTAAAAAACACTTGACAGTTCATTGGGGGAAGCAGAAACTAAAACCTGGGCCATGTTTAACAAGGCCTGTAGATATTCAGGAAAATGTGCCAAGTTCCAGCCACGTGAAACCTGCTCTGTTTGAAGAGACAGCATTTCTCTGGGTAAATGACACCCTTGCCTGATACTGGTGGGAGGATGATGGGACAGAAGAAGGTAGAGGCTGGAGAAAAAAATTTTGCAAAGGTCAACATCCATCTGGGGAGATGGTTCTGTGCTCCGAGTAAGGTCTCAGCTCACTTTTACTGATGTCCCAAGCAAAATACTTAGGCATTCTGTCTGTCTGTCTGTCTGTCTGTGAAAGGAGGTAGCTTCACTGCAATATGTTTGTGCTGAAACCAGGATGGCAAAGGCAGCGTTCTCCGCTGTGTGCTGCGGTTGTTACCCTGAGGTTCAAGTTTAATAAACTTGATATGCTGAATAACTGTATCAGTCATACAGCTTGTTTTCTCATGTAATTCAGTAGTCCAAATTGAACCTCACCTCCACTAACGTAGCTACATTTCTGTGCTAAAAGTAGTAAATAGTTGGGTTTGTTTTTTTTTTTTCCCTGAAAAAATGGAAGAAATGTTAGTAGGAAGATTATTTACTTTAAGGAACAGCAGCGTAGAGGCAGGCTGCTTTTCTAGCAAGAACAGCTTTTCACTATAACAGTATTTCAATGCTGACACTTTCCAAGAAATTACAGAATTAAATTCTCAGAATAAAATGTGTGTTTACTAGCTAGTATAAACTTGGTCTGAAAGCCTTTATTCACACACAGAAATCTTTATCGATCTAAGTAATATTAGTGAAATTACCAGTACTGGCTCTTGGTCTGGAGTGTTTTCAAGATGGTGAGTTCCAGATTATATACTTTTGTCCAGCTGAACTGGGTTTTTACTTATGCTTGGGTATTATTTATTTATCAGGAAATAATAAGCAAAACATATTTTTAATTGTGCCTGCAAAAACACCTCCAAGATTATCATAATCTCACTTTACCTAGTTTAAAGAATGTTTTCTGGGACAAACAGTATACGATACAATAAGTAGTGTTAAAAAGATATGAAGAATGAGATTGTTCCTTTACTTTTCTGTATTTTTGAAATATTCTACATGCCAAAATATTAAAAAAAAAAAAAAAGAAGAAGAACAAAGACAAATGTAATTGATGCAGTTTTTCTACTTCAAGAAGAATCTATACTCAGGTAAAGCATTTACAAGTGCTTTACAAGTTATATTTTTGTAGTGCTGTAATACAGTTTTTTATTTCTTTAAATTTTCTCTTGTAAAACTTAGGATTTCAATATAAATTAATTGTCGCTGATGCTGCCAAAAGAGACAAAGATTTATAGCTCTTACCATCTGACTGTATGTATCCTGCTTGTCACGACTCTTTGTGCCACTGTCTAATTTGAAAACATAGCTCTGTGTGGGAAAACCAGCCCCTTTTTCCATCTAATCTCTCATCACCTTTCAGCTGTAATACTGTCATCTGTAACCCACTCAGGTTTGTGTAATATATTTTGTGCAGCTGAAATATTCCAGCTAACTAATTTTTTTTTATTCAGGAAGAACGTTCTGTCCTATCCTTAAGGGTTTCTCCAAAATCTTTTCAGATTAAAAATGTGATTCACACATTTCTACTAGCTCTGTTCTTCTGTGAAGGGAAGAGAAAGACAGAAGGAGTGTAATCAGGCAAGGACACACGTGTATATCTGCAAGATAGAAAGCACATGTGTGTTTGGGTTTTCTGTGTATTCTCAGTGTTGGGCTTTGATACTTTGTCTTTTCTTTATGACTAATTACTTTTAATTCCACAATATTCCTTAAAAACCTTTTTTACAACTGAAGAAGTAAAAAGTGTAAATTGAATGCTCAAATTGTTTTGAAAGGACTATAAGGTTACCTATTTCTATACATAGTATTATTTAAATATCTGACAGTCTGGAGAGAGAAGGAACAAAGGACAAAAGGAATGAAACAGTTTAGGATACCTTCTATTTCTACCTGAAAGCACAAAATAGAGATTCTGAGCCTCGTTTGCATGAGCACATATTCAGCTGGTTACAAATGCATTTCTCTGTGGGGTTTTCTGTATATTTTTGTATATTTACCCTTGTAAAATATTTCTGTATTATAGTTGGGTTCTTGATTTTTGTTTATTCCAAGTCATGTTCCGGACAGAGCTTAAACGAGATTTTATTTTCTTATACTATCTTAGACTTGCAGTGGTATGGTGTGAATATTTCAGAAGGTGACTTCATGAAATGTTGTTTTCCCTGTCTGCGAAAGGCTATAGATCCTAGTGTATCCGTAAAAATAGGACTGACCATGGATAATCAATCATTTATTTTCCCACAGAAGCAAAACATGGTTGTTTTTTTTTTTTTTTATCACAGCCAAGGAAAATAAACAATACACTCAATAAATCAGTTATATCGGGCTTCAAAAGAATGATAATAATTTATACTGTTTTAAGAAAAAAATTTGAATATACATATGCTTAAATTGAAGCCATGGAAGTTAAAAAACAGGAAAAGCAAGGAGTCATTTTTACAGCTGCATGTCTAATTTTTTTTTATTCCTTTACTTTGCAGTGACCCAGGGTGGGGATGCAATTGCATCTGATACATGTCCTGATCCTGGAATTCCTGAAAATGGGAAAAGGGTGGGCTCTGACTTCAGGTAGGCACATTTAGTTTTCTATATGACCAATATTTCCTGTTACATACACATAGAATGTGCAACTATGGACATATATATTGCTTCCCTAGTTTTAAATGTGTTCTTTGTCAAAATAGCTTCAGTACATTGCATATCTTGGAATTTTTTTTTTGCCTATTTCTTTTTTAAATCAATGCATTTTAAGTAGGAATTTTAGAGCATAATAATCTTGTCTGTGTGAGAAAGGCAGAACTTTTTGGACAGCATAGAAGCAGCAGCAGAGAGAATTGTCTGTTTTCCCAATATATACAAGATAAAATGCTTGGGAAACATGGCAAATTCTGTGAATGAGGCTGTGATGAATGCCATCTCCTTGCTTTTTTTTTTCTTTTTTTTGTTTTCAGCTTTTGTTATATTCCTTAAAAAAAAAAAAAAGATGACGAGGTCAAATGGACCCCTATGGAGAAAGAAGGAAAGTTGCTCTTTCCCTGTTGTGGAAAAAAAGCAGAGACTTGGAGGTGTGGCAAAGAGGGTCAGAGAAGGGAGGTGGGAGCCTCCAGCTCATGCAGAGATTTATAAATTGCTCAGCAGGGAATGGACAGCCAGGCCTAAGAGCAAATGGGATGGAAAACTTCATAGGAATTAGAGGGAATTGTGTAAAGTTCTCTGCAACTCCAGTTCTCTGCAAGTTAATCAAACCTTTCCCCTGAATCAATTCTCTTACAAGCTAGGACATAACTGACAGGAACAATATTTTAAAAAATATTTTGGAATTTTTGTCTATTTGCCCTCAAAGGTTTTTGAGAACTCATAAGCAACTCCCAACGTTAAGAGAATCAGCTAGATGCAAAGTCATGATTTCATTGTCAACAGGGCAGAAGTTAAATGTATTTTAAAAAATAATGAAATGCACTAAGCTTTTCAATAAATAGGCTACTGAGAGCCAAGGTGTCCAGAAGATGTTTGCTAGTATCCTGTTCTATATATTCTGATTCAATGTGGCAAGTACAGCTGCTGCAATCAAAATTGTATTATACAAAAATGTAATATGCACTTGCTGTCCAAAGGTCTGCTCTTTTAGGGAAACAAACGTAAGTTTTTTCTAGGTGTTGATTAATGCTTGATATATTGAGGAGAGAAACATCACCTGGTAGAAGACTAGGTAAAAATGGAGTAGTGAAATATCACTCTTTGTAAAGATGTATTAAAGTGTCTGCATGTATTTGTCTAAGGGATACCTGTATACTTCCACTGTTATTTTAAAGAGTATTTTACTTTACTATTTAACAGTTATGGCTCTGTTTCCCTCCTCTGCTTGAGTCTCTCCTCATAGCCATAGAGAGTGCAGAGCACACCTCTTCTTCTGAATTCCTCCAAATTCAAATGTTTGGTTGAAAGAATTAAGGGCAGCATCTAGGATCACTCTTATTAAGAGAGAAAAGCACCTCTGGAAAGAGGTCTAATTTATTATGTGAATCTATGAATGTACAGATTTTGTTTGCTCATGATACTTGTGAGCTGAGCAGACTCTCATCTAGTTATGGTCCAAGTCAGTGGCAGATGAACAATTGTTAAGCAACAACAGCAGGAACAGCAAGTCTAAGACAACTGGCAAACTGAAAGAATTACTTCTTTTCCCCTCTAAACTGTAGTCTGCAATTTGAAAGAGCAAGGGATCTAAAATAATTTTGGTGAAACAGGTCCAAAGATCCAAACATGTGAGCCCCAAAATGGGAGATAAAATTCCCAGCAGTGCATGAAAATATCAAGAAGAGAGAAAGCTCAAAATAACCTTAAAGCTTAAAGTATATTTAAGAAATCTGAGGGAATTTAATGTCAAGAAACCTTGCAAAACATAAATAACTGTATTTTGAACATAGTTTCTTATGAATGAATGTGGGTTAAAGTTATCTTAAATGTCTGGAGCTTACTTATGAGTAATGCTTACTGAGTTGACAAAGCAAGGCTATTCTCATCCTTACTTCAACCTCTAATATTTTCATTTCACTTAATGTATCTTACTGCTCATGGGGATAAATTAATGCATAGTGTTCAAAAATAGTACAAGCAACACCATAGAAGAGAGGATAAATAAAACACATTAATATACTTTGATCATTTACTATTTGTGTGCATGTTTTGGCCCTCTAATTCTGAATACTATTTGAAAGAAACAATAAAATTTTATTTTCATCCTAAACCTTACTTCTTATCTGAAAACTAATTATGCAACAGCAACTGTTTTTCATGTACTGTAAACATCTTTTTTTTTTTTTTACATCTATTTAAAACATATCTTAGCTATCTTAAAGTTAGCTATCTATATCTAGCTTGACATTTAAATAGAGAATTTGGCTGGATTTAGTTTTTCTTTCTCTGAAATGACAAATCTAGTTCTTCGAAAAGAGAAGGGAAAATAATATAGCTGCTGCTTTCATTTCTCAAATGTAGTGAAAATTCTGTGGAGAGTTAAGAAAGGCAATGTGTTTTCTTTTTGAAGAGGAAAGTATACACACCAGAAGGAACTATTGTTCTTGTCAGGAGAATGACAACTGTGGATATTAATCTGAACTAAAACATATGAAAATGCACATTATTCAAAATCTTTTCCAGTCTGCTGAAAAACATGTTGTGAGTGGGATTGATGGAAAAGCAGAGGATTTGTTTTGAAGACAGCCTGAGACCCAACTGATTCAGTGATGACGAGTTCTTTGAAAATGGTTTCCTTGTTTTCAGCATAATAATGGCATTCATTCTAATATCATAAAGCAAACAAAAATGTATTGAAATCTTAACCTTTTCATTCTGTCCTCCTGCCATGCATTTACTGTGTTCAGTTCAGGATGTAGAAGAGGTGATTTTCAGTGATTTAAAATTACCCAGTGGATATTTGGATACATTTTGAGGAAGAAATGGCAACTCAGACTTCGCTAAATGAATGAGAACCTAATCAATACAATTTGGGGGTCAATATCACATTTTACTTTTATGTGAGATCTCAAAACAGTAGATTGTTTAAATGAAATGTAAAGTGGATATAAACAATAACATTTTAGCTCTCCTTAAATATTATATGGTATGTGCAGTACTGTGAAAATACAATCATTTTCCATAATTCCACTGACACTTGTAACAAACATAGCTTTTTAATTGTCAAAATAGCTTTTTAAAATTAAACAAATTTTCTTATGTTTATTATTTCACAGGGATTTTTTTCTTTTTAAAATGTGGCTTCTTTCAATCAAATTCTAGCCTTCTTTATAAAAGCACAAACTTTGCTTTGAAACAGTTCAAGTTTAAAATAGAAAAAGAAAAAAAAAGGAAATGAACTTCTTCCCCTTGTTGAAAGTTTACATACACAATTTACAAAACAAAACAAAACACAACCAGTGCCCAAAGATTTGATCAGCGACTGGGAAGCTAAAGATGAGAAAAACAGACATTTGTTGTTAACAATTATAAATTAAGTAAAGTAACAGTTTCCCTTGAAATCACAGATAAGTAAGTTAACAGCTTTAAAAGGATGACTGCTTTTTAAATGGAAAATTTCAAGCAGAATCATAGAATCAAATCATAGAATAATTTGGGTTTGAGGGGACCTTTAAAGTTCATCTAGTCCAACCTGACTGTGAATGTTTCCAGGGATGGGGAATCTACCATCTCTCTCATCAAAGCTGTTCTACTACCCTCATTGTAAAAAAAATTTTCCTTATAACTACTCTAAATCTACCCTCTTTTAGTTTAAAGTCATTATCCATTGGCCTGTCCCAACAGGCCCTGCTAAAATGTTTGTCCCTAACTTTCCTGTTCTCCCCTTTTAAGTATGAAAAGGCTGCAGTAAGGTCTCCTGGGAGCCTTCTCTTCTCAAATATGAACAGCACCAACACTCTCGGCTTGGTGTCATCTGCTGAGGGTGCACTCAATAATCCCACGGTCATTGAAGAAGATATTGAAAAGTACTGGACCTCAGAGACCCCTGAGGGACATCACTTCTCAGTGATCTCCATTTGGACATTGAGTTGTTGACCACTATTAGCTCAGTAACTGAGGTCTTCACCTGACTGCCATTAACTATTCAAATATCATGGAGAGGGGCTTTGTGACTACATCAGCCAATTGCCTCAGGACTCTGAGATGCATCTCTCAGATTTCCATACATTCAGGTTCCTTAGGCGGTCACAAACCTGATCTTCTCTTACAGTGGGAGGGAATTTGTTCCCTCAGTCCCTATCTTGCAGTCCATCCAATTGAGAGGGGTGGGGAAAGGTTGCCAGTAAAGACTGAGGCAAACAGGTACTTGCCCTTGAAGGGTAAGAATGAGTTGGATGTTAGTGAATCAGATTATTTGCTATTTTCGATTATTTGCTATTCTCCACAGCACAATTTTAGCCATGGCTTTCTGACTGCCATCTAGCAATCCCCTGGTGTTTAGGAATCAATGACTCAGAAGAACCAAACTGAAAAATCTGCTTTATCACAATCACTTAGTTCACTGCATGGGATTACCAAACACAGATGTAAATGTCCAAGAAAGCTAACAACAAAACCCGTTGATAATGATCAGGAATAAGGAATGCCAGGAATAATAAGTGGAAGCAGAAACGTAAATTCTGTTTAGGAAAGCTCTATTTGAGATAAACAATAACTATATACAGTTTTTAAATTTTTCATAGATGCTGGTCAGCATTGCTCAGTAAGCAATGATTTATATCTGAAAAAAAAAAAGTATTGTAAAGCATTCCAAACAGACACATTTCAAAGTTACAAGTGTAACAGTCAAATTTATGGCCTAATGAAATTTATCATTTAGCATATTTTTAACATGATAGTTCAGCTAGGTTAGGAATATTTAATGAGTTATTAAAATTTACTGAAATTAATATTTCCTGAATGTACATGTTGATACATTACCCTATCTAACTACTTATTCTCTCTTTTAAGATAATATAGAGAAGTTGAAATTATTTGTGAAGTAAATTTTGTTGGCTGAAAGAACAGTGATTATATATTTTCTTAAAACATATATCTCTTTATGCATTCATTGAAGTCATAGTTTAAAGCATCCCACTTATTATCACAATTGCTTTGTATTTCTAACCTTCTTTAAAAGGTGGACAAAATAAATAGTAGACCTGTTCCTTATAGTTTTTTCATGAATATAGTAATGATGGAGTAGAATTTCCCACCTTAAATTCTTTGTTTAGACCTAGAAATATTTTGTCATTTAGTGCTATTTAGATTTATTTGAGGAAGATTAAATTTAAAATACATTTTGTTTCCTCCTTCCTCCCATTTTTCTCCTAGGGTGGGTGCAAGTGTGCAGTTCTCCTGTGACGATAATTATGTTCTGCAAGGTTCTAAGAGCATCACTTGTCAGAGAGTGACAGATACACTGGCTGCCTGGAGTGACCACAGGCCAATCTGCAGAGGTAGGTCTATTCTTTGGAATTTTTCCTGAAGTTTCAAAGGGTAATTTATAGTTTCTGCTTAGAAATGCAATGAAACAATGTCCAAAACAAAGCAAAAAAACAAATATAAATATATATATATAAAATTTATTTTGTGTCTTTACATATATATATATATAAGTTCATACATATCCAAAGATCTTTCTGTCTTGAACCACACAAGCAAAGATGCAGAAACAGTATCAATTTAGAGAGCTAATTTCCTTTTTGTAGTTTTCATTTCACTTAATCTTCTTTTTGTCCTGTTAAGCATATTTTAAATAGAACTAGTTAGTTAGGTTTAGATTAAACTTTTCCAATTAAATTCCTAAATAGAATATCCTCATAATCATATTGTGTTCCTGCCAGTCACAGATATTTACATAGTCCTCATTTTTTGGTAAATTCCCTTCTCTTTCATCTATTGTGATCAACCTTGCAAATGACCCAACCTTTTGACTTCTAAATGTTTTCTCATTATGTTCTGAAACAACAAGTTTCTCCCCCTGCTTTTAAGGAGGAGAGACTGTAGAGGGACGGATTTGTAACACCTGGACCTAAACTTTTGCTTGTTCAAGAGTGAGCTAAAGCCTAATCTTACTTATATAAAACTCATATATTTATATCAAAAGGTTTCATTATCTAGCTATTTTATAATACCAAAAGAAAAAAAAAAACCAACATTCTCCTGTTGCCAGAAGAGTTTTTTTGACTTATATAATTACATGTGATATACTTGCAAATTATGCTTTCTTCTTTAAAGAGTATAAACAGTTGTGGTGGAAAAAAAAGAACCAGAATCTAAATATAGCTCCATATGCTCACGTTTTCTCCTGGTGAACTCCCAAGATGCGAAGTGGTGGCCACCTAAAGAAC
>JAOXNG010000021.1:98254437-98271626 GCA_028566535.1 Scolopax minor
CCTACAAAATTCAAATAGGGGAAGGATAAGAGAGTAATGGCTTGACTGAAAAAATATCTGACAGAGTCGTTTACTAGCCATTCTTCTTTGTGGATATAAACTGTATTCAGAAGCTTATTGCTGCGAAGTTACACCTCTGGATCAGTTCCTACTGTGGTAGACCTTGTGCAGAGTGAATTGAAAAGAAATTAATAACTATTAATTGTCTGCTAGTTGCAGTGCTGGAGGTACGGTGCCTCTACCAGTTACTGCAGTTAGAATATTCTCTAATTCAGATCCTATGAATCTGCTTTTTTGGCTTGCTTTTTTGTTCTAGCAATTAAAAGAATCTATTTTGCTTGATACAGCAATTCTGTATTACTAGCAGGCAGCATACAGTGGCATCTTCAATGTGATTAGTTCTTTTTGTCCCTGTTAAGCACAGGTAGCTTGGTAAAAATTGTCAGTGAAGATATGGTAGAATTATCTATGTGAATGAGGGTGGGTTTTGGTTTTTGTTTTTTTTTTGGCTTCTACTGAGATCGTTATGAAAGATTTCCATGTGATGTGCCTGAGACTTAAGTGAAATTCATGAAAGTATATTAAGACAGTTTTTATCATAAACATAGAGAGACATTTTCACAGAAAACTGATATAAGGATAGAAAATCTGAAAGCAATTTTGCTCTTCTTTCCTTATTTCCTATTTGTACCAATCACACTTCTTTTAATGTGGAAGGTCAGGCTTCCTCCAGACAAGCTTTTGAGGTTAAAAAATGCTCATATTTCATTCTTCAGAGTGGAGGCAGCCACAGAGAAAGATGAAAAGTTAAATTTTCCAAAGTACCAGAAATATGTTGGTTGCTTTTATCCAATATTTGGAGAAAGAATGACCAAGTTTTTAAGGAATGTAGTAATTCCTCCTGCCAATACTGAAACTTAAGTAACTGAAAAATCTAAATTAACATGAAAAGTTAATGGAAATTATATGGATAAATTCTGAAATTCAGATATTTGAAGATATTCAGGATCTAAATACTTAGAAATTATGTGATCTCGACTCTTTATTTTAGCATGTTGCCAAAGTGGTGTAGTGTCATAAACATGACAGTGGAATTTTTAAATATCTGAGTTCTGTAACTGCATTTGATGTCCCTGGAACTTCTATGTCTAAATATTTTTAAAATACTTTGAGATATTGAAATATTTTGAAAGGCTTGAATATTTTGATCCATCGCTAATGCTCTTTGTAAAAAAACTTAAGTTGTAAAGTCATTTATTTTCAAGTTCTTAACTATATAGATTTGCTGAATGTGACAGAGGAATTGTGATGATTACACAATTGAATCTTTGCTTTACAAATACCAGGCTACTGTCTAGAAACATTTTATGTTTTTTTCTTTCTAATTTTATTTCCTCTGGTATAAAGAGCTAAGATACAGCAGAAGTTCATGGTTAGGGTAAGGACATACTGTTACACAGAGCTAAACATTGTGATATATGTTTTTTTCTCTCTCCTGCCATGGAGAAATCATGGAGAGGACATACTTGCCCTTAGATTTGTACAGAGAAGGCTCCCTCCATCCACTTGAAGAGGGTAAATCTCTCTCTAAGCAGAATATTAACATGATAATTCTGATAAATGTATTTACATAGAGTAAGTTAAATGTTGGGCTGATTATTTGAAAACCACCTGTTTCCTTCCTCTGCAGGTTATTTTTGACCGGTTTTCTTGACTGGCTCAAATATCCTCAAAGGCAGATTCTTATAGAACATAAAGACATAATACTTGCACAGCAAGTTGTAATCAATGCTATGACAATTTTATAATGTTTATTTTAAACAGATCAACTGATCAAAAGTAATCTGTTTTGTTGTTTACCATTTTAGCTAGAACATGTGGTTCTAACTTACGTGGACCAAGTGGGATTATCACATCACCAAATTACCCAGTTCAGTATGAAGACAATGCACACTGCGTGTGGGTCATTACAACAACTGATCCAGAAAAGGTATGGTGTTTCTCTTTGTTTCAATTTAAACTGTATAAATTTGGATCTCTCTTAAAATAATTTCATACCTAGTTGCACAAATGTATTAACACATACAAGCATGTATGTTCATTTAAACACAAAACTGACCAGAGATGTTAAGAGAATATATTGAATGTTAGGGAAAAAAAAAAAAAAAAGGTAATATCTGTGAAAGTCTTCACTCAGAGTAATAGGCCTCAAAGTTTTCAAGTTATAAATACATTTTCTAATGAAATACATAAAATCACATTCAAAACCACACATTATTAAATGAGTCTAGAGTGGATTTTTCCAGTTGTATCTTGATACTAACTCATTGTTGAATCTATTTTATTTAGTGTAGCAATTAGAAGTGACTATATGTCACTAGTTGACCTTTGACTTCAAAACTATTAAATTTTAGATAAAGCATTAAATCACTTTGCATTTGTTAATATGGACAAGCATTTAAAATATGAAAAATTCCTGATCAATGCTTGCACTCAAATTTATATTCAGTAATATGCAGTCTCTTTGATTGTGCAAAATGCAGTATAGTTTTATAAGAGAAAACTGTAGTGTGCATCAAAAGAAAATAAGTCAAATTCCTACTGATAGAAGAGTCTTGGCATCTTAGTGATTTTTTATTCACTTTATTCAAAAGTGTTCTATTCATTTTTAATTTTTCATTTTTCTTCCCTTAATTTTCAAGAATTTTAATTAAGTGTTGTTTTTCATATTTATAACGAAATGAAGATAGTAACGTCCTTGCTGATTGCAAGAAAATTTAACCAGAATAATACAAAAAAAATGGTACTGACTCTGCGGTGCTATTTATTAAAGTGTACAGTGTATGTTTTCTATAGAAGCTAAGATGTGAAAAACAATAGAGCTCAGTCTAATATAATAATGCACAAGTTCTACTCATTCTGTACAACATGTCTTTCTCAATGGATTTAGGATTTTAGTAGGATAGAACTCAATGAGATTGGTGAGGATTAATTTATTACTTTGTTCACTGGACTCGAAAAGGCACTCGTAAGTAGTATTCTGCAGGCAGGTTGATAGTCCATCAGTCACAAGAAGACACTGAAAGAATTACAAACTTAGACAGATCAATTCTTTTATTATGTTCAAAATGAAGAGGTATGAGTACAAGGCTTGGAGATTTCACCCAGAAAAAAATCCACACTATTACATCCATCTGGGTGGAAAGTAAAAAGTTATAACTGACATATTGACAATCCCAATGGAAGAAAAAGAGGTGGAGCTTTAAGTCTTTCAGTTCTGGACAGGATGGGCAATAGGAAATGAATTGTCTTTTTATTAATATTTTTATTAATCTAGCAGTGCAACAAAGAAAGATTATTTTCTCAATTTCATGTATCTTGGAAAGATGGGTATTTGCTTTAGGACCATTGAAAATGTCAAGTCTTAAAATCAAACATCTCTATGGTTTACAGAATCCTCAAGTTGCTTTCACATAAAGTTTACATTATTTTTTCACAAGTCTGCCTTATCTTTATCAGTGCGTATCAATATAAAACTGATATTGGGACTTTTATCCCCAAATAGCTGAATCTAGAGTTAACACATAATCTTTGGGATAATAAAAGGTAGGGCAGAAAATGCTTTTACTTTACAGAGTATCTGACTGAAATGGGACTTTTTTCCTACTTCTTCCTGAAGAAAAATATCTTGCTGGCATTTTGAAAACTGTGAACTTTAAAAAATCAATTACAAAAATAATTTCCAGGTTTCCAAAATAATAAATTGATTTTAAGATGTGCTGAAAGTTGTGCAGATTTTCATCCCTGACTTTTGTTGGAGTTGTGAATGACAGAAATCTTGAAAACTGAACTGTGTATTGAAGGTCTGATTTTAAGATTATATTGAGAAGCCTCCTCTTTTGCCCTTTAGATTTGAGAATATTTATCAGAATGCTTAGGGTCTGTGATTGATTTTCTTTCCCAAGAAGGTAGACAGTTCATGACATGGTTTTACTCTGTATCTTAAATTACTTTTGACTTATTCTAGCAGTGAATTTGTGTCCCTTCACCAGGTCAGTTTACACATAGAATTTTACAAAGTAGGACTGCACATTCAGTGCAGTTTAAAGATAGTCTACTTAAAGAGATTCCCTTGCACAGAAAAAAAAAAAAAAAGGAAGATAATATCCTGGAATATTTTAAAGAATAAACTAAAAATAAAAATGACACGTAACATTTTCCAAATTTTGCATTCTGGTGCTGGTGGGGGCAGATTTGAATGGCAATTCAAAATGAAAACAAATTTCAGCTTCCTATGGGGACAGTAGGATAGTTTCAGGTTTTAACCAAAGAGGTTGTTGTTAGTTAAATGGTTTTGGACTGTTTATTTGCCTTTCTGAGCAACACAAAAATCGGAGTTTAGCTTGATTCTTCTCCTATTCAAAGGTGTTTCTGTTAATGCTCTGCTTAATTTGAAGAGCTGATTTTCTTCTCTTTCCATTTATTTGTTTCCTCTGGGTCCTGCTATTGTAGCTTCTGATCAGCATCACACTGAGTCACTTATTAGACTTGCAAATACTTGCTGTAATTTTTCATAATTCTACATTTATTTAGTTGTTCTGTTATGTGTGTTCTCAACTTTTTAGAATCCTTGTACTTTGTACTATTTTTCTGTTGTCTTCATCTCTTTCTTGCTGTTAGTACAATCTTTTCAGTATGTTCTCAGCACAATTCTATCTCTTGCTGTTTCAATTCATTCTCCAGGCGGCAGGTTTTTTTGTAAGACTTAGTGCTTTGGAGTTCCTGCTGCTTTCACTATTTTGGTAACACTGCTGGGTACAAGGGCTCCAGTTTTCAACTCCAGTGTCTTTGGGAGGGCAAGGTTTGGTGGCATTTCAGGAGTGATGCCTGGTTTTGTGCAGCATTTTCCTGACAGACTGCAGATTGTGCTCCCGTAGATGTGCCATGGGCTGCAAGAGTTCAAAGTTTAATGACCTGAGAAATAAAGAGTGTTTTCCAATTGCAGTTTGTTGTTCGTTTTGTTCTGTTTTGTTTTTTTTCCTGAAGAATGTACTTTGGCCACAGTACAAACCAGAGACATTAAGGATCTGTTTGGGCCTTAAAAACTTTCTTCTTCTTTACAAAAAAAGGTATTCACTGAAGTTACATAAGATGTTGGACTTAGAGGGAGGGTGGGAAACTTCACATACAGTTCTATAGGGCTGAGCCTTCAGGTTTTTGTATAAAGTTGAACCATACCTTAGCATGTTGTCATAAAATGGCATTTCTGATCTATTGCCTTTCAAAGCACATAGCTGGGGAACTTCAGAAGAACATTCTTGCTCAGGAAAACTTTCCCCAGTGCACAGCTAGGAAATCCACATACTGTTAAGGTTGATTTTGATGTAATTTCTTTTAAGATAATTCTTTCTGCAATATGCTCTAGAAGATTAGTCTTACTAAGCAGGCTATTATAATATGCATGAGGCTGTCTTGCTAATTCATGGATTGGGTCAAAGTTTGTGGTAGCTCAGATCTCATCTATTAATGACACCCCTGTCTTGCTCAGATTATTACTTCCATGTAAGTAGTTTATATATAATATGTAATGATTTGCAATATATTCAGAACCTTTGTTTCAATGGGTAAATCTACTCCAGTTAGATGCCATTGTTGTGTGTAAATTATTTAATATTAGAATGGGTTTTAGAAAGTGTGGCTGCTCAGACCATCCTGCCACAAGTCAGAGAATGTTTGTCAGAGTGTCTGACACCTACAGCACCTGTAATGTAACAGTACAGGTGTCTGTCTGACTGGGGAAGGAAACCCTTGCTGGGCACCATGTGTCACGTCTCTACAGAGATTACCAGTGTGCTGCCACAGTATTGATTTTTACCTGTAGAACTTAGTCTCTCTTACTCAGAGTTTTGGGTTGGAGAGATCCCGATCTCTACAGAGAGAGATCAGGATGTAGATCTAAGAACTACTTTCACTAAACTTTTGTATATTCTTGGCAATGTATAGACTCATGCTAGCGATTTACTCAATTCGTACTATTTGGTAAGCCTCAGGATAGATTGAATAGCATGAAAGAAAAGGTCATTGTGAATTTAGACTTGACTCATTCATACATCCTGTGCCACCTAGATCGTACAACTATGCTAGGAACTCCCTGAAAGGATGATTTCCCGTGGTGTGTTGCAAATGGAAGCACAGTTTTGTATGCTGTTTTGTCCCTCACACCATGTTAAAACTGAATTTTATACCATATATTAATGTGAAAATTTAAACTTCCTTAATTTTCATTTACTGGAACAGTGTCTTTAATTTTAGGGACATATGGCATCATTGACAAAGGATTAACACAGTTTAGAATTGAAATTATTAAGGTCTCAGTTATGAAACAAACAAATATAATGAAGTTCCCTCCTGCTTTGAAATGGGCTTATGTATTATTATTTTTTAATAAAGCATTATAATTTAGAACACAAAGTATAACTAAGGCTATTATATGAGAAAGCTAATGTTGCAGTATAACCATGAGATTTTAAACTTCCAGTGTCCTAAAATCTTGTAGAAGACTTCCAGGGTAGCCTTGATTCTATACAGTCTTAAATACATTTCAGAAACAACCAAAAGAGTGTGTATATTTTAATACAATGTGCAAAATGTACTTACAAGCCTACTGGAAAAACCTTGTTATATATAACTCACTACAGTGTATCTTCATGCTCAATTTGCATTTAAATACAAAAATTATAACAGAATTCTATATACATACAACTGACATTAGAAAAAAATATATATTGCACAAAACCAATCACAGGTTGTGATTGCTGTGTTTTGTGTATACTTATTCAGCATTATAATTTCTGTTAATGCTGATATTTCTACCTTTCAAGACATCATGTGAGAGAGATGTAGTAGCAGAGCTTCTATAGAATATTTTCTTAATAAGCTTACTGAACCTATATTGGAGGATACTGTAACACAAGTAGGGCTGGACAGAAAACTCAGATCTAGCATGGCAGATATTTTGGATGAAATTTGATTTGCACATATGGGTGCTACATCTCTGAACTCCAATTATGCTTGATGGAAAAATAGTCAGTAAAGTCAAAAAAATAATGCATGTCATCCTAAAACAGTTGATCAGCTAAATCACTGTTTGGGCTTTGTGCACTCTCACTGGATCAGAACCAAAAGGGATTAAGACATATGTACACAGCTTTGTGGAATAAAGTATGTTATTTTAGATAAATGAGAGGGGTCCCATAATGGCCATATGTGGAATGAAAAAGTATAACTTTGGATTAGGAGTATATTAGGTGTAACTAAAAGAAAAAAAATATCTCTCCTACATTAATATATCTATTTCCATCTGTATATAACTGATACACCTAAATCAAAATGGCTTTCTATATTGAATTCAGATGTCTCATTTGTGCATTCATTACAAGTTTTGACTTTTGCTGTTTTTAAGAACTCTTGGAGGTACTGATGGAAGAGGGACACTTGGGATCAGGATGTTTAAATGATCCAAGCATAAATTTCCCACAGTGCAGGAGAGTGCAGTATTTCCTGGTATGGGGGGAAAGGTAACTGAGTGAGCATTCTTAATGCTTTGGGCATTATTTCTGGTGGCATTTGCTTTATCTATTTTTCTCAGCTGATTTCTAACATTAAATGCAGAAACACAGTTTCCTTCCTAAGGCAATTGCCGCAAATAGAGGCTGGCAGTTATATTCCTTGTTGCTTACTTTCCCTCTGACCTTCATCCTTCCGTGCTGTTTTTGAATGAAGGACACTAAGTACTGAGCCCTGTCTGTGTTCAGTATCTCAGATTTGCTTTCAGGATAGCAGCTAGGTTTATTCTACCGAGATTTAGCTGTGGGGTATGAATTTATGAGGCTCAGATGGATCTAAGTATGACATACCTAGTAGGAAATGGCAATTTAGGGAAACTTAGGACATGAAGGAATGGAAAAACTGAAGAAGGAGACTTAGCAGTAAATTTGCTATGATATTATCTTTGATTTTACAGTAAATCTGTATTTCAGAAAGGCAGTTGGAATATATTAGCTGGTAATGCAATGCTCAAGATAAACAAGTAATTCAGCCTCCAAACAAAGTGAATGTATTAGAATGTGGCAAAGTTTTATTTGTCAAGATTAAGCAATATGTATGTGACTTAATGGAAACTAGTGAAAAACAAAAAAACCTAAAAACCTTCAATGTTATCAAGACTATTTTGTCAAATACAAAATTATGACATTTTCAAAGTTCTAATGCTTCTGTTTCTCATGTTCTAATATGAGGTCAAGGATAAAGAAGAGAGAATTCTTGCTTTCCTGAGAGCGCAATATGTAATATTTTCACTGTGATAAGTTTGTATTGTATTTGCATGAATAAGAATTATATAAATCCATTATTGTCATTATATTTGCTTTTCTCCAGCCTGGATGGCTGTTAAATCCATCATTATTTTACCTGTATCTTGTGAAACAAAAAAAGCTATTCCTTTTAAAATTCATTTATTTTATAGCTAAAACAACACCCTGATCAAAAAATACAAAAAACCCACAGAATTGTAGAACAGATAAGCATACCTTTTTGTTTTAGTATTGCCAGAGTTGTCTTTAAAGGTTAAACAACACACAAACTAACCCCACAAAACCCCAACAATTACAGTGACTACACTTTCAGCATTGGTATTTATCAATATCCAGCCACTGCTATATACGTACTTCTGTTGCTGAAAGTTGGGTTCTTGCCTTCAACTTTTTTCTTAGAGGAACTTATCTACTGCAACTGCACTTAGAATTTCTCCGTTGTATCCTTCCTGCACTATGGTTTTTGTCCTTTCATCTTGCTCTGCCTCAGTTTCTTCTTCTTTGCTGTTTTGATCTCCATCAATACGTTTCTTTTATCTTTCTTTAAACTTTTCTTATTTTCTTATTTTTTATTTTGTGTATTTTCAGAAAGGAAAAGATTCATATACAAACATCAAATATAGAATCCTAATGGTTTTCATGGTTTAAATGGAGCTTAAACACCATGGCCAACTGAAATTTTTACTTTTTTTTAATCAGAAGGAAAGAGTAAGTTTTTGTTCATAGTTTATTAATGTGATTACAGTCTTATTCAGTGTAAGAATGTACCAGCTGTTGTGGTGACATATTATTCCACAAAATATATACATTTAATTTCTTCATAGTGAAAAGACTTCAGACAACTTTACAAAATGGAGAATCAATCAGGTTTCTCAAGCCATAAGTGAATATCCATTAAACATGCTTAAATGTAACCTTAAGTACTTTGTATCTACACATTATAGAAGATAAATGAACTTAATATTATTACTCCTACACATACATACACATGCACTCTTGCACAAAGACATGTAAAATAAACAACTGAATGCTTTACCTACACCATCCCAAAGCATATAAATATAGCAACATACACTCATCAATGTTCTTTCATTTAATTCAGGATATGGCCTGACAGGAAAAACTCAGAGCATGCATTAGATGAGGACATTGTGCCATTATTAAAAAAAAAAAAATAGAAAACCCCCAAACCTATAATTAAATCTTCACATACCTTTCTTATTTTGTTTGTTCTACAAGTTAGTTGAAAATGTTTGCAGCTATTTGGAGTATAACAGATCTGATAATGTTCTTGGATGTTGTCTTTGTTTATATTTTTCTTTTCTCTTTTTTCTTTTTTCCCCTGTTTACTTTTTTCTTAGTTCATCAGGTATTTTACATAAATTACCTTTGTGCAGACCCTGTGCAGCTTGATGGGGTTGATAATGAGGATGACTAAACCCACATTTACTGCACCAGGAGACAAGTGCTACAGGATAATTTATTCACTTACAGTCCTGGGTTACCTCATAGAGCATGTTCATTTGCTTTGCCATCAAACACAGGTGGTCAGAGTTCCTTTGTGCCTGTGTAGCTGCTCTTCTGAATCTTTTCTTGGGTACCTTTTCTACTGGGAAAATGCTGGCAATTTCCTATAATGGGCAAATAATAGGAAATTCTAAGAAATCCACAGACTGCATAGTGAAACGTATATACTTGGGGGAAAATAATTATATTATTTTAAAAATAGATTAGTGTTTTCTGAAAATTATTACAATTCCTTTAATTTTTTCTTAGCAATACTATAGATTTGGTGTTTGGGATCAAGGTAAATAGAAGTCTCCAGGCATTTACATAATAAATTACCATCAGCACTTCCTTTAATTAACTCACTTTGGTATATTACTAAACAGGAGCTTCACGTTATAAGTAAAGAGCCATTGGGGAGAATAGTAAATGGAGAACCAAATCACCACACGTATGTTAAATTGTGCAAATCTCAGGTTTCAGGAAGGTGATGTTAAAGGAGAAAGAAGTAATTCTACTTACTGGAATTTTTACTTTGTGTGGAAAATATGATAGAGTTTGCAGTAAGTTATTATATAACAAAAATTTTTGAAAGTGCCATGTGGCAAAAATGGCACTCGAGCTCATTTGATAGCTGAGATTCAGCACGAAAAAAGCAAGCTCCAAGGTCTCTGTGGGGCCTGTATTAACTCCTCAATAATTTAAAGCCTTTAAGTGCACTGCCTAAACTAGTTCTAACATTTTAGGATCTTTCTGTCTTCAAAGTCAACACCTCAAAGTGTGTCATAGCCCATTTAAAATCAGATTTTCCTCCTAGCTTTCATTAAGTAAAATAAAACTGGAACGATCAACGCTGACTGTGACAGGTGGACAGTGAACTTCTCATACATGTGAGCATTTGGATATATCTGTTTGCAATATGCAGGGCTACTAATGTCTAATGGAGTAATGTCTTTAAGTTTTGGAAATGTAAACGAAATAATTTAGTTGGAGCTCTTTAAAAAATATGAAATGCCCCACAAATTTAATGCTACTTTTGAAGTAAATAGAGACAAAAAATTAGTTCCTAAAATGTGATCTCAACAAGAATCAAGGTAGGTATTAATACACCTATTGCATATTGTGAAAGGGATTAATATAGGTTACCATACAGATTAGTCAGCTGCTTGATCCAAGAAAGACATGCATAGATTGGAAGTATGTTAGAGAACGATGGTTTGTCAGTTGCTGAATTGTATTAATTTATTTTTTTTTATAAAAATAGTTAAGAAGCACCACCACAAAGAGTCAGAACTAAGATTGTGATCCTTCCTATCCTCAGCTCACATTGCCCTACTTGGCTTGTGAACATTGACTCTATGACTAGATCCCCAGACTCTTCACACAAGCTTTTAAACATGGCTTTCAATTCAGCAGACAATCTCTAAGACCTCTTGAGAACTACCATGAACCTTAAGGTCTATACCAGTCAGTCTTTCACATGCCTACATGAGAGAAATTTTTGAAAAAGTCTAAGTTTCTTAATACTTAAACTTTGCAAGACTATGCGGGGCAAAAGTGTAACTTCCCTTGTAAAACATGGCACTGTAGCTTCTATATATCCCCCTTAAAGCTTCAAATGTGACAATAGCTTTTAGGAATCAGATCTGCACATGCCTAATGCTCATCTGCTGTACCAGAAAATATCAAGTGCTTGCTTATGACATCTCTGGTTATTTCTCTGCCTCTGTATAGAATTTGACTTTGCATAAATGTCCAATATTTTCCGTAAGAAGCAAACTGAGATTTTTTTCTCATTTTCTCATTTCTCATTTTTCTCATTTCTGACATTTTCCATTTTTGTTACAAGATAGAGCATGCAATGAAATGCTGAGTTCAGTAACCTGTCTCAGCTCTGCATCCAGTGGAAGAATGGTTTAGACAGAGCTTGTCAGGTCGGCCAACCTATTTTCATGAAGCAATCATCTCAACATTTGACTCTTCATTTATTTAATAGGTAACTATTAGCACTGCTCCAGGCTCACTGGAAAGGATACAAGTGAAGAGGTTACAACACAATGCAGATGTTTTTTTGTAAACAGAGCAGTACAGGGTTCTGGCTGGAGGGCAGGGAACCTTGCAGTTTTCTGCACTGTCACGTTGCCCTCGTGATGGATTTGAGCACTATAAACTCCCTTCCTGATCCAGGGCTTAATCACAAACTCACAGGAAGAGCACTTTCACAAAGAGGAGAGTACATTCATACCATAAATGCAAATAAAGCAAAAGAATTTCACTGCAGATTTGCCTTATATTTCTTGCCCAAATTTTGTTTTTTCTTACCAGTTAAACATGTACTGCATATCATTTTTGGGTTTTTTTTTCCATAGAGAGCTTTATGCCTTAAGCTCAATAGTTAGTCCCTCTCTAGCCTTTTCGATTATAGGCCTTTGCTGCTTCTAGGAGAAAGAAGATGTTTTGAAAACTGGGCAGCAGAAGGTCCCCTTCCAAATTTTTAAAATGTGATGAGCCTGAGTGGAATTAACACGTTAGAAGCAGCTGATTCAGAATAAGCTTGAAACATTGCAGAAGTTGTGCTTGTGCTACAAAGCATTGTGCCTACTTTCTCCTATTTTTCTATGCACTAGATCCATATATACAGAAATATATACATATATACATACTTTTTTTTTTTAAATCTAAACTTTACCTTTTGAAGCAATAACTGAACTAGAATAAAATAGTTTAGATAGATGCAACTGTGCACTTTTTCAGTTAATTATGCCTTCATGCATATCAGAGGAACTGTTGGCTGTCTCTGTGGAAAAAAAAAAAAAAGATATGATTGGTTAGACTCTTGAAAGTAATGTAAGAAAATTAAATTTAGCAGTTATCATTAGGAAATCTCAGTGTGATTCTGTGCTAAGCACAATTCTTGTTTCTTGCCTGTTTATTATGATAAGCAGAGAATCTGGTGGCTGTTTTTATTACACTTGGTTAAATTAAATACTAGTGTTATTTGTCCTATGGCTGAATTTCAGCAAGTTCATATGCAAAAACAAATCTGCATTCAAAAATTTTCCAACAGCTTGGGGGAATTTTTTTCCCAATGTTGCATATATGTGAAGAAGAAATGTACTGTTTCCACCTGAGTGTATCTTGTGGTGTATAAAAGATGATATACATAAATATAATTTTGCAGATCCTCCTAGTTATTGAAGCATTTAAACACATCACTATAATAACCTTTGTGCATGAAAACATTTCTTATAATTTACTACAATTTTCTCATAATGAAAAGCTATATGTTGTGGAGAAATCCAAATTGCTACATGAAATATCCCATCTGATAAAATTATCGTGTCAAGAAAATCTGACTTTGATCAAATAAAAAAATTCCAAGATGAAATCTTAACTTGTTCTGGATCACCCCTTCTTTAGCAATTGGTGTCTATTTTCTCTCACCTCCCATTTAATGGACTCTACTGGTTTAGAGTAGAATGAGATCTATTTTATTTTTTTAACATTTTTGTATGTTTTTTATCAATGGTAATTGTACCATGTAATGTAAAACTCTAGCTTATTTTCAGAGCTCTCTGGGTGTTCATGTTCACAAACTTTAATCAATATTACTGTTAATCACAAAACAGTATGCAGATTTGATCTTTAGAGGCTAACAGCATTTGGCATCCTCTTTGTGATGATCAGTTGTAAATTCTTTAAGGGGTTAATGTACCTCCATGAAGTTGTGCACACATTTCTGCTCTCAGAGATCATCTCTTTGCACCTTTCATTGTGTCCCAGAGCTACAGTCACTCCTGTATTAGGCTAAAAGAAGCAGATGTGAGTTAACTGTGAGTTAAGAGAAGGAACCACAGCACGAGATCCCACCTTAGGAAAGGGGAGATGGTGAAGAAGCTTTTTTTTCTGGACATAGAAAAACATTTAATTTCTTCCAGTTGTCTTACTGAGAAGAAGGAAAATGGAGCTGAAAATATTGCAGGTATTTTAGTATTTAGACATTAAAATCACAAGACATTAAAATCATTGTGCCTTTGAGTTTTTCATGCCTTTCAAGAAAGGAATCACCTGTTAGTATGATCAGCCCTCTTTCCAGATGGCAGTTAATTAGGATGAAATTTCCCAGCATAGTTTTCCTCATCTTCCCCATAGATGGTAACTTTAGCATTATGACAAAAGGCAATATTTTTAACCTAGTGAAGAGTTTAATAATTTAAGTAAGTTATCACTGGAACATAATTTACTTATTAATCTTTCTGAAATGTGCATAACAAAGATATCACCTGTGCACCATGGTAAAGCATTCAGAATTAAGTGAGGCATAAACAGAGGTAATGAGTTGTAGGTGGTTCTTGTTGGTATGAAAGAGAAGGAAGACCAGCTCATTACAGTAGAAACTTATTTCTGCCTAAGGAGGAAGACATCTTAGGAGTTCATTCATCACTAATCAGATCTTATTTCAAATTTGCTATTAAAATGGGCAGAAGAAGATGACGGATCACGTAGGGCATGGGAAGTTTGAAATTATGGAAGTAAGAAATTTACATTTTTTTCTGAATTTTATCAAGACTCTTATTTTTCTTTTATGGCTGTTCTGTTATGCAAGGCACAGGACCTCTGTTGTTATGGAGTTCACAGACTGTGAATGGAGAGTTTCTTTCGTGCAGATTTTACTCTCTCTAAAGAAGTCATTCTTCTAAGCAACATTCTCTGTGTTTAATTATCGGCATAAGTAGCTGGCAATAAAGTACAAGTCAAGAAGATAAAAAGTCTAATTTATATCTTCTGTCAAAATTCAGAAATTTCTAGAAGGAAAAATTTAGGGATTTTAAATACAACTGAAAAACACATTGTGTGTTTTAACACCTTTCTTGAGTTCACCTGGAGATCTTGCAAAAACTAGCATCTGCAGAGCATAAGCAGAATCTGAGAGTGTAGCAAAAGGCCTATTTAGAGTTATACTGAATTCCATCCGTGGTACTGATTTCTGCAACAAGCTTCTTTTTGATTTAAACAGTTTCTTTTTATTTACTCTATAAAAATGAGGTAGAAGAATCCTATCGCAGATGTGTTTCTAGTTTCTGTGCAATCCTTTGAATTTGATCAGTATCCAGGCAATTGAAAAACCCTTGTTTGGTCATTTTTGCTGGTTTACTTGTTTCCTTCAGTCACTTTGAGTCCTGTGGTTATGCTGAGTATATCTTTATTGCTGTTTCAAAAATATTCCTGTAAGAATTTTCTTATAAAGTTCTGTGATCTCTCAAGTTTTGTATTGCACCTCTGTTGGTAACAATCTTTGTTTTCAGCATACTTATTTTCCATTCATGTGTTTTGGGTTTTATTTGTTTCTTTGTTTTTGTTTTTGTTTTCTTTTTTTTTAACTTGGCCCAATCAAAATGCAGTTGCTGAATTGGATCTCCAATAATATTGCTTATCTTTGTAATGTTTTATGTTTAACAGTGGGATTACAGACAATTTTAAAGAATTTACAACTTTTCATTTAAGCTCTGTAAAATCCTAATTATGGTTCCTAAAGGTATTGGATTATACAAACAGAAATTTACAAAAGAAGGGCCAAAAAAGTATTTTTATACATATGCCTTATGGTAAAAATATGGCATTCTGCAGGAAATGTAATGCTTACCTGGAAATATGTCACTACACTGTGTCTGCCATTAGAATTTGGACTTCAGTGTGCCTGGGCTTCTTGTTCAAACAGTTAAGAAATGTGTGTTTAAAAATCAAGAGTATCTTTTAAGACCATAAATTATGACATACTTTCTTCTAGAAAGCCATTATAGTAGTATTTAAATTATCTTCCAAAATCCAAAGATTAAAAGGTCAGATTCTCTTTAAAATTATATGACAGCTTTAACAGATATGAATAATACTTGGAGATATAAGTATTTAATTATTGTCTTCAATTGTTTTCAATTGACTTTTGCACAGTTTCACCATACAGGGATCAAAGACTTGTGCAGTATTTTTTAACCCCTATAGTGTGGTTCCAGGTATTGTTCTATTAATGACTAGCAACATGTCAGTTTGAAAGATAATTAATTCAGTTCACCTTAGAGAAATACCCTTCCTTCTTACTCTTCTTGAATAAGACAGATGAAATTTGCATTAGTAGATATGCAATAATAGCTTTCAAAAAATTATATCAGTAACACTACATTATTGTTATTATCATTATTATTATTATTACTGTGGTGTTTATAGAATTCTATGGGTGCTAGCAGCTAAAAATTATCAAAATTATAGCAATTTTTTTTCCTACCACAGCTCTGCATGCATCAGAAACAACCTGTAGTTGTTTCACAAATTAAGCTTCAAAATTCTGAAGGCCTGGGGAAATCTGGAACTTTTGCTTCCTGGTAGTAATCTGAATCTTTGTGCCTTCACCTGAGGCAGAAAACTGATCAGTCTATATATACACCTTGTAATTCATTGAATTTATTTTCAATTGGCAATTATAGAGTGGGTTAGTCTGAATTAGCTACAATGAAAAGGAAGACAGCAAAAAGATACTGTATTGGAGAAACCGATGTTTTGAATGTCAGTAACAGAAGCACTTTTTGGTGCTGTGGGAAAATGCTAATATTAGAGTCCGAAGGTCTCTGATGATGCATAGCCTTGACCTTCTTGGCCACCAGGTCCCATTGCTGGCTCCTGGGCATCCTGTTGTCCCCCAGGGCTCCCAGGTCTTTCTCCTCAGAGCTGCTCTCCAGCTTAATGCTCTTTTAAACTCAGCGCTTTCACACTCGAAAGAAATGATAGTGTGGTCTTGTGGGTTTTGTTTTTTTTTTGTTGTTGTTTTTTTTTTCTGGGGTAACTTTTCCCTCTCTATTTCGTGGTGCTCTCCAAGAGCAGTTAAAACTCAGCAGTGAGGTTTCCTTCCCTTTTCAAAGCCCTTCCTGTGCTTCCAAGCCCTCTTGCTGCTGCAGCTCAAAAACTTTTCTGTTGTTGCGAGTAAAATACAGAACTAGTTTCTGCTCTTATTTAAAAAGCAGGAGTTCAAAATGTCATTTGGGGAAGGAGTTTAAGCCTGGGAGGGTGGGGAGAGTTGACAGTGGCTGTGTGCTGTCCCCTGCTGGGATGTGGGGTCTCCCAGTGTTTGGGCTGCTGTGGGGTGGGATGCTGCCCTGGTTTTGGGCTCTCTCTGTGACCTGCTGGCTCTTTGGTGGGTTGTGTGTGGCCTGGGTGGTTTTTTTCTTTTTTTTTGGGCCATGGGGATCTGTCTACTGCTGAGGTGGGAGGACCGGGGGCCTCAAGATGGCAGCATGGAACAGGCAAAGGCAGCCCTTGGTC
>JAOXNG010000021.1:98272029-98290506 GCA_028566535.1 Scolopax minor
AAGACACCACCCCCTGCGCCTCAGAGCCTCCTGAGCACCCCCTCCCCACACGACCCCCCGCTGGTCACCCCACCGCAGCCCCACACCGTCTCGGTGATGACCCACGGGGACACGTCCCAACCAAACCACGTGTGAAACACAAAATCCACCAGCATAAGTAGCCATTAGAGGCTGGATCGATGCACCCCCGGCTGCTCTAGCTCCCTTCTGCAGCAGCACTGTCTTTTTTTAACAGATACTCATTTTTCCACGCTTTTAAGGATTTGTGTGGGCCATTTTCTGAGACTTTCTACATATTCATATTTGCCCTTGGTTCACGTTTATAGATGATTTTTGCAATTCAAGAATGAAAAATATTTTTAATAAAAAGGGAGTGGTGCTATCCAGCATAGAAGCATTGAGACAAAGATCAACAAGTGTTTTGATAGTAGCACTTCTGAATAGTGTGTTATAATAATGGACAATTTCTAAGAATAGAAACAATTTGATATATGTTTGCACTATGATCTTCTAGATCGTACAGAATATACTGGAAAAATAAGGGATGTTTTCTGCTAGCATTTCACACTTTTTTTCTCTGTGATATATATTCCTGTGATGTATCTTCCTTGAAAAAAAAAAGTTAATTTAAATAAAAACCCCTGAACATTAGTATCAAAATGACAAAATTAGTCTTTTGTGCCGCTGCCAGATGGTCACCAGCTTCAAATATATTTTTCATGCAAAGTAATATGCAAAATCCCTAGGGAATTAATATGCTACTAAAGCTTCTACTGAAATCATTAGAATAAATCTAACTCTCTAAACCTAGATATCGCCTTTTTATGATGGCTCAGTATAACCATAGATGTAATTCAAGCATTTTTTTATTTAGCTAATAAAAATGTCTAGCAAATAGACAGTGATAGTGATAAAGAGAGCATAAAATAGTTTGAAAATGACATTAGAGATCCACATTTAGAATTAATAACATTAGGGTAGTCTCAACTGTATTTATTTTTTAGTATTGTTATCTAGATTTGTAATTCATAAAGATCCTGGTGTTTTTCTTTTCAAAAGTGATTAATAGGCAGGCATATAAGTAGAATAAATCTCCTTTATTATGTCACATCTATATTTTGAAATGTTTCTTGAAAAAAATACTGCATGTAAAAATACCATTTCCTGTGATACAAAAGCAAACGTTGAAGTTTGAGTTGGCGACAAGGATATTTTCTTCATTTCACTCAGTTTTACTGACAACTTCTGTTTCTTAACAGCAGGCAAAAGAGAGTGGCACAGGAAGATCTTGGGCATGTTATTGGAAGTTCTTCCTTTAGATACAAACCAACGGGGTTAAAGCAAACAAAACCAGTAGTAATAGAACCAAAACAAAAATAACTTGACATTAACAATTTCCTCTATTTCCGCTCTTTATTTTTTCTACTAATTTCTTTTTAGTGAGGATCAGTGAGTAAATGGTTATTTGCTCTTACCAATGAGATATACGTGTTTATAGTTTCTTTATTCATTTGTTCAGGCTTTAAAAAGATACAAAGTGTACTGATTTACTAAGACCTGTTAGTACTTGCTAGAAATCAGATACCTGTTTTATTTTATTATTGCAGAGGTAAACATGACATACTTCTAATTTGATTTTAAGACTGTCCAGCTTTGAACATGATTATTTTTGTCAGGCTCTGCTTTTTAAAATATTTTTTTTATTTTTATTTTTTTTCATAAAGCATAGAGATTTCTGTATGCACAAACTCTTACCTTTGCCAAAGCTTTTATCCTGATGTCTTAGCTTTTCAGCTAAGGGAGCTTGTACATCTTTTGCAGAGAAGAGCTACTGAACTGTAAAAAAAATTAAAAATTTGAAAGTGCTTTGTGCTCAGATTCCTGGTTACCTGTGGCTTTGGAACAAAAACTAAAAATCTTATCTGCCAAATCTCAGCTTTGCATGGTACTTCTATACCTATTAATATCTATCACTTTTTAACATGTACCTACTAACCAAGCTGTTCAAATATTGAAGAGGACAAAAGTGCTTCCAAATGAAATTTTACAGATGTCTCATTTTTAGCCCAACACCATTGCATTGGTGACATTACAGCCGTGCTACCATGTCATGCTTGGTTTCATTCTTCACATGTCAACGGCCACTGAAGTCCAGGTAGACAATATTCACTGCTCTTCCCTCATCTCCCAGGCCAGTCCCTTCATCGCAGAAATTCATCAAGTTGGTCAAGCATGATTTCCTCTTGGTGACTCCATGATGACTGTCTGACTTTCTTGTCCTTCATGGGCCTGAAGTGGTCTCCAGGTTTAATTGCTCCATCATGACCTAACTGGACAAAACCTTGCCCACTCTGACCTGAATTCCTTGCTGACTGCTTTGAACCACAGGCTTTACTATTGAGCTACGAGGATCCCTTCCAACCTGAATTATTTTGTGATTCTAAGAGACCTGAGTCGCAAAACAAACCTGTAATGAAACCAGGACAAATAAAATCTGTCAGATAACACTGTGATTCTATCTGCTTATGTCATTTCATAGAATTATTCTTGTTTGTTTGCTTTTTCACTACACTCTATCTCAGAAGATGGAGTTATCACTGATAAATTTTTTAAAGAAAGAGGTTTTAAGTGTAGACCCTCTGAGTGTGTTGTAACTCAGAGATATTACTTTATAATCTATCAGCAGGAATACAATCATATGTGAAGCACGAATTATTTGTTAATCAATGTTAATCATGCAAGTTCAAAATAATTTAAGTCTGATTTGGCCTTGCTTTTTTTTTTTTTTAAAGTATCACAGCCTCATTACAATAAAACTAATTTGTCCTTAAAACTTTATGTTCTGTGAAATGGAAAAGGTTATAGTATGAAAGGAAAATTGATTGGGGACCTGCAATTAGTACTTTGTTCTATTGGAAATAGAACAGGTGTGAATAAAAGTCATGCTTTCAGTCACACTGTGTTGGTCACTTCACTGCCCTGTGAGAAAGGGATCACGCTCCACTGAACTTGCATCCTAAATAATGTGCCATCTTTTAGGTAGCAGTGGAATGGAATTTCCACACAAATACATGAGATGGTGAAGAGAGTCAAGTCTTTGCTGACTCCCTCAAACATCCACCTCACCCCATACTCACCAATCTTTCATCATTGTTTTATTAATTTTGTTGTTTTCTCTTTATGACTAGATATATTATGCAGCTTAGCCAATGCATCCTAACTTGTTATTGCTGAAAACCCAAGCTGTATGCTGACATGATTCATACTTCTCTTTCACTTATATCTCTAAGAACTACAGAGTATTAATTATATATATTGATATTTTTTGCAGGACATAGTCTCTAGTTGGCTCATATCTTGAAAATTCAGGTGAAAAATTGACACAGCTTTGCAGATATCTCTTAAACGTTGATTAAAGAGGAAAAAAGTCTGTTGCAGACTATTATATATATATATTGTGATGCCTGACTTATTCAGAGAGGTGACTGATGATGTGTGTTCAGCTCTTGCTCTGTTATGACAACCAGATCCTCTTCTAAAGAGCTGCAGCCTGACTAGCTGTCATTCAGTAACTGAGCAGCATATTACACCTTCCTAAATGTACTGTCCTATTTAATGATATTTTTCTGATTCTTTGTTTTGTTCTGGTTTTTGCTGTGTTTTTTTCTAAAGGCAATCTCTTCATTTCATCAAGATGACTTTGCTTCCTAAACCTGTCTGCCGGTGTACTTGCAGTCTTTCCCAGTGTAGAAGCTCAAATATCAGATTTGCTATTTCAACACAGAGCTTCTTTAAAAAAAAATGCCCATGAACACAATTGTAAAAATCTCTATGTATCCTTTAAATCTGAAGTTGAAAACACTAACTGCTTACGCTGCCCAACCAGCTCTGACCCTATCCCATAACATTTTAAGTTTGGCAACGTTTTCCAGAGTTCCCTATGAGGCTCTTCTATGTCGATGAGCCTTACTAATATCAAAAGTCTTACTAAAGTCAAGATTCATAGGTGTTCCATTGCATCTTTTTTTTACTTTGTGAGGTTGGAGGATCAGAGTTAAATGAAGTATTCACATGAGTTTTTACGCAGTAGCAAAGTGATGTTCTCTCTTTTATTTTCATCTGCTTCTCTCTTAATTCATAGTTTATTTTATTTTTGACTGTACTAAGTTCTCAGATTAAACTTTAGCAACATTATCTTTCATGATGCCAAGGTGTTACCCTTATTTATCAGTTCAGAGCACATCATTTTATGTGTGAAGTTGGAATTCTTTTTGCCTTGTGCATTGTTTAATATTTATCAAACTTCATCTGCTAGTCACTCCTTGTTTCTTAATTTTTTTCACATTTTTTTCTAACTTGTCTTTACTATTTTGAAAGAGATCTCTGTCATTAATAAATTTCCTCACTCTACTGATACTGTCATTTTCCAGATTGTGAATTTGTCTGACATCACAGCTCATTCCAGAACTCTGCTGGTGACTTTCTGTCGGTGATAGAACTAATAGTTTCATACCTTTCCAGTTTCTGTTTTTTTAACAAAATTTCTGTCTGTGAAAGACTTTTTGTGCCATGGCTCCCTAATTTCTGCATGAAGTTGGTGACAGACTTTGGGAAAAGCTCTTGGAAAGTCCACACGGACAACATCAAATGAGTCATCTTTGGGGAAAGGATGTAACTAACCATTCAGTAACTCCAAAAGTTTACTAAAGAGTAGTATATTACAAAAGCCATGGTAACTGTTCCCAGACATACTATCACTGTTCACTAATTTTGTTCTTTATTTCCTTGGCTAGCACAGAATATTGCATGTACTAATCTGTATTTGCCTAGATAATTTTTGAAATTATTTTTAAAAATTAGAATCCTCTGAGCCTCACATACCAAAGCAGTGTTAAAGAAAAATATTAAATGCTACTTTTCCTCGGTCAGGCATTTCAGTATTTTGCCTTCCTTAAATCTTAGTCACTTGCTATTTTTCATTTTTGTCTACTTGTTCCATAGTCACAGTCATCTCTTGCCATATAATGATGACTTCTGAATTTGTTCTCCTCTTTATCCTGTCTCCTGGGGCTTAATATGGCAAGGATCTGACAGTTACTTGGCCGCAGATGTAAACTTCAAGCTAAAAAATGTGGGTTGTCTATAGAGGCAAAGGGAGAACAAACAAACTCAGCTCTTTTTCTTGTAAAACAAATGGCTTGTCCAGGCAGAGCTGGCTATTGCAGTCACTCTCTGTCCCTCTTTCCCTTACCTTCTGACTCTTCTTTCCATTCAAAACCAGACTGGCCTAACATCTTGAAGAGAAATAGCATAAGGCATCTTTTCACTGGAACTAGTGGTGAGTGACTTCAAGATGCAATTTGTTATGCATCATACTGTGTGATCCATGGTTTTTTCAGAGCTCTTTTTAAGAGGCCAGTTAAGCCAGGCTCGCGTTCACCCCCAGAGACTTCCAGTGCATTACAAAGGCAGCAGTTTCTATGATGGCTGTTCTCAGGTGCTGATGGGAAAGGTAGTTGATAAGCCCACATTAAACTTAAAAAATATTGAAATCTTCTATTTATAATTTTGAGCTCAAGTGGTGATATTAGACAGTATTGTTTCAACTGTTCAGGGAGAGGGCACGACTTTCAGTGTCAGAGGAGTCTCATCAAAGGAGAGACAGTCAAAGGAGAGAGGAAACCAGTCCTTTATTACCATCTCCTTTTCAATCTGGCTAAGGATCACTGTCAGTTCAAGGTCCTTCCTTTTGCTTTATGTGTCTTCATGGGGATGTTAATTATGATTGACAGTCATCTCATATGCAGAATAAAGTCAGTTTTTCTTCTCTCATTGATTGATTGGTATTTAAATGTACAAGGAAAAAAACTTTTCATCACTCAATAAAATGCAATTTATGTTTAAGTATCCAGACCTCACAGCTGGAGATTGATAACTCAGATGTCACTCCAACATAAGCCATAAAGGAGCAACTTTTGATGCTTTAGCAATGATGGCTTTTCTTCCTGAACAGATTCCAATCTAATAATTTTAATTCTCTGGTTTATGGCTCACGAGCACAATAGAAAAGCTCAGCCTGTCTGTTCAGATCCCACTTAAACACTGATGATGCTCTGTAAAGCTTCAGAGACTTTTGAACCATCTTTACTCAATCCTTCTTCAGCAGGCAAGGTACAGGCCCTTTAGTTGCAGTTCCTTTGTCGTTATGGTCATGACTTTGGGAAGTGCATGTGGACAGCTGGTTACAGGAAAAAAGGAACCTTCACTTCAAAGGGCTAGATCTTATAGCTCCTTCTAAAGTGTGCAGGGGATTCCAGAGTCTTAGCTGTTTTTTGGTGGGAATTTTGTCCTTTAAATATCTGTGAGACTGTCTAGATCCTTCCTACATTATATTTTTAAATGCATCCAAGTTACCTCCTTGAGGCTGGGTCTAAGTTATATATAAGTTTCAATATAACTCTTGAGGCTCTTAGTTCTCCACACTCTTGAAAATGATTCTTTTACCTTCACAGAAATGCATGTTTCAAGAAATAATCCTTTTTATATAGGTCTAATATTAAAAGCTCATATGAGTCATTCTCGTATAAAAACTGACAGTCAAAACAATAGCAACCGAAACTTAGATAGACTGCCTTATGCCAGTTACCATGACCTTGAGATATGTCTGTGTGTCCAGATGGCTGTCATTCTGACTGACAGCCATTCTGGCATCTATGTATTCATAAAACAGCAGGAAATTATAGAAGCCTGTAAAGATGATGTATGGTCCTACTTCGATTGGTTACATGAAGATATCCAAGACCCATCACCACCTAACTAGGTTGTACAAAAGGATTTCTTGGAGTTGCATGTAGTATGTACATACATGTGGGTTATAATAAAACAAAACCAAAAACCAACCACCCTAAAACCAAGGTGGTAATAGCTAGAGGCAGGTAATAGCTAGAGATACTTGAGACAAGTGATCTATAGGTGTACTCATTTATCTGCTAAGTTTCTCTTTTCTCTCAGCATCCTCGTTGCAGTTCCTTGATAAGTTTCTGCAGAGGGGTAAAGGAAATAGTATTGCCTTTGGAAAAAATATGTTTCTTAAGGTGACTAGGTATATGACTTCATTCTCAACAAGCTCTTTATTTAATAAATCTTTCCATAAACTTTACCACACTAGAAGTATCACACTCAGGGAAGAGTTCTCCATTTTATGCCCTGTGTTAGTCTGCTCAAATTATGATGTGACTGTTCTAATGTAGACTTCTTCGCAGCATAAATTTAGGAATGGCAAACAGCTAATTTCTCTAATTATTAGGCAATATTAAGGATCCGTAAATATAGTGCCTTTCATAATCCTTTTTTCTTCATGTCAAGTCCACAGATATTTTGTGATCCTGGCCTAATTTTTCAGTCAAGTCTGTTAGAAGCACTTCAGTTCTGTAGACTGAAAATTGTAAAGAAAGCTAAAACTTTAAATGAACCGTGTGCATAATTAAAGAATATAGTCTGTATGCAATATGACATTTAAATTCCAAGTATTTAATGTTTTGGGGGAGCTGTGTACAGTAAGGTAAGCTAAGTAAAAGACAGATGTGAAATCTAATGGAGTTTTAAAACATAATTGTATGGGTTAGAATAACAAATCCTATTAACAGACATAAAGTTAGCTATTTTTTTTGAAAAATGATCAGTAGTTAAAATTATCAGATAGCTAACTTAAAGAATTGGATCACTTCACATCTGACATCTGTTGTGACTGAAACCAAAAAGAGCACACTCTATCTCCAGCTAGACTTCAAACCTAAAAAGAAAGCAATGATGTTTTGATAATTTAAACTTTTTAGGTAATATCTTCATAATCAAACTGTACTTTGCATCTAGCAGTATTCACTAATAATTATTTGCACTTGATAATGGCAATAATTTGGTTTCATGAGCGTTGCACAGGTGGGGGAAAGGGAAGGGAAAAAGCAAGAAAACTCAAGCTCTAATAAAGCAAACAGATTAGCCAAAAGGCCTTTTAGAATTTTTTTTTTTTTTTTAGAATACTTGTTTGTCATATGATTCAAATATGTTTTTAAATGCCTAAAGGCTTTAAAAATAAGAAATAAACAGACTCATTATTAAGAGCAATGAAATAAGAGTATTCTGACTTAGGATCCAAAGGGAAGGCTGTGACAAGCCTTTCGATAAGTGGAAAAGAAATAAATACGAATGAAATCCAAAGAGATTAAATAAGATGTGACTTCAGTTTTTCTTTCAAATATAGTAGAAATTTTGTTGATTTATACTTGCAACATCCAGAAAAACAGAAGCAGAAGTCTATTCAGGGTAAGTCAGCTTCTTGATAGATTACAATACATAATATGTGATTAAGAATTTTATTATCAGCTCATTGTGCATGCAGAATGTGCTTGCTTGAGACGTAAATGGTGTAGGTTTATAATATAAGTAGGTATGGCACTTTTGATTATAAAGTGTTGCTTCATAAGTTAAACTAAATCTCTACTTCTAGTTCATATATTTCTTCCAACTTTTCATGCATTTTGAAATCCAAATCATAAATTATACAGATCATCAATACAAAATGAGTTTATATGTATGTGTAAATGCAAATTAAAAAAAAAATAATGAGTTGCTCATACTGATAATGGAGAAATGAATATTTTCAAAGAGAAAGTTTGTAAATGAAAATCAGATACTGAAAGTTAGTTTCTGTTTCCAAATGTTTTCAGTTATGGCATAGCTAATCAGTATGTTTCTGGTTAGAGCTCCTCTCATTCTCAGACTGCTATAGATCATGTTCCAATATACTTGGTTACAACCATTGATATTTGTAGAAGACTGTAAGCTCCTTTTGCTATAGAAATGCAAATAGTCATCACCATGAATCACAGTTCCATGGAAATAAAATAAAGGTTGAGCAATATGTATCAGAGAAACGCAACATAATTTAGCTAGGAAGGCTGAGTCTACTGTTATTTTTAGGACTCCTGATTGCAAAATTGTAACGCAGCAAAAAGAAATCAAATTCTTGTTCATGTGCTAAGAGGAAGCACACAGTATATTTAAGTAAAGTCAAGAATTAATTGTTAGTATAATGGAAATCTTAAATAGTTTAATTCAAGAAGCATTATTAGTCTATACCTAATTATTACAGAAAGTAAAATTTCAGAGTACTTTTACACAGTAGTCTCAATAGTAGTAATAATAACAATAACTCTAACATTACTCTAAATTGTAATATATGTCTTAATTTCTGTCTCTTGAGGTTATATTCACAATTCCCTTGCTCTTCTGCATCTTAAAACCAGTAGTTTTTGATTGCTGGAGAGGTTAATACCATAAGTTTTAAGTCTCTGCAGTCTTTCATTGGCATGAATACGCTGATGATGATGTTGCTGCTTTCTTCTTGTTCCCCTGAGACCCACCTTGGGTCATTTTTATGTTTGCTAACACACTTTTACTCCTTCACCTCTCTTTTTTGATCTGCAGCTACAGATCACATTGGATCTAAATTTCGTATATATAGAATGCTTTATATGTATTAGATACTGGGTTTTTCTTCTGCCTTCATTACCCCTATATATGGGTAGGTAAAGCTGTTGTGTTTGATGATATTAATTAATTGTATTCTGAAGGCCAAAATTGCTATGTGTATCTGTCAATCTGCTATTTTGAACAGTATACTCTTTCAGTGTATAGATCTGAAGCCAGCACTGAGGCAGGCTGCCCAAGGGGTCATTGTTAGATCTCGGTGGGAATGAGCAGGGACGTCAAGGCCTGAACATTCACAGTTGAAATCCAATTACACATCCACCATGAGTTTTGTTCCTGACTGCTTTACACCTTCTCATCTACAGTTACACTTGTTTTCACAGGTCTCTAATTGTTTACGCCTGAAGTGACTGTCAGGCATTTCACCATGTGTTTCTTTCAGCTCATCCTGAGTGTCATTCTCTTCCACTATGTAGATGACCTTTGTTTTTCATCAAAAGATGTAATTATGGTGCATCTTGGGCAGAGCAGGCAACTGGGTCATTGTTCTTGTTGCTCTCCGTATCAGACTTCAGTCAGAACAGAACTGTGAGATGTTCTATAATTAGAAGTTGGGAATCCCAATGCTGTAATTGAATTTCCTTTTGTCATCTCACTAAGTTCCTAAAAAATATCTGCAGATCCCACAGAATCAAGCTCAAGCAGATAGATTTTACCTTTTTTTCCCCTTCTTGTTCACCACAGGCAAACCTGATTGTTTACATTGTCCACAGTTTTTCAGCAACTGGGGAGGAGCAGATAAAATTTGATCACTGAAATTTTGCATAATGTCACACACGCAGTAACACAAAACTTTGATGCTATATGATTGCATGGCTTACAGTTTTTCAGATGGCTTTGATTTATTTATTTACTTATTTTGATTTTTAAGTATGTTTTGGTACATCTGACTTCCTCATTTTGCTCTTACTTTGGTTTTGTAAACCTTTGTGATTTCAGGTAACTGAAGTATTAATAAAATTCATTGAACTATCAAAGAAAAAAAAATTGTGACGTAGAAACAGATAAATGAATAGTTATTTCTAATTGATAGCACCCGAGTGAAACATTAAAAGATCTAAACATGTTTTGGCTTGCTCTTTTCCACTTTGTTTCATAGAACACAGATTATTTTTGTAGTAATAGCATTTATATGGGGAAGACAACCTTTTGATTCACATAGTGAAATAATCATATACTTCAATTTATACTTAAAATACAAATTTATTGAAGAAAGAAAACATCATGGAAATTAATTTTACAGTTCTAATTTTCAAGATCATAATTATAAAGATTGTGTCAATTTAAAGGAACCTCTGTAACCTGTTTTAATGTTAAACAAATATCATCTTCCTGACACTAATTATTACAGAGCATTTCCCTTTTTGCATGTTACTTTAAAGGCACATAGGATATTGTGCCTGGAGTATTTTCTCTCAGATAAGCAAAGTTTTAAGATTCTGTGCCCCTGTTAATCCCCATCCATAGCAGTATTGGACAGTTCACATCATAGATACTTTATTATTCCTTTTGTTGTGTAGGAGTATCCTCTTTGAAGAGGGGACGTGGAGAGGGAGCTGCTGATCTCTTCTCCTTGGTATCCACTGACAGGGAATGATTCAAATCTCTGTCATGTGAGGATCAGTCTAGAAATTAGGAAACTTTTCTTTACAAAGAGGGTGGTCAAATACTGGAACAGGCTTCCTGGAGAAGTGGTTGATGCTCCAGCCTGTCGGTGTTTGAGGCCTTTGAACAATTCCATCACTAGTATATTTTAACTTGGAGTATAAATGCCAGAGCAATTCGGGGCTGACCAATGACTGGGTCATCCCATCCCTGGTAACAAAGGCCATATTCCATGTATTGCTGTAAGTTTTTGTCTTTGTGTTTTACATGAAGGCTGCCAGTACTTTATTGAACATAGAAGATATCAGAGGACAATATTTACTATGCTTTAAAATGTATGGTTTTCACTTATAGTGATAATTATTTTGTCATTTTCATTTCAGGTTATAATGACTTAATACCTTTTCTTGGTCAATATTAAAACATGCCTTGTTTTCACCTTCAGAGATGTTTTGTGTTCTGCTTTTATTATGAAGTGCTGGAATACAGTTTTATCATGTTTTCTCAAGCTCTCTGATACTGTGCTTTTATTGTGGCTCAAGATAAATGAGTTTCAGTGAAGACTAAACCTGAAAATGACTTATCCAAATCGATGCCCCCTCCCCAACTGTATTACAGTCTCATTCTGAAGCTCTGTGAGATAAAATAATATAATGCAGATGTCAGAATTTATGCTAAATATAATAAATGCCTATGATACTTATACTTTGGGGGATAGTCTACAGCATTTTGATATATTCTATTTATACACTTATTTTTATAAACACATGGGAATTATGATAATAAAATATGGGAAGTTATTATTGTCATCTTCTTTACAATATTTTCTCTAGGTTACATAGACATGTAAGTCAAATTTGCATTGTTTTCATATAAAAAAATATACTTTACTTGGTCACTGTATTTCTATGTAGATTGTATGAAGAATGTTGTACACTGTACTGAAGTTTCTAGCCAATATCTTCATGTTTCTAGAAGAATAAGAATTTAAACAAGAAAGCCATTAAGCACACATCTTTGGAAGCAAGCTAACTTATTTAAGACTGGTCTAAAAGTCTTTCAAAATTATCTGTAAATATATTCTTTTTTATTATTTTATTTTATTGACAGCACATTTTGCTATTAAGTAAAATTGAAATTGTTTTTCTGGATTAAATTGTTTATAAATTACACATTATGATTTACAAGTAAGTCACATAGTACTGCAGAAGGGAAAACTGCAGCTACCCTTTTCTACTATTCTCTTTACATTTTAATGGAGTCTTTACAGAATCTCCTCATTGTCTATTCATTACAGATGATGCCTAAGCAACCTGACAAACTGTCTGTTTACCCATATATAATTTGATTTAGATCCAATTAATGGTTTGTGCCCCAATGTGTTCTTACAGGGCACAATTACCTGCCTATTTAAGCAGATTGACATATGGTTTTGAGACTAATGACCAGATATTTTCACTGATTCTGTTACCATTTCTTACCAGTATAGGTCAAGAGTAACTCAACTGATAACAGATACAAAGATGCAAAATCAAGGTAGATGATGTAAGAATCAAGCCTGTAATCCCTAAAATCAGTTATATTTACCATTTTGGCTTAACACAGATAAATTTCATGGCATGGAATGGCACAGGGTGAAAATAAATATATTCATTATTACTGAGATATGAGAAACTTCTCCAACATAAGTATAGAATTGGAGAAAGTACATTCAGGTGTGGGAAATTGGATTTTAAAGCTGACATAGGTAGACTTCTATTACCAAAAATGTTAGACGTGCAATTAGGTTTTGCATTGTGCTTTTTATTTTTTTGAAATTTAAACTCTGAGAAGTGTTGCTGAGGAAGGCTCAAAATTTATGTGTCAAAATTCCTATGACTTTCAGGAGAAATTATTTTGTTTTCTCACCATGATCACTCATAGAATATTAATATTTAATATAGTTAAATGCAAATACCTTAAGTAATATTATTAAAACCATTTTAATGTTTCAACTTATAATGTTAAGGAAACTCTCCTATGTGGTTGTAGTGGGTTTGACTTTGGATGGCTGCTAGGGGCCCACCAAGCTGCTCTTCCTCTACTCCTCCTCATCAGGACAGGGAGAAAAAATAAGATGAAAAAGATCATGCGTCGAGGTAAGGACAGGAAGATTTCTTACCTATTACCCTCACAGAGAAAATATAGTCAGCTTGAGGAAGATTAAGTTGTTGCCAATTAAAAGTAGAGGAGGATGGTGAGGAAAAAATGATAAAAACATTTTTCTCAGCCTTCATTTTTTTACATCCTGTGCCGTGAAGCGGTGAAGGCAAAGGGGAATGTAGGAATGCAGGCTGCACGCGGTTCGTTAGCAGCTCCTCTCTGCTCCTTCTTCCTCACACTTATCCCATGCTCCAGTGTCCCTCTCATGGAGTACAGTCCTTCATAAACTGCTCAAATATGGGTCCTTCCCCAGTTTGGTATCACATGCTAACATTCTTACTATTTCCTGGACGGTAGGTAGTTCAATCACTATGAAAATCCTCAATTATTCTGTTTAGTTCTACAGGGGTAGAATTTCACCCTTGAATTTTGGTTTGTTAGAGTAATACAGGGAATTATATAGAAAACAACTTGCTTCTTATTTCAAAAGTGCACTTGGGCCCACAATCCATGTAGTTGTATGTTTTAAAAACACAGTAGGAAGAAAAGTTTGGGGGGAAAATGCAACTTTCAAAGTTAGTTTAAGTTAATCTGGAAATATCAATGTATTGATATTTTTTATTCAAAATTTAAACACATGGTAAACTCACTTGCATTTTTTTATTGAGAATGAAGTTAACCTCAATATATTTAAATTTCTTTGTAGTGTATATCATTATATAAAAAGTGTTGAGAGTTATATAAAACCTTGGTATTATTACAATATCCATGCAATATCCATGTAATATTACTACATTTTTATTATATGAATATATACTCAGCCATAGTCCACTCATTTTCATCAAGTATATAGAAAATGTTGAATGTATAAAAATATATATATATTAAAATAATATTTAAATTAAGAAGTTTTCTGTATGAAGCAGCATCCTTACGACATAAAAGAAGTCAGGACACAAGGAATACAATTCCTTTGGCCATCCTCAGGTGTCTATTACTGCGTCAGATGTTCAGCTATTCAAGATGTCTATGCCAGTCTAGCAGGTATGACACAGGAAAATCAATACCCTTCTGAATAGGCAGTTAGAAGTCAGGCAGGATGCAAAGGCATCTTAAATGCCAAAAAATATCTGAGCATGGACATCTGATTTTAGCCCAGAGGAGGACAGATTATATCCTGACGTATTGTTTGCTTTTCTTCTAAAATCTCATTTCCATAAATATGATCTTCCTTTATCACGGTAACACACCTGCTTTATCAGAGTTTCTAACTCGGCTCAGTATGCTTCAGACCTTTCAGCTTTCTATTCTGTATAGCATTGAACAGCATTTGAACTCCAAGATTGTATACATTTCTAGCAAATTAATTCCACTGATATGTTCTATTTTTCTGAGGCATTTACTTCTATAAATATTTAGGCATCTCCTTGTACCTCTGGAGGCTTTCCAGTGTTCACTTCAATTACCTGGTTGCACAATAGAGTGTGATGCCAAGATTTGTCACCCTTCTAAATGAAATAGTTTCTGCCCTTGGAACTATTTTGCCATAATAACAAGAAACCAACAAGCTGAAGTCCTCTACTTCTCAGATAAAACAGGTGTTTATGGACCTTCCTGCTACTTTTGACAGACTGTTAGTACTGAAATAAACTATCTTTAAAATAGAATGCACGAAATATAGGCTTTACCCAACATTATAAGCCAAAAGCAACATTTGAGTTAGAACTACTTAGTTTGATTATGAAGATACAGATTTTCCATAATGAATTTTTTTTTAAGGTCATGAAAATGAACACTACTTGGTTGCTTTGTTACTGTTACCTCCTGGATATTCCACTGGCTAAGACATTACAAAACCATATGAATTCCTTCAATTTATCTTGTACAATTATGAAGTTGGATTTTAGGACACATGGAATTAATTATTTTTAATATTTGCCTTTTCTGAAGGTTGAATGTTTGTCACATTTTTCCATGTGTTACATGAAGTTTAAGTAAGAGCAATTAAAATTTCAGAAAACTCTTAAGGAATTATGTTGTTAAATAAGTAAATTTCAAGGATCTGGTATGAATTGTCTGAAGTACTACACAATAACAGCACAGCTGAGATCTATCTCTCCAGATTTCTACCTAAGGCTCTCTCTAGAGAATGATTTATGTTTGTATACATGGATGTGTACCTGTGATATGTAACCACTTCTTCACATAGCCCTTTATTTCTTGTGCTCTATCAAGCCACATATCTGCTTCGGATTAATTAAGGGAATTAACCTTTTTTATAAAGACTGAAGAAAGTAACACAACAGTCAAACATTGTATTTTTGTCATTGCTGTGTCTTTTCCACAAGTGGGTGCTGCTCACCATTTATAAAAAAAAAAAAAAAAAAAAAAAAAAAAAAGTGCTTAGAAAAAGATCTCTAAAGAGATAAGCACAGTTTGAATTAATTTTCATGAATGGCAAGGAATGAATGCATGCTTCCTTGCTTTCTTTTCCATTGTTCTGTTAAAAAAAAAAAGCATACAGTGTTTCTTTAAAGCTTCTACTTCCTTATTTATTTCCTGCTGATATTCTGACAGTTGGAGCAGCAGCAGGAGCAAAAATGAAAGCATATACTTGGCATTTTCCTTTGGCATAAAATGAGAAATAGAAGAATGTGCTACTGTATCAGAGAATTGTCTTTAAAACTGTCCAAATGTTATGAATTTCAAGAATTTAGTGCGAACACAGGAATAATTGTCTTCTCTTGCAATTCTGCTTTTATCATTTTAATTTTTATTTTCTCTGTCAAACTCACGCTGATTGATAATTCATTAAAATATGGTTCATGTAAATATGTGAAACAATCATTATGCATTGGTATTTGACTTGAAAAAACACTTTAAATGCTTTATTCTAGTCCATGTATGTAGAAATTTATGTATACATAAAGCAAAAAGAAATATGTCTTAATGGTTAAAATAGTAAACTGAAATTTGACATGATTTCTAGACATTATTGCTGAAAATTAATATCTAACTTGGCAACAAGCTCCTTATCTGACTGACAACAGATTGTGACAGCTCTGTTAACTCAGAAAGCAGCATTATGGGATATTTTTGTGTGTCTCCCTCTATACAAGAAACAAAACTGTGTTTAATAATGTGCTCATTGCCTTACTGTACATGTATTTAAATTACTTAAATAGATGCTTAGTTATAGATCTATTTTACATAATCAACAGCTACTAGTAAAAATGACACTTTATAGTAACAAGAATTTTATTTTAATTTTTGCAGTTGATGTTCTCTTTTCTGCTTGTAGATTCCAGCCACTCTTACTAGAAATATATACATATATTTATACACACTTTATCAGAAAGCTTTTCCTTATAGGACTGTTGTAAGATCAGTGCCAAATCACTTCTTAACCTTTACTATGTAGAAAAAAAAAATTAAAAGATTTTTATTAAAATTACTGTTATCATTTTCCTTTATAGATCTGAAATCAACCAGCCTTAATTAACTTGCCGAGTAATTACTATGTTGGATATGGAAAGTACATGGACTATAGAGAATTCAGAAAAGCTGTGTAATCCATAGTATATATTCAAGTATAAGCAATCCAAAGAATGAAAAGCAATAGGGAAAAGGACAATCTGTGTTTTCTTACCTGAGAAATGTTTGGGGCATGAGGCAGGCAGCTGGTGATACTCATCAAACCATTGGATTTGAAAATTATGATGTGTTTTTCTTCTTGTGATTATTTTTTTTTTCTTTCCTCTGTAAAACAGCATCAGCACCCTTTATTTTACATTATTACTAAAATTTGTTTTCTTATTACTGTTATTTGGTTTTTATCTGTATGTATTTTCTGTCAGGTGTGGTTATTAAGCTCATTTTCAAGTCATTAGTGGGAGCTAAAAGGAAACAAGTTGATGAGAATGAGATCTATAAGTCATTCCCTGGCTGCCCAGGGACGTGGCAGAGGCACCACGTCTGGAGGTATTTAAAAGTCGCGTTGGCATAGTGCTTAGTGACATGGTTTGGTGGTAGGTTTTTGTCAGAGTTACACTGATGGTTGAACTAGATGCTCTTAAAAGTCCCTTCTGACCTTGATAATTTTATGATTCTGTGATGCAAATGTTGAAAAATAAGCAAATTTGTTTTTATAAAACCTTTTTAAGTAACTGCAATGGTTGGATAAAGATAGTACCTAAAGCTTCCAGTGTTTCTTTAAAATAACAAGCAGAACAATCCAGGTGTTATTTGTAAATTTACTGTCCCTCAACAATAATTGGAGTAATTAAAATTTTGCAGGACAGGCCCTCTTTGTTGGCTTCAATTTTATTTTGTTTGTTTGGAGGCAGACTATTTCAATTTGGGAGTTATGAGTTATTAATTTTGCATCTTATTAATTGCAGGTGTACCTATGTCAAATTATGAATAATATTGCTGTAATTAATGATTTACCTTTTAAAGGCTTTGAGGAAAAACAAATAACTTGCCTTATAAAGGAATAAGAAAAACAAAGAAATATTTTTTATTTTACAAAATTCAATCTCAAGTATCAATTACTCTTTCATTGGTTTAAGAGGAAAATTGGTCATTAAAAATTCTCTATTAAAAAAAAAAGTAATTAAAAATAACTAACATTAGCCAGAAAGCACTGCAGACAGTCACCAGTATATTGTATGTATATTCTCTAAAGCTGGTATTGTCTTTTGACATTGCTTCTATTTTGCATTCTTCTTTAAGTGAAATAAATACTCAAAATCTGGTTTAAAGCGGTGGTTTAAGCATCTGGCTCATTTCTTTGAGAAATTTTAAAAACATTTGAGAATTTGTAAGACTATGACAATACTCCCATGCTTGTGCCAGAAGCAATGGCTTCTTTATCTTCCAAATCCATTCGAGCATGTGGTGTCTGTACAAGAAATTACAGTCAAAAACATTTGCACAACCCTATTACTTTCAAATTTTACAAAACAGCAGGGAGAGGATACAAAGTAGGAAAATACCATTATATTTGGTGCTAATATGTCAATGAAATAGAGTAACCTGTAACAGTTGCAAACAGCTTTAATCAAAAGCCTTTATAACGAACACATTTTCTGTTTACAATTTTAAAACTTCAAATTAAGGATCTTAAGTTTTATTTTGTGTTCTTCATATGTGGTTCTGTCATTTTATTGGGGCAACAAA
>JAOXNG010000021.1:98297302-98308152 GCA_028566535.1 Scolopax minor
GGTCTTCTGTGGATGCAAAGTAATTTTGCTCATAAAACACTAGGTCCATTTGTAGACTGTTATGAGAAAGCTCATAACTAAATGTCAAAGTGATTGTCTTACTAAAATTATCTATTAGTTGGTTTTAATAACTTCTATTATATTTAATGAGGGTTGAGCAGCACTTTGCAGTTTTTTTTATTCTTCTCAAGGGAATGAAGCAGCTTATAGCAAAGACTTTCTTGGCTAGATTTAATTTATAATTTCTCAGGATGTCTTAAAAAATAATATAGCTTTAATATAGCTTTTCTTATGCTGAGCAAGTTTCTGGTGGCAACGTAAATGCCAGCATTTCTGCAGAAATTGTATAAATATCACTGTAGAAACTTATGCTTTTCTAAACCTTCATAGCTTTTACCTTTTAGTCTGAACTAAACATGCAAAAATAAATACATTTCTAAATCCAAACCTAATTTCTGTGCGATATGAATCTTTCAACTCTATATAAAATTTTCACGTCAACACAGCGAAATTTTCCATCTCTCAGCTGCTACAGCACAAGAGATAGTAGCTACTTCTGGGTGCTTAATTGTAAACGTAGTACTCTTACTTTACAATGATCTCAGTTACACCAGGATGCTTAGAAGCCATCCATCCAATGAACATTGGGAACTGGCTAAACAGGAGACATTTCAATACTTGATGGGAAGAAGACTGAGGGAGGGACAAGGATCATGATACGTAAATAGTCATCCCTAGCACAAGCTTTCTATAACATCCAACCTCTCAAACAATAGCAATAACCTGTGTAATTGTTCAAAGCTGTAGCATTACAGCTAAAGGAGAGCAGGAAGGGATACTGATGTTTAAAAAAGAGAAAAAAATAAAGTATAGATTATCCAGCTCAAATTTAATTTTTGGAAGAAAATAGAAAAGTAATTAGAAAAAGTTCATGTAAAATAACACTGAGATGGTGCAACAAACAACATACTTTGATGAAGAGCAAAATATTGCAAATCAATTTATTGTGTTTCCATTTTGCATTTTGAGTAAGGATATATTGGGATCTAGTTTACTAAAAGTCTAATTTAGTATTTTTAGATTTTTAGAAAATCTTACTATCAACATCTTAATTAATGGGAGTTATGCCCATCAATTTGATGATTTTTAACAATTGCTTCATCTGTAAGCCTTGTTGAAAATTTAGCAATATTATTTTATGGCATATGGATGCTGAGATGGTCAGCTCTGGAAATAACAGCATTAGAACTTACTGAAAATTAATCTAAACATGTTTAGGTAATGAAGTTTTGGCTGCAGTCATTTCTCATATTTAACAGAGTTTGGCTAGAAGATAGTGACTACCCTTACAAAATAATTTGCTAGCAATAATCATCTGTGAGGTGAAGATTACCAGTCAGAACATTTTCTGCAATGCCTTGTTTTAGTTCTCAAATTCTTGTAAATAAAACTAACATGCTGCTTTAGGAAGTCTGCTTTCAAATGCTATGATTTAAGTTTTTCTTTCAGCAGTTACCTTAAAACTTTTTTTTTTTAAATTATCCCCTTAAAGCATGAATCTTTTAACTTTTCTTGTATAGAAAACTTGCATTTCTTTTCCCTGATAAAAAGAAGAATTCCTAAATTAGCAGCTCAACCCCAGCTGCTTATGTCAGGTATTTCAGTACAAAGACAACCATCCATGACAGAGAAATGCTTTTTTTAGTAAATCCTTAGTTTTTTCTTCTATCCACACACAGCTGGGAACTTACTGGGGTGTTGGGAACCCTTCCATAAGTGGAATAAAAAACAGGCTGCTTTTTTGTATATCTCAAACATTATTGAATCTGTCTTTGTCTTTCTTCTTTCTGAATTTTTCAGAAGTTGCAAAATTTAGGAGAGAAAGTAGGTTTTGGTTTTTTTTGTTTCTTTCTCTGTTTTTAGTTTTGAATGTTGAAGTCTTTATCTTGTGATTAGCTAAGTAGTTGACATTAGTATAAAAAGAAAAATACAAAGCCAAATAACATTAGGATTTTTTAGTGACACTTCTTATCACATATTTAACAGTCAAACTGTCAGAGCTTTAGTATGCAGTATGGTTGCAAATAAGCACACAAGTAGCATAGTGACTTGTCATCTTTGAAGGATATGACAATACTGTAAAACTGCTTCTTTAAAAGAAAGAGCAAACCTGGACAAACAATGAAAAGGGATTTACCTCAAAGAAGGAAAATATGTTCACATATTGAGAACTCAAGAAGTAATTATGATTGGCTTTTAAAAGAACTTGTTACAAAAACAGATTTATTTACTTTTGAATGCTGTGCTGCATTCCACTTTATTATCCTAATGCCTCCAAAAGATATATATTTAAATTATTCTGCACAGTAAAATAACAAGAAAATAAAAAAAGAAAATGCAGAAAGGACTCGAAGCCTTCACATTTATGTGGAATGTCCTTCATTTAAAGGATTGCTTTCTTTTAAAATGAAAGATTATCGAGTAGTTAACATTTGTAGGAAATAGATATTGGAGCAGAGATATTTGAATACATGAACATATGTGGAGTTCTAGGCAGATATTCTCTTCTAGTGATGTTTTTTGGTTTCATATCTGATACCAGCTTAGAGATAATCTGCAGCCACTTTTTATGTGTGACTTTTCCCACTACCGTTTGAAAGACTGCAAAGCTATCACAAAGATCTGAGCAGTTGTTCAGATGAGTACAGGAACCTAATTACATGGTGGGCATTTTTCACCATTAAGAAGCAATATACAAAGATATTTTTTTCTTCATTTTTTTTGACACACACCTTTTTGCATTAAGATACCAGAATCATAGATGTACAAAAGAAATTACTGAGAAGCTCTAAGGTTTTATGGTGGGATTCACCAGTTTGCCTTATATTTGTTGAATTGAAATGTACATACCTAGTTATCACACGTTACTGTATGTGAAATAGCAGTTCCTACTTAAATTTAAGAGGTCATTGAGAGTTATTTGAATGGAGTAGATGAGGTTCTAGTAAGTTCTAGACACATGTGCTGTAAGGTGTGTAAACCAGCTTCCTTAACTTTCAAAAAGCATGGCAAAAAAATCAATACTAAAAAAGTGAAAACTATTTAACTTGTACAGTCCCTGACATATCTAATGGCTTAATTACTTAATGAAAGCTTTTAGTAGGAACAGCAGTCATTCAAAATGTTGGGTTTTCTTTTTTCTAAGATTTCACATTGTTCTACCCCATAGAAAATATTTAATTTTATCAAAAAACAGCTGATCAGAACACTAGGGTAACATATTGTAAATAGGCCCAAATATTAATACTTTAAAAGTCTGTGTTTATAATAGTAGTAGTAGCAGGAATTCGTGCCTATGCAAATGACTTTGCAATTTATCCAACGTACAGGCTCACTGGATCTAGTGTTCCTGATCTTATTGTAAGCATGAGCAACCAGATGTGGCTTCATTTACAGTCCGATGACAGCATTGGCTCACCAGGATTCAAAGCTGTGTATCAAGGTACGAGCTACATTGTTTTAAACTCCTGTGGTAAATTCCTTCATTATATCCCAACAAATTCATTTCAAATAAGTGTTTAACCCTCTCACAAATTTAGAGGTTTGATATCGTTTGTTAATGGCTAATGGAGATATAGAATTGCAAATACCACAAAATAACTAAAAAGAATCTGAAGTTAAAATAAAAGCTATTGTTCTAGTGCTCTTTGCTTGAAGGTCAAACTTCTTTCAGATTGCTTTCTTTCAAAACTACAAATTTTATTCATATTTGGAAAATTTTAAATGTTACATTCTGATAACATGTCAAATTCCTTACATTGTATATTTTATCAAAAATTATGGTTAGTTTTCACAGACTTAAGTCAAAATTGCTATGTGACAAAAACAGCAGAACAGATATATTGTATTTGATCATGAAAATTAAGAAGATTATGGAAATTTAACCCCCTCAATTATCTAAATTACCCTTGCTTTGTTTGTGTTGCTTTTGAGTCAAACAGATGAGAACCTCGGAAACGTACGTGTCTTTAATTTTTCTTGATTATGAGCTTCAGTTTGATACTTTCTGGAGTTGATTAATTCTTATTAAAATACTTGATACCTGTTAGTGTGTATGCATGTACTGATATTTTCTATTTTAATAGGTTACATAGGCCTGCAGCTACAAAGAGTCTTGCTTATTAACATATGGTATCACTTTTAGTTAATTTCCATGTTAATTAGTTCACCTTCAGGACAAGGACAAAACCGGTTAATACTATTTTCAATCCTTATGGGCACATATGGTGAAAATTATTTGGTAGTAATTGTGTCAAAATAACTTTCGTACAAAAGATGCTGCAAAATATTGAGAGACGTTCACTGTTCAGTAACTCAAAGTAACTTAATTTGACAAGTGGCAATTCTCCCTAAACATTTTTCCATAACTGAAGCACGCTGTCTAAATGTTTCATTTAATCTGTAGATTTTTTACTGTTTCAACACCAAAATAAAGAGTGGAAAGTTATGTAGATGTTAGCTTCAAGTGCAATAAACTACCCATTTGTTGCACTAAGGCCATTCAACCAGGTTTGCCTGTGCAGGTTTTCGTAAGTGCTGTCTCTGGCTGATGGCATATTGTGAACTTTAATGATGAAAGGAACAATAGTGGTCAGCCAGAAAACCTAGTGTTGGTTCTCCACACCACTATCCTTCTGCAAGTCATGTCTCCATTGAAGCAGATGGTGATGATGATGCTGATTAGGATTACATTTTCATGATTTTCCTTTGTACTATCTACTTTTCTTTGGCACTCACTCAGACTCACCATTGGTTATTCCCACTCACAGAACTGATTGGAGTGTTCACATTAGGATAAGCATTGTACTTCCATGAGTTTCTGAGCATATAAATTGTTGGGTAACAATTATTGATGATTTAAATTAATATTACCTGCTTTTGTATGCACCTTGTTTTGGTTTTCTCTAATGTGAACTTAAATTCTACAAAACAAGAAGTAAGGACAGAGGGAGAAAGAAGGGGCGATTCTCATGTCGGCAGTCACTTCCCATGAGAATCTGCCACAGCAACACCAATGGGATTTGCAGGTCCATAGCCATGAGAATAACAATGTAAGAACAACAAGGCAAAAAATAAGTGCCATCACAGAGGCTGTTGACTCACTACCACGATTGTTTAAGTGCAACGTTACAGAACTGTGAGTATGACAGTAGAGCCAGGCCATAGTGTTACTCTGGCTAAAGCATTAAGGTATTTAAGACAGTTTATACAGTTACACACCTCAGGTGTGTTGTGTTGCCTGAGGGCAATGACATATTCTTTAAGTGAATCCCACCCTTTCTCATCCCTTCTTTCACAGTTTCATCTTTTCCACTTGTGTCATTTCTAGGGACCGTGTTTATTAAGACAATGATTTTTCTTTATAGAATCTGTGAATTATGTACAATGGAAATAGAGAGCACATAGCAGAAAGAGAGTATTGGCACAAGTCATGTATCAGACACGTTGCATGTTTTCCTCAATACAAAATTATGAACTTTATCTCATTGTACCTCTATGAAAAAGTTCAAAATTTTAAATCTATTTGCTGAGTTATTTTTTCTGTTATCATTTATCTTTCTGGTATTTCGAATCTACAGGTATCTCTTTTATCTCTGAATTTGTCTAATTTACCAAAGAAATCTTATTTCATTTATGGGGTTCAACCTCTTAATATTGGGGACTTTCTGAAAACACCTGAAATATATGTTATGAATTTTGCAATAGTAGTGGCATCTCTGTTACGAAGCATATTGTTATCATTTGAGGGTTAGATTCTGGCTTTTAGTCTGATTTTACAACCAATTGTGAGTCACCTTCTGGTTTTGTAGTTTTGGAGATTAACTGCAGAATTATAAAATGTGAAACATTTACAATCTCAGAAGTGTAGTAAATGTCTGAATATGAAGGTGAATTATAATTTTTTTTCTCTGTTTTACCCCAATCCTCTCATTACTTTTTTATTAGAATTTTCTCATCTTCTTTTACTGTTGAGGAAACTTTTCTCCATCTGTGCTCTCCACACAACTCCTGCTTCAGGCCAAGTGTAAGATCTTATTCTGTCACAAGACACTTCAATGATTCTGCTTCCCCTTTGTTTATGTCAAAGAAGATGTCCAAAAATAGAATCTCATTTTAATCATGGGAAAGTTAATGGATTGTGACATGTGACCTCAAAGACATTGTCTCTGTGATTGCAGTTAGCTAAAAAGAAAGCAAACTGCAGGTTTTGATGGCTTATATGTGGTCCACAGAGACACACTAAAGGGCATCCTTATTTTAATGTTTTTTACTAAAAAGTATGAGTTTAACTCAGGATTAGAAAATGACTCTTCACCCTCTTGGGCAATATTTTACAAATGACCAACTGACCTTTGTATCTATTACAGTAAAATCAATTTTTATATTAATATTTACAAAGCATCATAGACTTGTACTTCACAGAAAATTGTTACTTTGGCTGAGTTTTGTCTCACTGTAATTATGAAAGCGAGAAGCAGTTTGATGCAATTCACCGATCCTACAATAGTATAGCCCCTAGTCATTGCATGAAATGATGGCTATAAATTTATTGATAAGCATCAGAGATTTTGTATACGCGTAGTACATTTAATCCTGTTTACAGTTTGCTTAAGGGATTAAGGGAAGAACAATTCTTTCCATAATCTTGTGTCTCTTATTGGGCTCACCTTCAGAACCATCTTAATGTCAGAAATATGTAGTGCTACTGGCAATATGCTCTCTGCATTCCCATTGCTCAAAATTCCTTCTCTTGATTTTCAGTACAGTTGATATTACTTTAAGCCTTATCAGTCAGATTTTTTGGGCTGTATAATGCAATCTGAAGAAGAAAAATGTGCAGTCTCCAATAGTTGGATTCACAAGAAATAGTTACTAGTAATAACTTTGAATTTAGAGGAATAACACTGTACCTGTATCACTGTGTGCAATGGAAGGTGAGCTATGGAAACACAGGTGTTAAAACTAATGGTGAGATTAGCTTGATGAAGCTGATACATAGCTACTGTGTTATGATATTGTTCCTGTAAGTCACCATCATATATCAAGTATTATAAAGAAAAAAATAATTTAAACATTACCTATATGTAGGTACATAATTAATAAGTAAAATGCAAAATGCCACAGGTAACCTTAACTTTGATGTTAAACTTCCTAAGCAGTATTAGGACATTATAGTTTTTGCACAACCAGAAAGCTATTAACTTATATTAAACAATTTAAAATGCTGAAGTATAATCTGTACCTAATGTTCTTTTTCTTAAAAGGCTATTGTATAGACTGTATCTGAAACTCCTCATATACATATATATATATATATATATATATATATATATATTCGAAACTTCAAATATATTTTTTTTTCTTATGTTTTTCCTGGGTATTTGGTAAGGTTATGAAAGACTCCAGTGTATTTCTCCATATCTCACATTTCTGAAATCCTCATATGTCATCTCCTGGGAGACTAACATAACCATGCAAGATGGTAATCCTGTTGAAAGTTGTTCCCAGCTTCTCTTGTTGAAGTAGCTTCAGTCTGAACATGTTTTAAATACGCATTAGAGCAGGGCCTGGTATCTTCTGAGCCTTCTGGCTAAATTGGTTTAGGTTGACCAAAAATACTTATTTTAAACGAGTAAACTGTTTATGGAAAGAAATTTTTCTGAGCTCTAACTCAAATTCCAGTCTTGTCAATACAATGACTCTGAAATGTGATTGGATTTTTTTTACAATATTACTGTATATATGAGGAAGAACACTTAACTAGAGGTAGTGTGCATAAAGTGTAATCCTGAGGATGAAAACACTTAATATCAGCATACCACCATTTTGAGGACACAGGTTAATCTTGTAACACCAACATAAAAAGTATTTTTCTACCAATGACATATTAAGACTGTATTTTTACAAGGAAGCTTCTCTTGCAATCTGCTGCTGGTCATGGGCTAAAGTAGGGACTATTTTTAGATACATAAATTTTCATTAAAGTAATTCTTAAAATCATGCACTTTTTTAAAAGTTACTTTTTCTCTTAGGCTGCATTTCAATTGTGTTTTGATCACAAGCAAAGACTACTCATGCGCAGATTTGCCCAGCAACTCATGGTCTGAGGTAATATTTAGGCAGATTTGAATCAAGAGAAAGATTTGGTTTATGCCATTTCTTAATATAGGTCTAAGCATACATTTATGTGTTGTATGGATGAGATAGACATAGTTGTTGCCATGCATATCCAGGTCAGGATGATGTAACATGATTCTATGACATTATTCAAACTGTTATGTCAGGTCAAGAAATTGGCCCTGGACACCTCCTTGACAGGGCCTAGAGTCACAGCCAAGAAAAAGGAATGATAAGGTGAAAATGTGCCTGATTTTGACTTATTCCACTCATGTCACGGGACTGCCACGTCGAAGAACAGTTCTTTATGGCTGTTAAGGTCCAAGGTGGATTGTCCAGCCAGCTGATCATTAGGCTTCTTCTGTGCTTGTGTTCCCATCAACCGTATCGCACTGACATAGCAGGAGAGGACAGTCACCTTGGTCTTTTATGCGTCAACATTTTAGAATTTTATTAAGCTTGAGATTTTTCTGCTATTCAAGCCTGTAAACCTGTTAGTCTGATAAAAGTATTTAATCTTCTCACTTCCAGACTTCTTCATAACCAGTATAACATCTGTTTCGTAGCCTGTTTAGAACTCATTTTTAATTCGTGCCTTTACATGGTTATATCAACTAATGAAGTTCTTTCACTAGGCTATACTTTAATTTATAACAGTGTTATAAAAGAAATCTAGTAACTCAATGATATAAAACTGAACATTTTTTATAATTTTAATTTACTAAGAATTCTTGGAGATGTCAGGAAGTATACCAGTCCCTGCAAGCACCTGAAAATGTCAAGTTTACAACCTTAATTTGTATTGATGCTCAACTGAGCAGTAAAGCTTTAAGCTCTTCATTATGGTGTTGTTTGGAACAAGATACTTCTTTCCTCCTGAGACCAGTAGAAGAATACTGCCAAAAACATATTTCAGCTGCTCAAATAAATGCCAGCATAGGTTATAACTATTATATTTAGTAAACCTTAAATCAATGTAGTTTTTTTACAATTACACAACTATCTTATAAATGTCATTGCACTACCAATATCGATATAAAACTTTGTTACTACTTGGAGATTTTATAAAACCTGTGCTGAATGAAATTAATGGGATTTAGCTTTTCTAGTCCTCTCATAATTAGATATAAGTTCAAGGAAATCATTATATACAGAGTAATCTTTGGAAAGCAAACAACTCATAAGTCATTCAAGGAAAACTTTGAGCTTCCTATTTTACTCTAAGCTTCTCTCTTTTATCTGTTTAATGTATATTGCTTTCTATTTGTGTTTTGTTCCTGTGTGCTATAATTCAGGCAAATGATTCAAGTGCAGGATTTTGGAGGACAGGCAATAAGTATATTTCATATTTCATGTGAATATTTTCATATGTTAAAGCTATTTGGTTCTGTGGAGAAGTGTCAGAGAGTTTCACCGTAATCTATGAATGAATGTGTTTGTGGTGCCATACAGTGCAGGTTAGTTTTGTGGATGGGCAAATATCAGTCAATCATTTTCAGACAAGAAACCTTTCCTATATATCTGGCCTTCTCAGAGTATATTGTTCAGTTAAGCCTATAGCAGGAATTTCAAAGTTTTAACATCCTTGAGCTTTCTTGAGTTACTAAAAGAGTAAAAGAGGTATGCAAAGTTACAGATGATTACCACAACAGCTTTAAAATACTGGAAGAATATCTTTGTCTGAGTTTTGTATAAAGGCTGAGGTGGCAGAAAGGACCCACTTTTCATCTAGAAAATACCCATGGACTTGAGAAACATCATATCATGGTCATGGGCTTCAATTCGTTGAGTGTATTGTGCGTTTCTGTATTAGCAGGCTCCATCTATCTCACTATCCTTTATTAAACAATTCCAAACAACAGAGGCTTAGTGAAGAGTATGAAAAAAGGTAAGCACGTACCTCTACATAACTATTCTTCTCCCCCCTAAATTAACAAAATAACAAAGCCAAAAAGTCCAGATTGTTGGAGTACAAATTTGTTAAATGTTATGCCTTTTTTTTTCATATTAATTGCATAACTCTGCTTCTAATGTCCTATTTTTATTTTATAAAAGCATGTTTCAGAGTTTTCAACCAGGTCTTGATATAATGATATATAATTATACTCCACAGACATAAAATCAATGTCTGTTATTCTGTTTACTTCTGGAAGGTGTTTCTTTGCACTCTGTTCCTTCCACTGAAAAAATAAACAAACAATGAAACTGAACAACATTGAAACTCAGTTGAAAAATCAATCCTAATCTTTGCATCTTAGCAGATACAGCTCAGTAGAAAGTTGGACAGAACAACTTAATAATTTTAAGTAAATGGAAATTTGCAATAGCTTTTTGACAGTTAAAACTTCCTGCCTTTGCTGCCTTTCTGATACTTGTTTTTAACATAGAAAATGCCACAGTGTATGCACCACAAACTTAGCAGTCTACCTGCATTGCTTAGGATAGTCCTTTCACTCTCTTAAGCCAAAATTATTCTAGTTTGCCTTATATATTTCAGGAAGTGTTGAAATACTCAGATTGTCTTGTTAAAATCTACAACTGAGATGTCTGGCATTCTTAAGCATTCTCCATAATTTGTAAAGTTTCTGCAAGTGATGGTCTGAACGAAAGATATCACATAGTTAGACAGCAACAGATAAGATGTTATGAGGGGTTTTTTTGAGCAGAACTGT
>JAOXNG010000021.1:98312508-98323073 GCA_028566535.1 Scolopax minor
ATGGAGGTCTGATTATTGCCCACCTCACTGTAGACCTCCTTCATCACTGCTAATTGCCAGTACATCAAGTAAGCTTATTTTGTAAAACTGGTGTGTTCTAAATGATGTAATGGAATTTATTATAATCCATTTAATGATATTTTTATATAGTAGATTCAATTTAGCAGTTGCTGAGGTTTAAAAAAAAAATCTGGAAATTCTCGTTCATATGCATTTTTCCATCTTTTTAAACAAAACTAGGTTCTTACTATAATCTCATTAAAAGCAGTCAGAGCTTTTAGAAATTTGGTGAAGCTATTATTATGCTTTTTAAAAATGCTTTCCCATGAAAAAAATAAAAGATATAGTCAGGTTTCTATGTTATTTGTCCTTTATTATAGCATTTATTCAATTTCTTAAATGTCACTGTTGATTACCAAGTGGAAATAATTCCTAAAGTCAGATGATTTCAAATGGACAATTAAATTTGAATCCCAAATACTATTAATAACAGATCTCATGCTGATAGTTGTTACTGAAGTAAGATGTATGGAAATATTAAGCAGCAGCTTAATTTTGTTCATTCAGACACAAAGATATCTATTAGTAAGATCTTCTGTAAAGAATTGATTTATTTCACTAAAGAGTTACTTCAAAGTTCTTCAATGCTTTATTCTTCTGAAGTCCTTTCACCAGCTGTGTGACTTACCCATTCTGCTCATAAACAGACATTAATTTCACACTTTGACTGAAATTGATTTGATATGTGAACACCTCCACCTGTTACAAAGTCAGCATATCCTGCGGAGCAGCCTTTTTACATTGCTCTCTTGACTTATTAGCAACGTAGATTAAAGGAGGTTATTTTTATTCAAAATGAAATAATGATTTATCTTTACATTGCTATGAAATTTGAGAAAAACAATAGTTCATGATAAAAAACACTGTCAAGAAAAATTTTTAGGCTTTTTAAATCTAATTTATTTCTTGTATGTATGGTAATATATAAAAGTAAGATCTATTCAGAGTCTTTATTAAATGTGTAAATCGCTGAATTAGCTTAATGAAAAGCTATAATATTATCTAATTTAGTATTGCATGTGCTTGCATGCTCTGTTTTACATCTAAACACTTCTGAGAGTGCAATGCTACTCGATTTTCTTTTAGTCATGAAGAATTAATGGCGTTTACTAGAAAATTTTCTTCTAAAATGTGCAGTCTTGGTGTTTTCTGAACATAGCTCATAGAACATTGTGCAGTGAAGATTTCTAAGTGAAGCGTAATGCACTTCATTAAAGGGAGATTTTGTGCAGATGAAGTATGTGCTGGCTGAAGGTGAAAAACATCATATTAATACAGCAAATAGTATTTTTTTCAGAAAAGAATGAAATTTGGAGACACTTCCATTGATCGCAGATTTGGTCTGTAATATGATCTTGCAGCTTTAAAAAAAAAAGTATTTTATGGCATTTTTAATAATTTGGGGTTTAATTACAGACTGGTCTTCTACTTCCTTGTAACTTCTCCTCTCCTCTGACTTTCTAGGCCACCATAGCCATGGCCAATGCTTTTTTGAGTAGGAAATTGTTCATCCTTTGTGGAAAGATTTTAAAAGAGCGGTTCCTTTGCAATTCATTTGTAGACTTGGTATCAGTATCATGTTTTCAAAGGATCTTTATTTTCCTTTCAGTGTCCAAAGAATGTTTTAGTGCTTAAGGAACTTTTAAAAAGAGAATACTATTTACTTTTAAAACAAAATCATTACAGTTAGAACACACAGAGCAATGAATGTTTTGCAGCTATTCTAGCAGTATCACTATGTAAAATAAATGAAGTTTAAATACTTCATTTATACAGATATAAACTGGTTCCAGTCTATGTCTCTAGGTATGCCTGTTGATGTGTTTTGCTTCTTTTTGGAAAGAAAAAAACAAAGTTAGGATCATTTCCCTGAGATAGTGAGTACATTTGGGTTTGTTTAAGTGCCAGGGAGTAGTATTAGAATGTGCGTGTTTGCATGGCCTTCATCACAGAACTAAGAGTTCAAATACTTTAAAACAAACAAAAAAACAAAAGGAAGCTGTAGTCCTTTTGGACTTTTCCTATCATCTGCTCATTCGCCATTTCTGTCTAACTGAAATAGTCAGTCTTTGATGGTTCTAAGGTCTTACATTGCATGAAATAACAAAAAAATGGCTTTGTACTGTCACCTTTAGAACATGGTAAAAAACTTGTATCTGCATAATGCTTTTGTTGTGTTGTATTGGTGTGCTGTAGAGAAGATTATGGAGTTTTGCTGAGTAGCATTTCTCAAGCTTATTCATCTTGTTAGACTCATGACTTAGTTCAAAATCTAATCCACTGCTTGGAACCACTGCCATAGCTTCCTCTTGTGCTGTTTGGCTAATGATAGTATGTAGAGAAAAGAGGAGGAATTTGAATGGATTTTAGCAAGAACTGAATGTCAAAGAAAATATTCAACTTTTTTTTTTTCTTCAAAGATTCTATTCATTCTCGCAATATGCTCAAGAAAAGTGGGCACAACTTTGTTGGTGTTCTCTGCTCATCTTCCAAGACTGCAATTACATAAAATAAGCTGATGTCTTTGGAAAGAGAAGGAAAGTATCCCTTCTTTAAGTGCAGCACAGCCTCACAGCTGAGAGGACAGGAGTAAAGAAAAGAAGGTGGTACAGGAAACCTGTAATCATACAAGATAGAGATAAGAATTACAGGAAGCTCTTTGTAGATGGAAGGGAAGGGGAGCACATGCAGTGAAGTCTAAAAGTTAATCAAGGAGAGAAACATTTTCTTGGTGATATCAGTGGAAATTATGCATCTCCAAGAAACACGAAAAGTTGTTGGACCGAGTCTAACCCTGGAGGGCAGGATTTATCCTGCAAAGAGAGAATATAGGAATGCTTTTTTTCCTCCTTCAGAAGTATATTTTTTGAGCAACACTTCCTCCTCCTTGCTTCTTTATTGAAATAGAATGAGATAAGATCAAGTTATTTGGAAGTCCGCAGTGCACTAAAGTTAGTACATTCAGCTGTGGTGTAATCACCTTTCCTATTTCAAATACTACCGAGACATCTGTGTCCCTCTTTATCCATATTCATGGATAGCTTTCCAAGCTAACATTTTTCATTTCAGTAGTTAACTGCTTCTATAACCTGCATTAGAAGCCTACTGACCTTGAAGCTCCAACACATCCCACGCATGACATCCCTTATAATCTTCCATTTTGTTGCATGCAACTCATCACCCCTGGTGTCTAAAGAGGAGGAATATCCATTGTAAGATTCAAAAGTGAATACTCAGGAAAAATAAAGTCATCCCATGTAGTATTAATTTTATTTTAAAAAATTCCCAGTTTCCATAGGCTTGAAATTTTAATGTGTGTTTTTTTAATTTGAAGAGTATAAGAAAAAGCAGTGTGTATATGGGTACATATGCACAATGAAACATGTACACCTACAGTATATGTCACAAGGCATCTTGAAAATACTATGGCTACTATTGATTAACTATTATTCTGTAATATAATTTGTATAACAAATTTTTAGGATTGGCCTAAAGAAAGAATATAATAAGCTAGTTGAAGCAGTTCTGTTGACTAACGCTGACTCTTTAGTCACATTTATGCTTTGAGATATTATCGTTATCTAATTTTAATTCATTTAATATGTGCTAAATTGATTTTCTGCGATGCCAGTTCTTAATTAGGATGTCATGTGTTGCTAATTTAAATGGTTGAAAGAAGTCCAAATATGTTGTGTCAACCAGGTTTATAATCTAAAAATCATATTGTTTGTATGACATGACCAATTTTCTGCAAAAACATGTTAACTGGTGTTAATTATATTTTTGTCTTTTAACCCTTTAGACATAGACTCCTGTGTTCGCTGTTCCATTATATTGCTTAGGATCAGTGTTGGCTTTACAATCTTATAATTACATAGGTCAATTTGCTTGCATTTTCATTATATTGGTAATGCATTTATTCTTTTCTAGACAACTGCCATGTCTCCCTTGCCAGGATTTAAGATAATTTCAGGTAAAAATGTTCAAGGATAATCTGTTGTAAAGGGAGATAAAGCATATCACTTTCCCAGTTTGAGGGGACAAAGTATGTACACGTACATTTGTATAATTCCTTGGGTCCTCTTCTACACTTTCTGAGACACTTATTGCATGTGACCTTGTCCAGTCAGCTGGTACCTCACTTGTCCTCCACAAGTTCTTGAAAATAATTGCTAATAGTTCATAGACTGCTTCATTTTAAGGACTTTAATGTGAATTTAATTAGGGCCTGTTCCCTTGAATATGTGCATTTTCTAAATAGTCCTTAACCTGTTTTCTTCCCATCCTGCCCTTTACTTAATTTTATTTAAACTTTTGTTATCTGACTGTTATTATCTTTTGGGTTTTTTTCCTGGAAATGTGAAGAAGGTATTCTTCATTCTCCTTTCCTGCTAGCTATTTTTCTTTCTTATGTGTAATGACTTTCTACAAGCTCTTTTATTGTCTTTCACTTCATTCCATGGTTCACCTTTTCACAAGATTTATCCTTATGTTATTCTGATAATTTCTGAGGGAGCTGCACTTGCTTTTTACTCTACTTCCTGTTTTCCCCCATAACATGCTACCTTGCATTCTACAGGATATCTTTGGAATAATTTCTGTCCAGGACACTACTCAGGCTTTTGTATAGGCAGGCTCTACTCTTTCTGAACTCTGAAATTTGAACATTCAGAGTCACAAAACACTATAGTAAAAATTGATAGTGAGACTGAAAGTCCATAGCATGTTGATACTACATAATAAGGAAAAAATGGTGAAGTATACAGTGATAAATCAAGAGACACAGATAATCCCAGAGTACTTTCCCTGTTTCCAGTGATGCATTGCTCAAGTACTTTTTGTCTTTCACTAAGATTTTCTTTGATATATGTCCAATCACTTTATGAATACATATATTTCACCTCCAAAAAGAAGAGATTTTCAGGCTATTTAACTGATCCTCAGTTATTCAGAAAAAATAACCTTTCTTTTTATTTTCCTTTCCTAGTTCTAATGTATTCTGTTTTATAGGGAGGAGCTGAACATCTATCATGGTTTTGGCTGCAGTGGGTTGGGGTTGACTTTCTTGCTGGCGGGTGGCGTAGTGCTGTGTTTTGTATTTGGGATGAGAATAGTGTTGGTAGCACGTTAATGGGTTTGGTGCCAGTAAATTAATTCTTTCTTTTGCTTTGCTTGCCTTCATGGTTTTTGCTCTACCTCTCAAACTGTTTTTATCTCAACCCATGAGCTTTTTCTCACTTTTACCCCCATCCCAACTGGGGGGAGAGAGGGAGTGGGTGCGTGGCCCTAATTGTTGTTTGGGGTTAAACCATGACAACTACATACAATATTCAACATACAAATGAAATAGGCTTTTTTTTTATGATGTAAGAATACTATTTTCTTGTTTGGTCAATGTTCCTTTCACAGCAATTCCTCACATTTTCTATAGCTTACAGTTTCATCAAATTACCTTTTATGTCAGAGTTCTTGTTCCTGAGTGGTAACTGTCAATTCAGAACCTATTGTTATGCCTGAAAGCTCATAATAATTTCTTTCCAGATTTATTTTTCTACAATTATCAGTAATTAATGTCACCTGCTATTTCAGCAATCTGTATAGTTCTTATCATAAACTTTTCTGCATGTCATGGTTTGGACCAGACTGGCTGTTGGAACAAATGACAGACTCTCTCCCAGAAGGGAGAGAAGGAAAAGAGAGAAAGGGATTAAGAGTTTATTTAAAAAAGACAAAAAAAAAAAAGCACCAACCCAAACCCAAACCAAATCAAAAAACAAACTACTTGAATGAACATATTGATAAAATAATAAATTGTGATCATCTATAAAATTATCATTTAAGGCCCCCCGGGTTTTAGGTGGCAATCTAAAGGCAACCTCATTTTGCCTTGAATAGCCACTCTTATAGTGTAATTATGTGCTATCTGAAATATTTTTTTTCTATTAATTTTTAGTTATCATTTTCACTTTCAGTGGTTGTTTCCAAATTCCTTTGCAGGAATCATATATAGAATTTTTTTTTATTTTTTTTTTTAAACTCATGTCCTCGTTTGCATTTTTAAATCAGATTCCACTGTGTCAGATATTATAATTGTTAATGAAGGGAGGTATGATCAATAAGAAGAAAAAAACTCAACAATCATTTTTCTTGTATTTCAATTGTGATTTTCTGTGGCCAGTCGTACAAGAGTTTAGATGTTAAATTGAAAAGTTCCTATCTGACATCGAAATAAACTTTCAAACTTTTTGTCAGTTCTCAGCTTCTCTTAACTTGTCTTGGCTATATCTATGATGATAATATTATCAAATTCACAATTTTATTTTTTAGGGGTATTGGTATTGACTTCAACTTTGTGATAGACTTTGAACTACTGAAGTTTATTTGTGTATCTCTTCTTTGAAACAATAGTATACAATAGTGTACCAATAGTGTTACACAAGTTGTGTAACCCATGTGTTTTAAACATTTATTTAATTTACATTCTACTTATACATCTGAGTTATTAAGGCATGAAGCAATTATTAATACTGTACTGGTAAAAGTTATGTCTAGCTATAGATTTAGTGATTGATGACAATTTACTAATTATCTAAGCTAGAATATTGGATAGTGTGACTGAAAACATAGTGGCATTACAAATTTAATTTTAACTGTGTATTTGTCATCCAGTAACAAGGGAGAAAAAGGTATGCTACTACCATGATGGATAAATTCAAGACTGCCAAATGTTGTAATCTATTAAGGATTTTATTATATATTTCAGATACCTGGGTCAAAGTAATGCAAAACCTTTTCATCAAAAAGAATTGCAATATGACACCTTTCAAATAAGAGTCACAATAGTAATTTAGGTGCTTAATATCACTTCGGAATTGCTGTATTTCTTCCTTTGAAACAAAACACAGCACCAGAAATGTCTTTGATTACATTTAGAGGGATAGGATCTTCTTATCAGAAATCTAATCTTGTCGTTCTTCAAATATTAAAGAGAGAATATTCCCTGAAACAGAGGAAATATTTCTAGTTTACAAACAAGATGAAAAGTCTTTCCCCAGGCTACTGAAAAAGAGTATATAAAAGCCAGAAACAATTGAATACAGATTGTTTATATTTTGGTAACCAGAGGAAGCTGGTGGTTAAATTTGAGTTTGAGAGCTTATTTGCAAACTTCATGAAGTTCACACAGCTCTGAAGACTCGGAACAAAAGAAGTCCAACAGTGAATGAGTACAAAGAATTATCCTGGAGGAATAGAGGCTTTATTGCCACACTTTTTAAATAGGTTAGCATAGCTTTTATTTTTGAGTTTGACATTTAAAAAACCCTTTCTGTCCCACAGGATTTCTCCAAGAGCTGAACATAGGTCCAATTGACTTGGTCAGAAGAATGCTCTTTTTAGCAAACCAATTTTTGAAGCAGAATAATTGGTGCATGTGTTGAAAGTCATAGGCACAATGCACCTCAACTGAATTTAAACATTTAGAAAAATTGTTCTCTGGTCAAGTCAATGGAAGTTGGACAGGTATCACAGAGACAATGAAATTAAAAACTGTGTTAAATCCTAGAGGAAAGAAACATGTTGGGAATCATTCCATGTTTGTATGACCCTAGAACTAGTTATAGACAAATAGCATTCTTTATGTATAAATGCAAACCTCTGAATCTGGCCTTCTCATCTTCCTTAAGTTTTGGTCTGTCATTAATACATGTGGCAGAAATCTAGCTCTTTACTAAAGAGAAATTTCCAGACAGTCTTGCATCTGACAATCTGCTTTGTTCTGTCACTCTCTCATGATTTTCTGAAGACTAAGAAAGCGATTATTTAATATTGGGGTTTTCTGCTGGCAGAATTTTTACATAGATTTATATTTTTAAATACTTTAATAAAAACAAAAATTAAGAACTTGTACATTGTAACTGAGACTACTACTAAAAGTTAGCTTTTTATGGGGAAGGGAAGTTTTGTCACCTTAAGCACTACAGACTTGCAACCGATCTATCTGTGAGAAATTCAGCTAAGAAACAGCTTTTGGGGGTTTTGGTATTTTTCAAATATTTTGGAAGGAAATTGTCTATTGCATGCATTAATTAGTTGCAATACAAGAGTGAAGACAGATGTTGAACTGAAAAAGTACATGGAAAGTATCTAAGTTGTATGTTCTTTTTGACTTTGTGATGTTGAAAGAACAGATCTTTGTCTCACTAATATTAATTGGTAGAATATTAATTGATCTAAAATTATGGTATTGATAAACACATGTACTGTAATAAGAATAAGAATTATATGATATGTATGTTACGGTAAATCTCAATACCAGGAATTTTGTGTGAAACTTGAAGGTAGAAGTGAATGCTGTTCATCGAAATTAAATGGGCACTTTCTGCCAACCTGTATGACTTATGTTTGAGTACAGAACATTTTCTGTTAAGGATAGATTATCTTCAGTTCAAGGTTTGTGAAGATGTAGAGTTCTAGAGCTGAATGGAATTTTCAAGCTTTTCATTATCAAAATGCAAATAAGACATCCTCAGAAGTGTTTTATAAATTTGTGACAATTGCTGACTTGTTTTCATGTTGAAGAAACAGGCACATATCCTGAAAGCTGAAATAAAGTAAAATATATATAATTTTGATATTTCCATGAATTATGTGGCTTTTCAATGCAAAATAATATTTTAAAAAATCCTTCTAATGTATTTTAAGAGACAAGCTGAATTCATCATTGAAATATTTTTCAGAGAGGTTTTATTAAACCTTTATTTTTCCGAAGAAGAAAAGTATTTTTAAAAAGCATTTGACCTGCACTTAGTTTTTATATTTTTAATTTCTTGTTTGTGGTTGCAAATCACATATTTAAAAATCCAAATTATATTTCCACCCTGAGTAAAACTGGACATTCTTTGCTGACGGGTGATGCATTAAGAAGCACATAGTATTCGCTTAGTCTCCAAGGATAAACTTATCCTTCATTCCTAGTAAGAGCTCAGTTCTGACTAAAGGCATACTGTACCAGTTTCCTTAAAAAAAAAAAAAAAAAAAAAAAAAAAAAAATTTCAACACGCCAGAAAGCTTAATTTAAATAATTTCTGTTAGAAGTTTTGGTTCACTGGTCCATACCCCTCTCTTAGGGCTTGGTGTATCTTCTGAGAGTTAGAACATGTCCTGCTCTGCCTTCTACTTTAGTGAATTCATTGATTACAGATATCTTGATACTTCCTCTGTAGACCATGGAAACAAACACTTGTTACTTTCTTTTAAGGGATATATGTGAAGCAGTGCCTTTGCAAAAGTTTGCAGGCAGTTTCTGTCCTTAAACTCCTGCCTGAGACAGTATTGACCTGATTTACAAGACACAATAGGATTTTGGAAAAGAGTGTTTAAGATCGTTCTCACTTGCTGAATGAGATACAGCTTTGCTACCAGTGGAGGAGATGCACTTTCAACATTGATCTAAATGTGGATTTTGATTCTCTGTAGCTGCCCGTATTTTCAGGTAGAATATGAAGCAGTGGATGGTTGGAAACACACAGATTTCCAGTGCTCCCCTGTGGCAGCAGGAATCAAAGTCTCAGTAAGGGCAGGAAGGTGAAACTATGTTAAAACATTTGTAAATGCACATAATTTTGAATATTAGTTATAAATTTTATTTATTATATTGTTCTACTGATGTTTTCTTATATTTGTATGCTGGACTTCTTGGAAGATGTGTTCATTCATTCATAGTTTTCTGGTAAAACAAATTATTTAAATAAAACAACTTACTCTGGAACTGCTTTGAACTCATAAATGGAATAGTTACTGCTATTTTTCTCTTCAAAGTTTGATTTTATGCTTACCAAGAAAAAAAGTATACTTCTTCTTATCCTGATGAATATTCTGTTCTTTTGTGAAATACGGGGTACACGTTTCTGAAATTACTTGTCAACAGTCTGTTCACGGCTGCTTTAAGGGTGAAAACATATCAATATCATAATAGTTCCATTCTGCATCTTAAAACTTGTGTTAGAGTTAGTATGTCAAGTTATACGCTTCTGCCAGGATTTAACATCAGTAGATTTAACAATATTTGGTGGTAGAGATCTGTCTTAAATTATGTTCATATTTAATATGATTCAGAGAGTTGAATTTTCTTGTTATCTTGAATGTTTCAGATTTCATTCCTTAGATTGAACTGGGAAAAAAATAAAATATTATTTTTAACATCATTTACTGCTCTTGTAGCAGCACACTTTATAGAACCAGAAATGCCTTGTTGCTTTTTATGCTCAAATGTAAATTAACAAACTGCTTTAAATTTAATGGCAGAAATGGAGTCTGGTTTTGATGGACAGCTATGTGTACAGTAATTTGTAAGGTGTATCAGTATTTCTATAATTGGCAATTTATTTTTACATTTCCTTTTCTAATATTCTTGTTATTCATAAATTTCATAAGACTTGATTTTTTTTATATTATCTTGTGTGTGTATGTGTGTATATATATATATATATATATTCTCTATTCCT
>JAOXNG010000021.1:98325147-98336342 GCA_028566535.1 Scolopax minor
TGCTCCAAGCCCCATCCAGCCTGGCCTTGAATCCCTCCAGGGATGGGGCAGCCACAGCTTCTCTGGGCAACCTGTTCCACTGTCTCACCACCCTCACAGTAAATAATTTCTTCCTAATATCTAACCTAAATCTACCCTCACAACATCTGTTTACAAACATTGACTTCAATTTGACATGTTTGAAGAGTTAAGTAATGGTTATCCTTTATGTTAATTAATATGCAGCAAGCCTTCCTCTTTCTGAATGCTTTGTACTTCTAACTAAAGTACCAGCCACAAGCTCATGAATATGAAATCTGTTAGGAATTGTCTTGATGAAAATTCACCCAAAGGAGTGAAAAAGGAGGAGAGCTATGAATCATTTTTGTTTAATTGCCCTGTGCTATCGCAGGGAAACTAGGGGTAAAAGAAGTTTATACTATAGCATATCTAAATTTCTATTATTATTTGCCTCAAAATGAACTTTGTGTATGATAGACAGAACTGGCCCTTGCACTTGATTTTTTTCTGATTGATAAATACATTTTCGTGGATAATCCTTTTAGAAAAAAAAATCACATTAAAATTGGGAGGTTACATTTTCATTTCAGAACAAACCTGCCAATTTATCCAAATTCTGACACTTTTACTATCTTTGGCATTCTCTGCATGCTTCCAAAAACTTCTTGCAGGCCCTGGTGCAGTCGTTTAACCTCACTTGAGGAAGTAAAAATATGCAAGGCTGACGTATTGGAGAACCATTATAAGTCTGGAACATTTCCAGGTTGCGTGTGTAGGAGTTTTGACATCCAGACTTCAAAGGCATCATTTTCCACAAGAAAAAAAAAATAATAATGGCAAGCATTTATAATGTTTATGGACAGTATTTTGAGCATCTATTGTTGTTTTCTGTAGTCTCCTGTTTCTTCAACTTCACCGCACCATCTGGAATTATTCTTTCTCCAAATTATCCTGAGGAGTATGGGAACAATATGAACTGTGTTTGGTTAATTATCTCAGAGCCTGGAAGCAGAATCCATCTGATTTTCAATGACTTCGATGTAGAACCTCAATTTGACTACCTTACAGTGAAAGATGATGGGATCTCAGATTTACCACCTCTTGGCACTTTTTCTGGCAATGAGGTTCCTTCTCAGTTGGCTAGCAGTGGGCACATAGTAAGACTTGAATTTCAGTCAGATCACTCTACCACTGGAAGAGGATTTAATATCACTTACACAAGTAAGAACCTCCACTTTTATTTTATCCTTGGTCTTAAAATCAAGCTATCTTTCTTCATGATAATGAAAAATGAAACATGTTTTTATTTATAATACAGAAGTAAATTGCAATACTTGTATAATTGCACTGCTTTCATGTGCCTTTCTGATATTCATCAGCTTATCCGAATCTTTATGATTTATTTATTTTAATTGTGAGAGTGCTGAAGAATTTTCTTAATTATTTAAGGGACTTTTTGGTTTGCATGGCATAAATGCAGAGCACACAACTGAAGCCCAGATCATTCAGATCAAAGCATCCAGTGCAAGTGATTTTACTTCTCAATGGCATTAGCAGGAACAAGTTCAGAAAGGTTTTAAACTTAGATCCCATATATTGAGTTGTTAATCTCCATAGCATAGAAGTATAATAAGCAACTAGAATATCATTGCAAACAAATAGCTCTGGGAGCCTCCTTTCCTTTTACATTTTATCATCCAGTTAGATGGTGGGGTATCTAAGAATACAGACTACTAGTAATACAGTACTCATAATAGTTACCCTCTGTGGTTTTACTAGCATCTCGGAACACAGCTGATCTCAGGCAGAAGTCTTTTCTATAGGAGTGCACTAATTTAAGAATCATTCATCTCTCTGGCTACAGTTACTTTAATTTTAAGAATGTCATATCTTTGGCTTCAACCCTGCTTAAGTCTTTGTTGCCTAAGTTGTTCCTTTGCAGTCAGAGAGAGGGATAATGAGTGTCCTTTCCCAGAAAATGTGAGGCCTGAATTCTAGGTCTGCTTCTTTCTGAGCTTATTCAGATTCTTTTTGCCATATGTTATTCTACCAAAGTAAAGACAGAACATAGTAAGAATAATCTTGTTACTTACCAAAGGTTATTTCACCTCAAAGAAAAAAAAAAAGTCATTTAATGAGGTTGTTGTTGTTATTATTATTATTATTACTATTAGTAATGTTTTTGTTATTGTTGTTGTTTTTACTGTTGTTCTTACTATTATTTTTATGTTTTCATCAGCCTTTGGTCAGAATGAGTGCCATGATCCAGGCATTCCTATAAATGGGAGGCGTTTTGGAGACAGATTCCTTCTGGGAAGTTCTGTTTCTTTTCATTGTGATGATGGCTTTGTGAAGACCCAAGGTTCTGAATCCATAACGTGTATTATGCAAGATGGAAATGTAGTTTGGAGCTCTACTGTCCCACGTTGTGAAGGTAATCTTTACTTTGTACCTACAGTTTGAATAATTAAACTATTTACATTTAGCTTGCTTTTTACATTTCACACAGAAATAAGACTGCTGTAGCAGCAGTTATTCGTTCATCTTATTCTAATGCTCTTCCAGTCAAATGAGAGAGCAATAATAGAAACAAGATAGCTTGCTTTTATATTCTTAGAATAAATTAGCATTCTAAATATTTGGTTGCTATTCTTTTCAAGTTCTCATTGTCACCATCATTATTCAGTTATGAGTTATAGCTGTTATAACAGTTTTGGTTGTAGCATGCTGAAGAACGTAATTATTTACCACATAGAAAAGTGAAGTAAAATTTTTATTTAAAAGTCCTTTTTAAAAATTTACACCTTCAATCTCCTCAGAACAAAGTATACCTGAATTTCCATATGTAAGATATTAACCTATAGTACATTTTTTTGCCTGAGAAATACAGTGAAAATCAGAGCTATGTTTAATATTCATTATAATCCCCAACAAATTCCAAATTTGTTTGCTTGTTCTTGCCTAGATGAATAAACAAAGATGAGCTATACTTAGGATTAAATCTCTCTTTAGTATGTAATTCAGAGAAGAAAAGAAGAAAAAAAAAAAGGAGAAAGTAGGCTAATTGCTTGATGCTAAATAGTGATGGCTCCTAAGGCAAGACATATGTATGTATTTATAAACAACTAGAGTGTGTCTGTTAAAAGTAATGTTCAAAAAATTGCATATCTTTTAGTAAACAATAGATAAGTAGTCAGTCAGTACTTTTTTAAGAAACTAATCCAAACTTTTTATTATTGGTATAAATCTCACAACTCCATTAATTTCAGTGTCATTACAGTAACTTAAGGATCTGGATCATATAATTTTTATGGTTTGTGTTATGGGGGGCAATTTGATCATTCCATTCTTAGAAGACTGTATATTTCTAAGGAAACTTAGAGATGCTGGAAAAAAAGCACATTAGCAGCCACACTAGCAGCCATAGAAGTAGTATATGTGAACCTAGATGTTGTACTAACAGGATTTCTTGTCCTGATTAAGCAATGTAATGAGTAATGCAGTGGACCAGGGTGTTTTGCATAGAGCAAAACCATCCCAATTCCAAAGCAGGGAGTAAGGCAAGGTTCTTCAGTAAAAGATATTGTCTCATTTTCAATCTCTATACACAGTGGATAAAGTATTCATTGTAATTTTATTTCCACATACACATAAATAGAGGATTCAAGATGACTACTTTGAGGAAAAAAAAATAAAAGAGAAAACAAATATGGAAATGACTCTTTAAGAAAATACCTAAGTGCCATTCAGTAATCCTTTCTTTGAACCTTGCAGGATGTTTACCTAGTTTTTAATGAGGAAAAGATAATGAGGAAAAGATTAAACTGTTAGGCTCTTTTTTTAAGATTTTGTGTATTTTTTGTTTTGGTATAGAAGGAAATATAGTTCTTTTAAGAATAGTTCAATACTGTTTAAAATCTTCTGTAAAGATCTGAATGCTGGGACAGGGTGCACTCTAAACAATGCTGCAGATGATGTAAAGCTGGAAGGAGTGGCTGATACACCATATGCTTGTGCTCATGTTCAGAGCAACCTTGACAGGCTGGAGAATTGTGCTGAGAGGGAATGATAGGTCCTTCCTATTCAGCATTGGTGAGATACATTGGGAGTGGTTTGTGCAGTGCTGGGATCTCCTCTGGGAGAAGTTTGTGTAGTTGAGGGATCCCCAGTCCAAGAAAGATGTGGACATACTGCAGTGAGAGCAGTGAAGGGTAACAAGGTTGATGAAGGACTTAGAGCAACTGTCATGAAAAAGAGGTTGAGAGAATTGTGTATGTCTAAACTGGAGAAGAAAAAGCTTAGGGATTGGGAGGGATCTTATCAATGTATCTAAATACCTCACAGGACAGTGTAAAGAGGATGGAGCCTGACTATTGTCAGTGGTGTCCAGTGACAGGACAAGAGGCAATGGATGCAAACTGAAATAGAAGAAATTTTGTTTAAACGTAAGAAAAAACTTCCACTATGAGAGTGATCAAACACGGGATCAGATTGCCCAGAGGGGCTGTGGAGTGTCTGCCTCTGGGTCCTGACTGGAAATGGTCCTGTGCAATCTGCTGTGTTGAGCAGAAGATGGACTAGATGATTTCCAGAGGTCCCTTCCAACTTCAACCACTCTATGATTCAGTGGAACAGTTACAACAATCAGTTCCACTGAGCAGAATGATTACTCAACAAGGTATTGGATTCCACAGTACAATGAAAATAATTAAGTATAAATTACTTGGAACAATTTGTCTGATATTTCCACATATATGGAATCATATTACAACTAAAAAATGATGATACATTATTTTTTAATGATATAGTGTGCTTTTCAACAGAAGGAGAGCTGGCAGAATCAAGTGCTATATTAAAATAAAGTAATAAGATACATTGCAGGACTTTCAATTCTGAAGAAAACAAATTGCTCATAACGTAATGTAGTAGCTGTGTTGTATATGAAACTTCATTTTATATGCTTTTTAAGACAATATTTGTAAGTTCTTGCGTATATAGTATTCTACTGGAAATACTGTACATGATATAAGTATACATACATGCTTTTTTCTTTCAGCACCATGTGGTGGACATTTGACAGCATCAAGTGGTGTTATTTTACCACCAGGGTGGCCAGGATATTATAAGGATTCACTTAATTGTGAATGGGTGATTGAAGCAAGACCAGGACATTCCATTAAGATCACTTTTGACAGGTGAGAATCATAGAGTCAAACAAGTCATGTATGGGCAAAAATATTTGTTTTATTGTTGAAGAAGAACCAGGAAAAGAAATTATGATGCAACACTCACAATACTATTCCTTTAGCAGACAATGAAAGTTTAAAGCTGGGATCCACCCAAGGGTACTAAAGGAGCTGGTGGAAGTGCTCACTAAGCCACTTCCCACCATTTATCAGCAGTCCTGGCTAACTGGGTAGGTTCTAGTTGGCCTGAAGATAACAAATGTGATGCCCATCTACAAGAAGGGCCACAAGCAGGATCTGGGGAATTACAGGACCGTCAGTCTGACCTTGGTGCCAGGAAAGGTTATTGAGCAGATCATCTTGAGTGCCATCCCATGGCGTGTACAGGACAACCAGACAATCAGGCACAGTCAGCATAGGTTTATGAAAGTCAGGTCTAGCTTGACTAATTTGATTTTCTATGACATTTTTAATAGTAATTATGATTTTTTTTAAAATACTTAGAAAACAAAATAAAAAAAAAAATCTTCATCCTTCAAGCATCTTTGTGAAATAAGTAAAAAATATCCAAATCTTTGATTTGACCTAGTAGCAGTCACTTTTACATTCTTCTGCTCTTCTCTCCATTCATTTTCATCCCTTTTCATTTCAGCTCTTTGAAATAAGAGACTGAATGATAGTGAAAAATTTTGCTCAGCGCTGCCGACTACATGCAAAGGTGAAACTAGACTCAGATTATTGCCTCCCCTTGGGCAATACCAGAATAGAGAAAGGTTGATACAACAGCAGCCTTGCTCCAAGCACTTTCTTCTGTAATGTCCTTTGAATGCTTTTGACAAATGAAGTATTTAGTGTGATATTAGTATCTAGATCAAACACACAGAGAAGGTGAACAGCAAGTCACCAGCACCGGTCAGCATTCACCCAGGAGCCCTGAATGAATACAAAGATGAGATGACTGAACAACTGAAAGTTGTGTGTAACTCTAACTGTTCTTTTAAAACAGTTTTGATACCTGTGCACTTCAGGAACCAGATCTTTTAAGTCTTTCATGGACATCTAAGGAACTGAATGCTGGATGCATGCTGTGAAAACTCTAACAGTGTAGTGCTAGTGAAAGAAAAGATAAATATGATACACTGAGGAAGTGTTTTGGAAAAGAAATCCAATCTCAGAAACCTAGAATTCTTTGATGGTGTCAGAAAGCATAGAAATATGTTTGGTATAGTTTACCTGGGTTTTCAAAATGCAAGTTTTGTATTTTGTACCTCACCTGTGCACCTGAAAAGGGCTATTAAAAAGCTAAGCATCATTTTAATACAGGGAAAACTATTGCATGAATAAAAACTTAATTATTAGATGATAGAAGTCTCACAGTGGAATTTGGGCTGTTCTACAGAGATCTGTGTTACGTTCAAAGCTGTTCAGCATGTTCAGAAAGGACTTTAAAAAGGAGAAAATTACACTAATAATAGTAAGTTATTCAGGATATTAACAGAAGGAATGACACAAGAATTGCTTAAGATTCTTAGAAGACTGAATGTCTGGGCAATTACATTGCAGGTAGATTAAGTAAATGCCAAGTTAATCATATAAGAAAAAGAGTTCTACCTTGAGAACTGAGCGGCTGAGGTCCTGGTGAAGATTTAAATAGGTTGTATATTTAGTTTACTGTATCCTTTTTCCAGTCTTGTTCTGTTTTCTTGTTATAAATGCATTAAGGTCAGGGACAAAGGAGAGAATGATCAATATCAGAGAAGAATGGGAACTGTTTTGATAGTTTTCATATAGTTATCTGTTACTTCTTACAACAACAAAAGGATGTTTGATTCCATTGCATTCAGCAGGAAGTTCCAGAATTTTACGTTACTATTTTTTTCCTCCTTAAAGACTTAATATATTAATTATAAACTTATATTTGTTTGCTATCTTTTTTAAAAACAAAACATTAATCATCAGAAGCCTGAGATTCAGGGTCATCTTCCAAATGCTGTGAAAGCAAGATCTACACCATCTTTATATCAGCATTATTAAAAGAAAGATTCTGTCTCTTTTCCTTAAATATTTCAACTAAGCACACTGGTTTTGGTAGACTGAGAATAAACCCTTCGTTGCTTTCTTTGGAGATTTATGCTTTCCTGGCAGATTTGGAAAATTGTATAGCTTTACTACATTGCATTATAAATTTCATTAAGTTGTTATACCTTGGAAAGTTAATGATAGTATAATAACCTCCCTTTTGCAATCAAGTTATCTTCTTTTAGTAACATGAAGGCTTTACTCAGATTAAAAATAGAATGGAAAACTTTTTTATTACATATGAGAAACTAACTCTGCTATCTGATATAACGTTAGCAACTTATAAATCAGTAAGCAAAATCACTATAAAATAGATTAGTTAACTGATTTTGTCTATTAATTAACAAATAAAATACTTTGTCAAGTATCTCGCTTAGTTTGGGGAAAACAAAAACCTTTTATACCTTGCTATATGATTTACCATCACAGATACAGCTGCCAGAATGAAACTTTGAATGAATGTGATATTCATAATGTAAATTACCTCACTCTCGAGCTAATGAAGCTTTAATCTGCCTTAGCAGAGTACTTAGAAACTTGCCAGAAATAGCAACAAATGACTGAGTAACCCTATGAAGATTTAATGCTGAAACAATTTGCATTTCAAATCATGAATAATGGCTGGAAGGGTAACAAAAAAGTAAAATCTAATTGATTCAAGCCGTAAGAGAAGGGGCTAGAAGTATAACTGCTGACTGGAAGATTTTGGGTATTTTGAATATTGATGAAAACTCATTGGATAGTATATAAAACAAACCTCCTTATTGCAAACCTACCTAACTATATATGAGAAATAGGACAATATAACATTATTGAAGTCTCTTTCAAATTCTCTTTTAACATTTGGAGAATGTCCTACCTTTCACTAACATAATTATGCTAATAAACTTTAAACTAAAATAAGAACACAAAAATTAACTCTTAAGTACTTTCAGTAAGGATGTAGAATTATCTTGATTTATCATTGCAGTGACAGTGCAAATATTGAAAAAAACCCAAACCAACCAACCCACTCCCCCCCAAAAAGCCCAAACAAAGTAACAAAACAAAGAAGTGAACTAGAAATAAATTTCTAAGTTTAAGATGAACAAGAACCTACTGGGAATAAAGATTGTTTTAATGGGTATGATTAAAATATCTCCTGTAGGAATTATTTTAAGTTCTTTATCTGCAGCAAGGGTTTGCAAGCCACTGTTGTCAAACTGCCCTGCTAAGAAAACTGCAATTGCTGGCTGAGAGCACTTTATTCCTAATTAGTTTCCCTCAGAAACATAACTATCAAAATAATTGAACTATTGAATTATTGATGTTGAGCCCATTCATTATGAGTACAAATAAAGTATTTTAAACCAGCGTAGCAGTGTCTGTTTTCCTCATTTCGCTGCAGGGTAAATCAATGTATAATCTCTGAAATTATGGAAAGGTACTTAAAAAATGTCAAGTAATTTAGTGAATGCCCTCTGTGACTGTCTGTTGTGGTAAATTAAATTAAAATCAGAGAACCTTCCCCGCCACAAGAACTTGTGTGTTTGTGCAGTTAAATTATTGAAATAGTCTCTAACGAATTTCATGAGCTTGCCAACTAGTGTTCTTCCAAATAATTACCAAGCATGTCCAGGAGTTAGTGTGGGCAAACAACCATTCCTAATAGTAAATTTGAATAATATCTCCCTGTTTGATAGGCTAAAGGATATATTTGATAGTATGGATATAGGCCCTTTCATGGTAGTTGGCTTCACTGCCAGAAACTGGTCTTGAAAATGTATTATCAAGCCTGCAAGCCCTGTGTTCCACTGCCAGAAGAGATAGATAGCGGTGAAAGCAATCAGCTGGGGTTTAGCCAAGGTATCCAAAGAGAGTAGGAAGCTTGGTTGAAAGCACTCTAAATCTAGAGAGTCCTCTGTGTGAAGAGGAAGGAACCATTCGAAGGGTTTAATCCAGTTTCCAAGCAGTCATTAGCTTTGATAGTTAAACAAGCAAGTACTTTCCAATTTCTGAATGTACTTTTGTTTTCAGGACATGGTGAGAGAAGAACTCAGAGACTACTAAATCCTTGCTAAATCCAAACTTGCTGTTGCTGATTCTGATGTGTCCGTGAAGGCGACTTTTACAGACCAATTAGCATTGGTCATATAAATATAATGGCCTGGCTGGGGAACTTGTTCATTCTGTCATCGTTACCTAACATAGTGTAAAGTTTATTTACACTTTGAAGGAACGTCCTATATATTTTCCCTTTTCTGCATGTTTAATTATTTGCAGTTTTCTTTAATTACAAGAACACAGTTTGTTATCTCCAGACTCACTAAACACGTATCCCTTATTGGCAAGACAGCTTAAGGGCATTCACTTTGAGAAAACTCCTATATTGTGCAGGGACACAGTTTATTGCTCTCAGAAGTTGAACTAATAAGCCTTATGGGAAAAGAAGAGAGAATCTCAGAACATACACGTTTCTGAAAGATTAACATCTTATGAAAATGAGAATATTGGTCTTGCAGGCAAATATACTTAGACCAATACAGATATCTGTGTAATAGCACAAACTCTGTTGATAGGAAAATTGATGTGTGCATGGTTTAGATGCTACAGTTTGCAAGAATATCTGATATAACCACAAACTGCCTTGAAAAGCATCTGATATGAAAAATGTCAGTCAAGGTTTCATCTACAGAAAGAGCAAATTTCAGCTGTTTGATTTGAGAACAAGTGGTAGTGGATGACTGCACAGTACCCATTCTTTCTCAGCTGGAGAAATGTGATGTGGTTTAGTGATTGAAACAGAAATTCAGCCTGCTCTTGATTTTGAAGTTATTTGTTCTTGTAAGTCAACTGTCTCATTAGTTTCCTTCTCTTTCTCCTTTCTTGTCTGTATTGCCTATTTCTTTGACACATTAAGATAAACTAACGAGTTCTGCTTATTATAACTGTTACAACTTTCAAAATGATGGTTTGATTGATGTTTAGTATTTTTGTACAGCTTCACTTCATAGGGAAAAAGAATTATGTAAAGTAGCAAATTATGTTAGTAAAAAAATCTTTGGATAAAAAATGGAACAGTTAAATATTTGAAACAGCTTTTGCCAAATAGCAAATACTGAAAATATTGAGATGAAGTAATGAAGTATTATTGAAGGTGATCCTAGGTTATCCAACTATTTTTTAGCCTGAGGGCAAGAAATTCCATGGATTTTTATAATGCAGTGTTTTTTTGACACAGTTATCATTTTTGTACCCAGATTCCCCACTAAATGTCTTTCTGAAGCCCAGTCACATGGTTGATATGAAGTATGTTACATCCCTTATTAATTTTATGTGATACCAGAAACAGTAAAGCAAGGAAAAAAGCAAAAGATAATTAAAACCTTCCACAGTTGTTATCCTCAGTAATATACCAATGGGTCTGTAGATATAAAAATTTTTATATGTATGATATTCTTGACACATGTTTTGCAGTTAAAGAAAATTACACCATTCCGCTACTTACCAGCTGACACGCATATTTCTTTTCAGATTTCAGACTGAAGTTAATTATGATACTTTGGAAGTCAGAGATGGACCAGGCAACTCTTCACCATTAATTGGAGAATACCATGGAACACAAGCACCCCAGTTCCTTATCAGTACTGGAAATTACATGTATCTGCTATTCACTACGGACAACAGTCGTTCCAGTGTTGGTTTCCTAATTCACTATGAGAGTAAGTCTGATATTTCTCTGATAAATTTGTAATTTTGAAAATAACTTTGAATTTGAAAATGAGCAAATGAATGTGAACAAATAAACTTCAGTAATTATATTTGTATAAGACCAAATTATATTTACTCTGTGCTGTATTGACAGATAAATGAAACAATTTTGGAATTTTTCTCTTCATGAGTTCCTGTATATTATTCAGAGTGTTTATGGACTTAGGAGGGTAATTAACC
>JAOXNG010000021.1:98339589-98350515 GCA_028566535.1 Scolopax minor
GATTTTTTTGGGGGTGGGGTGTGGGAGTGGGGGTGGGATGTTGAGCTCCTCATTCTGTGAGATAAATTGTGCAACCTTAGTCTTTTTCTTAAACTAAACCAGATAGAAATACCTGTATCCATAGATTCCATTAATATAAAACCATCTTTTATTAAGGTATTTTTTTTTTAATTTATCTTTCCTTAAACAAGAAAACATGGTCATGTTCAAGCAAAATTGAGCAATTATTTATTAAGTCCAGATAATTTATTTAAAAGTTGTTTTTATTTATGGATTAACATTCCCTTTTATACTGAAATTTATCTGAAAAAGGGAACAGAGATCATAGTTAAGTCAGGGAAAATTGTTTAAAGTCAAGGATCACCCATCCTTGTAAAAACTTTCCTTTTCAGTCATTTAAACAAGCTAGTAAAATTAATGTGTGAGTTACCTTAAATAAAATGTTATAATGAAAAAAAGTAATACTTGATTCATAGTGTATGAAATTAGGTATTTCTTTAGATTTGGTTTTGGAAAATAACTTTTTAGATCCACAGATGGAGTTAGCAAAGCCTCAAGATTGTTCAGACACCAAGAGTCAGTTTTAGCAATGATAACATAGAAACAAAATACTTCCTTACACTTTTTCATTTGAAGAAAAAGTAATCCTTCTGGATAGTCTGTATGTGAAGAAAACACTTGTAAATTTTCCACTGGCAGGACATACTCTCTGGAAAAAGTTTTTGAATGTCCGGGAAGAACGAAGTCAATGTTACTTTGACCAATAAGAAGAACCTATAGAAAGCCTGAAATAGAAAGACAAGTTTTGTGAAGGTGTCCATGAAATAGTAGAGTTTATATTTTTAAGAAATTAAAGAATGAGGCAGCACAGTTGTGACCAAGTTGTTGATTTTTAGAAATCTAAACTTCACCAAAGTTAAGAAGTTGGTAGGTGAATGTTCTTAGGAATGAATTCTGAAAGTCATTTAGAAAGATAAAGTATTAAGGCCCAACAGCAAATTGTATTTTTTTGGAGAGAAAAAAAAATTATCAATTTCTATAGCTGTTTTAAAATTCCTTTTAATGATACGTAAACCAAAAGTTAATCTTGTAAGTGTTGATTATATTGAAACACTGCTATAGATGACCATCAAAGAATAACACAGGTCTCTTAGGATAAAATCAGAAAATCCAAACTACATATTTGTTATGTAAACAGGAGCCAGAAAGGCAGTAACAACAAAAATCTATAAATATACACAAAATAAGAGAAAAAATAGTGAAATCACTACTTAATAAAAATATGAGCCGACATCAGATGTCACACTTTCTGTGTGTCTCTTGCAACATTTACAGAAAAACTGAATTTTGACCACGTACTTAATGTGGTTCAGTGAACATTTATAATGTAAGAATGCAGCATATAGGAAGAGGGTACTACATAATATTGAGATAATTAAATATATTTTATTCATCAGAGACTGTTGAAATTTCCTGTGTTATACTTAAAGGCAAAGCAGAAGCAGTCTTCCCTGAACTGAAAATTCTGTCTGAAACTTCAAAACTGTAGGAGACTCTCAAACAATTGTAGAAGGGCACACACATTTCAAAGAAAAGAGGGAGAAAAAAAGGAAGAAAAGAAAAAAAAAAAAGAAAAAAGAAAAGATGAGGGCCAGAAGGATCAAGGACATTAATTTTATCTTCACTTTTTAAAGATACTAGTTTCAAGCTGATAAACAAAGTGATAAGGAAAAAATTATTTGATAAGAATAGATTATGTCACACCAATCTAATTTCTTTCCTGACAGGTTATCTGTTTTTGTAGATTTGGGAATGGAAAAGGAAGGAAACAGCTCTGTGTTGATATTTAAAAGGCTTTTAGAAGTTTTCCAGAGAAAATATAGAAATTTGGTCTAGATGAAATTTTAGACATACAGTGGGTATTTCAGTGAGCACTGGAAAAAATTGCCCAGAAAGGCTGTGGTATCTCCCTCCTTGGAGACACTAAAAATGCATCCAGATGTGCTTCTCTGCAACCAGCTCCACGTGACCCTGTTTGAGCAGGGAGGTTGGGCCAAATGACCCCCAGAGGTTCCTTCCAACCTCAGCTTTTATGGAAATCTGTGATGATGTGAAAAATTTTGAAAATTTTTTACTCACAGAGCAGCCAGCAATTAGTTGTTCATTGTCTAACTCAAATTTGTAGGGATCTCACTGTGATCTGGCCTAGATCCAAAACTATCTGATATATTTATTAACAATTTTGATGACACTATAAGAAGTACACTTACAAAAGCTTAGGATGGTCCTAACCCAGTATTACAGCAAGCACCATGATGGAGAGGGTTAGGATTCAAAACAAGCTAGGCAAGCTTCAGAAATGGTCTGAAATAATAAAAAAAAGAAATTCTCTGAAGAATCTTGCTAAGCATAACGGGGAAGGAGAAATGACATGCACAAATGCATAGTAGACATACAGTAGAAAAGGATACGGTGTTTACAAAGAACACAAATAGTTTAGAGGAAAATGGAGTAGTAATGCAAAAAAGTAAAATCTTCTGGCTGTTGTGGTCAATCAGCAAAAAGAAAAATAAAAGAATGACAGAAAATTCAATTTTTGTTTCCAAGACTACTTTATCTAGGCCTCGGAAAATAATTATCTCAGGTAATTTGAAGATAATTTGAAGTTTGGGACCCAGTTTAAAAATAGTAGTATCAGTTTAAGGCATTGAGTCATCTCAGAACCGTTTACTGTAAGTTTGCTGGCTTCTTGGGGGTGATAAGGATGTTCCTTGAAGTAGCCCCAATTAGTCTCTCCTAATTGGGATAGGATTATATTCTTTGACATATGAGAGAACCTTGAGGTGATTAATTGCTTCTTGTTATCGCATCCTTATCGCTATCAGCTCAGTGACCAACTATTTTCTCAAACACTAATTATTTTCTCACACAGTCAGAAGGTTAGTAGGAAGCAAACAACATTTTAGTTAGCATATGGTTATAAACAAAGCAGAGGCCTGTTTTTGGTAACAATTTGATGCCACTTCACCTTTGTGAAATTACAGGGAAGCGTCTATGGCCACTTGATGCAGGAAGTTAGAAAATCTGGAGTCTTGGCTCCAGTAGAGTTTAAGCACATCCCCTTGTATGATTTTGACCCTTGACAAGTACTATCTTCCCACACAGTACATAAGCATAGTTCTAGAAATAACTTTAGCCAGAAACTGTTCTCAGAAGGCAGCAGGGAGAAGTCCTGTTTTTTGAGGTGGGCAAGATGTTACCTGTGTGAACAGTAGCTGAGTTGGGTTTCGAAAATGGTGCTCAGGAATAGGCCCTCTCCTAGTTTAATTGTGTATCCTCTAGTTCTAATTCTTGGAACTGCATTCTAGCAAACACCTACTCTATTTCTTTTTTAAAAAGATGAATGTTTCAAAGCAATGAAAATTTACCGTTTTCTCCTCTTATTGAGGAGAAAATAACCAGAATAACCCTGCCTATAGAATCAACTTTTTTATTGGGGAATATTCTTCTCTTACTGTCCAAAAAGTCACTTTGTCATCTGCCTTATTAATGTTCTGGATGAAACTGTACTGATGGCAAAGAATAGCACTGGAGCTTCTAGCTGAAACCCTCCCATTGTCCAAAATATATTTGAAATTCAGTGCGTGACAGAGCAACTGCTCGGTAGCTGGCATGACCGGGGAACGTCGTGGATATGGCACAGAGCTATGGTTTGCTTTCTGTTTTACTTACCTGACTTTTGTTTCTTCATGCATTTTGTGAAATGAGCATTCTTTAGACAACTCTTAGCAATCTTACACTTTAATATTCTGTTTTTCTAATTATTTTAACTATTTGACCTGAGCATAAGCGTATAAAACGGTTGTATGCTTCATGCACTACTGCAACAAATTAATTTACTCTTTAGAGATCTAATGGGATCTAACTATTAAAGCAGTTTCTAAAAACAACATACAATTCCAAAATATGCATTTTAATAATGAAGCACCTAATATAGCTAACAACAGCAGGTTGATAAATGGTTGATGCAATGTCAATATTGACTGAGTGAAGTTTTTGAGGACGAGTCTGTATTTTTCAATTATTCAGTGATGTACAAAATCTGTTTGTATGATTGCTGTTTACTTTGGATTGCGTGTTATGTTCCTTCGAAAAGAGAGTGATTAAATTATAGGATAGAATTATTTGCTTATCTAATTCCCACTTCTATGTGGAGTGAAGTGGAGGGACAATTTTTTCAGGGTGCTACTGAGCATGCTCTTCTTGGGAAATACTGCATTATCCAGGGTGGGAGAGAAAAGACATGGTTTTCACTGAGACTTTAATCTTTTATTTACTTGAGCCAATTGTTGTGAATAGCATTAAATCAACTCTTTCCAACTATGAGCTCAAAATTTATCACTTTGATGCCACAATTTCTTATATATAGTTTAATACTGTCTTTTTGTAGTCAGGGAATCTCAGTTCTGTCCACTATTAATCTTGTTTTATGTTAGCTCCTATTAAGAAAAAAACCCCAAAACTGTTGTCCAAAGCAGCAAAGAATAATTATTTCTTTTCAGCTATGTTTACAATTGCTAAACCTTACTTACTGAATATTTTTCCCCCAGAATGAAGGTCTGTTTTATGAGGTGACTTTTTTATCTATACAGCAACACTATTTCAAACAGGAACTTGGAAATTGATAGGGTTGCTACAGCGTTTGGTCTCCTTGCAGAAGTCTGAAACAATCTACTCAGTGTAATATTTTCAAAAAGAAACTGGTAGGAATTTACCTGATATATGAGACTCAGAATCCCAAAGCAGGTGATGTGTTGAGGCAGGGGTGGAAGGCTGCCCTAAGAGGAGGGAATTTTAAGAGCTCTACTGTGGACCTCCATCTATTCTAACAAAGCTCAAAACAAGAAGTATAGTTTGTCTGAAAAAAAATGAATGTGTATCAAAGTTAAAATTTCATATGCAATTAATATTTATTTAGGGCACATACAGTGCAGAATATTATAGGCTTTAAAGGGTTCTTTGAGTCTATATTAAGCAATTTAAGCCAGGTGAAGGGAATTTATTCACTGTCAGTTAAGATGGTGCATTTCTGTGAAGAGCATGCAGTCAAGTCTAGAAGAAACTTACACATCTCAAATTTAAGTATAGCAGGAACACCTCATAAAAACTAGATGGCTGACTTTCAAATCTCAATTCTAACTGAGATATAAGAATAGCTGGAGGGTACAGGGGATATTTCTCTGTGTGATCTAGAGTAATTTTATAATAATTTTGGTTGAAGTCCTGCTTCCAACCTCTATATCTAAAATTCTAAAACCTTTACTTTATGCCCTGATAGCTTTTTTTCCCTTAGTTTTGAATTCCTCCTACTTTGTTCCTAAGGTTGTGTGATAGTCCTGGATAAATAAGGCACTGAGAGTACAACTCCCACCCAAAACAGCAATAGATACACAGGCAGCTGAGAAGACCAGCACCTTCAGCATGTATCTGTTGGGCTCAGGCACTAGGAAATGCCTAACGCCCTGCTACAGAGAATTTTGCACTGTCAGCAGTTGCCTTTGGGGAAGGAACTTTGGCAAAAAGTAGACTGGAAAGATTCATGCTAAAAATTGAGGTGAGCTGTGATGAAGCACATAAAATCTTTAAAGACCCCAGGAGAACTAATCTTACTCAAGGCTCTCACAGCATTTATAAGTGATGACATCACCCATATGAACTCATGCCAACTTACAGCATTCTTTCCTACCCAGCATTAAAATACTGAAGTTAATGTGAAAATTAATGTGAAAATCCTTAATGCAATGGGTGACAAAGCTTTGAGGTGGATATGTCTACATTTTATACCTTAAACAAGGAATTTTAAACTCCAAAGCCCAGTGTCATTTAACAGGCACACAACAGATAATTTTTTTTCAAAATAAAGTAGATCAAAATAATTGCCTGAAAACAAACATTGAAGTATTTATAAATGGTTCACACACACATTCATCCCGTCCCTTTGTGGGTGTTTTTTTTTTTTTTTAAGAAGTCAGTAGTTTTTTGGGTTACAAAAAACTCTACACAGACTTCTCCAGGTCCCTCTGTTATGTCTGAGGCTTGACTATGTGTTTGCTACCTCCTATTTTCAGCCAGATTCTAGTTTTATCTTTTACTTCAGGCTTTATGCTGGTTGTGTCCTTCATACTCTCAGTTGTCTTTTTACCCACCACAGCCAGCATTTTTGTCTGGACATGCTCAGCTTCTCACAGAAGAAGGAACAATGTCCCCATTCACTGAAGAGGTTCTACCTAACTCAGTCATTCTTGTTTCCAGGCACATGTCACAATCCATCAGGTCTAGGCATCAAGGTTTACAAGGTTAACCATCAAGGTCTGGTTACAGAGAGGCTGTGGTGGGGGTGTCTTTTGTGAAGAAAGGCCACAGGCTGCCCTGTACTGAGCACAGATGGTTCCAGAAGGTTCTGACTGATTTGGCACAGCCCATCAGCCAAATTGGTGGCACCTCTATGGCAATAGATTTAAGAAAGGGCAAAATGCTGCTTAAGTGTGTGAGGAAAAGAAAGTGTGAGAAACAATCCTACAAATGCTAAGGTCAGGTAGGTGTTCTCCTGCCCATGGAAGAGACCCCAGGGGAGCAGACATGCAAACTGCAGCTGTTGGCAGGAGAACAGGCAGATATTCCCTGAAGGGAGAGTCAGACCATGCAGACCTGAGCAGGAGAAGGTTTATCCTGAAGGACTGCAGCCTGTGGGAAGGACCCAGGCTAGAAGAGGGGAAAAGTGCGATGAGGAAGGAGCAGCAATGAGGAGCTGCCATGGGCTGACCACAGTCCCCATTCCCAATCCCTGCCACGCCACCTGGGGAGGGGTGAGGAGGGAGAGGAGTTGGGAATGAAAGAGTGAACTTGAGCCTGGAAAGAAGGGGGTGGCAATGGGGATGTTTTAGTTTTTGTCTTGGTTTGTCACCATCCTACCCTACTTCTATTTGGGCAATAAATAAATTAATTTTCCTTAAATTGAATCTACTTTGACTGTGATGGTAATTGACATGTGTTCTCCCCATCTTTACTTCAACCCATGAACTTTTTCATCTTATGATCTATCTTAATTTCTACTCCTGTAAAAGTGAGAGAGCAGCTGGGCAGGGGACTGGAAGCCACCCAAGGTCAACCTACTGCATGTAGTAACAAAATAAGAGATTCCTTTTATCCACAGTAGAGAGTCTTAATTTATTTTCCTTGTGTGTATCCATTATAGCTCATTACATGATTAAATTCTACAATTGTTTGCTGTCACTATAAGCATAATGTATAACACTTGGTTAATGAGCCTCCATTCAATAAGTTGGGATTTTTTGTTCAGTGTATAGCTTCAGGTTTATTTACCAAACACTATTCAATCTCTGCTATAAGACATAATTACTAAAGACTTCTTCTGTCAGATAAGAGTTACACAATCATGTAAGCTGTATTCATTGTCTTTCTAATTTGATGTATAGGATAGTATCTGTAGGAAATAAGAAGTAATTTCTGAGTTCATCAATTGCAGTTTTTTGACACTGCTTTTTGCGAAGTCAAATAACTATTAGTATGATAGAGGAAAGCTGAATTGTCTCCCAGTAACAGAAACTGAATAGATGAAATAGAATAATCAAGTATCATTTCTGTAATAGCAAGATTTACATTTGTACTTTGAACTTTAATATCTTCTTATACTTTCAGATGTTTGGTGCTTTTGTTGGCTTCTGTTTTCATTGTTTGATAAGATAAACTTTAAACCTCCAGTCTTTTCCTAATTTATTTGCATTTCTCTGTTTTATGAGACTGAAAATTGAAAAACTGTGCTTTGAGTCAGTGACAGCAGCTAGAGAATGTGCTTTATATCCCACATCAGTTTTCAGACAATGCTAATAAGTATCTTTTGGGGGTTCTTTCTTCCTCCCTTCTTACTCATTTTGTATTTTGTTTGGGATTTTTTCTGTTTACTATCTGGAAAGAAAAAAAAAAAAAGAAAAAGGGGGAAATAAACAAATTAAATCCCTGTGTTTCAGGTGTTACTCTGGAATCAGATTCCTGCCTCGACCCAGGGATTCCAGTGAATGGCCATCGCCACGGTGACAACTTTAATATCCGCTCTACAGTAACTTTTAGCTGTGATCCAGGATATACACTGAGTGATGAAGAACCACTCATATGCGAAAGAAACCATCAGTGGAACCATGCATTACCCAGCTGTGATGGTAAGGGTCAAGTTATTCAGATGGCAGATTTAAGATCCAAGAAAGTTAATCTCCTAATTTTGAGAACTAATTAAGCTTATCATTGCTAATACCTCCCTTCAATTACACCAAGATCCATACTTTTCAAAAATTATTTCACTGTTAATGAAATCCATACTTTACATCTCTGTATCGACTTTCAGACAAGTACTGTAATGTACAGTGAAATTTATATATTCCTCAGTAAAGAAACAGAATTCTCCGGGGGTGACACTTCAATTGTGAATGAAAATGGTGCAATACAATCAATATTTTCAATGCAAAGCCAATAAACTTAACATATATTTTAAACTTATAATACTAAATACCAAAATGATTGCTCAAAATTTAGAATACTCAGTACCAAAACAGATCATGATCAGCCTAAGTTCTTTATATATTTCTGTTTTGAAATTTTGCCTTGTTCATTATTTTGGGTCATGTGTAACATGAAACTGTCTAGAGCTTTCATGAAACCTTTTTTTTTTTTTTTAAATATGCTGAACTATACTATATTTCTGTGCTCTTCTTTTAACACTGGTTTTTTTTTCTAAGTTATTTTTCTATGAACTACAGAATCAACTCGATTTTTTTCATGGAATGCTTGTGTAGTTGTTACAAAATCCCTCTGAGAGAAACCAGAGAAAATAAAATCTAAATGTAGCTAAGTATTTCAATGAGGATAAAACCCAGCACCTCTGAAAATGAGGGTGGTGAAACACCGTTACGCTTTGCCCAGAGAGGTGGTAGATGCCCCATCTGTGGAAACAGTCAAGGTCAGGTTTGACCTTGAAGATGAAAGTCAAACCTTGATCAAGTTGAAGATGTCTCTGCTGATTGCAGGGCATGTTGGGCTAAATGACCTTTAAAGGTCCCTTCCAACCTAAACTATTCTATGAGTATTTTGCAGTTGCCTGCAGACTGTTGATGCTCTCCAAATTACAACTTCAGAAATTAAATCAGCAGAATAAATCTCTGAGGGAAAAACAGTTGTTTTATTTCCTGCTGACAAAGAAGAAAAAGAACTGTTTATAGAGTCAAAGTAGCTAAACTTTCCCTCTAACTAATGTGTCATTATCAAAGTACTATAATCTCAGTGTAGAATACGAAAATAATTTTCTAGGGAGACCTAAATAAAACCAAATGTTATACATATTTTTAATTTTAAACTTGTATCTATGTAAATTATTTGTAAATATTTAATATTTGCTTTAAAGAATGTTGCACAAACATTTTTCTTCCTTCTGTTATGTTTACAGAATAAGAGGGATTTTGAATTAATATATGCTACTGATCATTTCTGGGATTATGAAACTGATATGTTTAAGTCTGTTATTTATTATTAAGTAATGTTATCAACCCTATATTTACTGTGGTTTCAGCCACTGGTATTCTCATTAATGTTTATGTGCAGAAATACATATATGCATACAAAACCAGGCTAGAAACACTTCCTTTCTTTCTACTTATTTAGAAATATATAAAATGCATAAATTAAAAAAATGTAAAAAAACTTTAACAAACACCTTAGTTTTAGAAGAATTGAAAGAATGAATTTTAGCTGTAATGCCCGAATGTATGTATACATATATACCTGTACATACAAATACTGCAAGTCTATTGAACAATTTGCCATCTAGTTTATGGCAAAGTAAATCCCTTTTGTGAGGAAGAAGACTAAAATCATCTTAATGCTTTGGTTTTTTATTGTTAAATATTTATTTTATTAAAATTTTAAAAGAAAAAAAGAAAACATAAAAAGCTGGACAGCAACAGAGAAGTGAATAGTACAGCCATGCTGTATTTATAAGACCAGAGAGTAATTCAGCATGTAAATCTTAAACTTTAATTTGCCATGCAAATTTGAGCAGCAGTAAATGTTAGTGTGCATTAAATGTTGTCTAGCACAGTTCTGTGTCTTTCAAAATACTTGTTTACAAATAAATTACTTATGAGGGGACAATCTGAATCTTTGAAAAAGGAAAATACACTTTTTTTTTTTTTTTACGAACATTGCAGAAGCCATCAAAGAGGCTTTTCAATTAATCAAAAAAAATATATACCGTTTCTAAAATATTTACCTTTCTAAATATGTAGTGCAAGAAAAGTAGCTACAAGACATTTGGCTTTTTGAGTTATTTCACACAAAAAAAAAAAAAAAAAAAAAAAAACCAGAAGAAAAAAATAAAAGAGTTTGTAGCATGGATATTACCAGCAGAATCAAGCCAATGGGGCCAAACCTCAAATGATTCTGGGCCAGAAATGGGGGCAGAGCCCACGGTAGTTGAGTCTTTTCACAGCAAGTGCTCTTCAAACTACAAGACAACAAATATTTGGGGGTGCATGCCAGCGTCCTTCCACGTTCCTCTTCTCCTGTGATTTACTCTCTGGGCCCGAGCTGTGGGTAGTGCTGCCAATGGAAATTTCTCCAGGAGTTCTTGCACAATCCCAGCAGCTGTTTTTAGCCCGGTTTGGGAAATTAGTGAACTTAAACGATCCTGTTACGCTCTGAGTTTGTCAGTAAAGATGTTGAGCAATCAGCAGCGTACGGGAGATCAGAGGGAGCAACTTCAGTTTGTTCTTTGGATCCTTTTTTGGTTGTTTTATGTACAGAAGATACACTTATGCTTTCTCTCGTGGGTGTAAAGCAGCATGGAGGATCTGGCCTCTC
>JAOXNG010000021.1:98360489-98371867 GCA_028566535.1 Scolopax minor
AGGAAACAATATAACCTCATGCCAAAGAGGTAACAGATTAGCTACTATCGTGACTATTTATACAAGATTGTGTCTGTGCAAGTATACGTGCGAGCATTCGACCCATGAATATGCTAATCTACTTCAAATTCAATTACTTGGCGACTTTGCAAATTGCTGCAGTGCTTATCAGGCATTAATACTTCCTTATGCTTGCTCTAACATCTGCGTCACAGCTTATAAAACAGGGAGCCCAGCCAGTGAAAGTGAGAGTCACGTAGGGTTGCAAAAGTCCCGCGGGACTCCTCATTAAGACTTCAGTCTCTCTACCGAAGTCTGGTTTGCTCATCTTTAAGAGATCCCTCAAACATTTAAAATACCACAGGGGCTTTCCTAATTAACCCTTGGTTAGACGATTATACATAATAAGCACCTGAAGGCTGCATTTCTCTTAATTCAGCCACCCAGTATCAATAATTAGTTTAATGAAGTATCAGCCTTTGAATTAACCATGACTTTATAGGACTAATGTAACCACTTACTGTGCCAGATACAGATATGCCTTTATATTCTCCCACACATAGTTTAGAGATATATATCCAATCATGTGTATACATGTCATTCATAGAAAGGAAATTTGTTTATTGAGGACTCAACATTTTCTTTTTGTGTTTGTGTTATGTTAATTTTTGAATAAATTTATAGACTGATTCTAAGACATCTGTCATTAAATCCATGTAGAAGACTCTACTTCCTAATTGATCAAGAAAGCCTTTTATAAATTATGCAACTGGCACTTATATCAAAACACTTATATAAACCCCAAGCTACTGGAGTACAACCAAACTTCCCTGATTACCTTTGTCTAGTTGAGATCTAAAAACAGACACCAAGTTTCTTTCCCCTTCCTTCATTGACATTTCACCCTGTGTTATTATTTGTTGCTTTGTTAATCTTGCTTCATTTATTATCCCAATGTTTTCCAGAAAAAAATAATTGTGGTTATGATGCGTTACTGACACTACTTCCATATATATATAATTTATTCCATTATGTCACTTGCTTTAAAATAATTGCAAATGTAAATTTATACTTATTTCATGGCTGTGTTAAAATTCCCAAGAATGAGGATACACATTCTTCTCTCTTCTTCCTTCCAGCAATAGCTCTTTTTTTCTCTACCTATAATTACACAATTCTATTAACAGTTTCATTTACACTGCACAGTTCACTACTTTTTCCTGAGGACAAAGCCCAACTTTTAGTGATTTTTATCCCCCTAGAGTAGAGATCCGAGTGGAAAGCTCTTCAGCAGTCACGCAGTTCTGCATATCCCCAAAACTGTGCCCATCTCAGAAGCTTGGTGAATGAGGTGGAACAACCCTTCAGTCTGTTGAAGTCCCTGATTCTGAGGCTAATGTCCACCTAAAGGGTTTGGCTGCTATCCTGTGGCCTTTTAAACAGAAGCCACACCATTTTTTTTTCTGTTACTAAGGCAGATTTCCTACATCTCATCTAGCAAATCAGTACTGTGCCTTTAAACATAGTTTTCTTACCTTCCAGTTTGCTCTAAGTCAAACTGGTCACGAGCTTTCTACCTCTCTGTATTCAGCTTGTGCTACAGGAATTGGAAGAATCATAGGTTAAGAGAAGAAGCATTCCTAGAAGTATTTTTTTTTTTAAATGGAAAGTATAAATTCAATGAACTAACACAATGAACCTTAGAAATAGGTTTGAATCCAAAAGGTGCTCCCCCCTCCCCACAACGTATACATTCTTCCAACTCAGAGCCATAGTCCTATGGTTTCACTGTCATGTTGCAGTGCAGAAATGCTGTCCCTGGCCCCATGGATTTCACATTCCCCTCTGCACAGAGGCAGGCCTTCGCCACTATGAGATATGTTAGATGCTGCTCTGCTTCGTTTGGTTGGATACCCCTGGCAAGTGCCTTCTCAGGCTTGTGGGGAGTAGAGTTTGTGCAAATGTGGAAACGTGACATGAAACGAGGTGTCCGGTGAGTGTACACACCTACAGAGATAGGGAACTGCTATGTAGGGCCTCAGAGGGTGGAAGGATTTAGATTGCAACTTCAAATGCATGCAGCTGATGTACACCTAACTCATCTCCTAAGTACTTTTTGAAACATGACTTTATCGTTTGCAGTGATCCTCTAACAGATGAGGAATGGGGCTTTTGGTATTCTTTATGTTGATGAAATTCTTTCCTTCCCTCCTACTCGTGAAAGATGTGCTGTTGCTGTTCACTCCTTCTCAAAGGCAATGGGTAGAAACCTGAGTGGAGAGCTGTTTACATTGAATTGCAAGGTCCAGTGTAGGTACCTCGTCCTTCAAAAGATATTTCAGAAATTGCTAATTTTCCCTCTGTATTTGGTAATCTCTGAGGGGTTCTCTATAATAAATGTTTATTAGATGACAAAAGATCTGGCTTTGCTGTAAGTTTAGGTACAAAAATAATAAATTGAGCTTATTGTATCATATGCTGACTGTAATATTAAATGCAAGGTTGAGGCAGTAATAAATTTATAAGAACAACAAAAAAGTAAATATATATTTCTGTTTGCTAATTGTTTTCTTTTACATTTTTAATTTCTTTGCTAATGTGATGGCCTTTACGTAGCCTCCCAACTCAGCTGAAGAGCTACCCTTGTTATTAGTGATGGTTATTTTCCCCTGTTCACAAGAACATGTAACTAAACAATTGGATCACCTCATCCAGGATTTAGACATTTGGACATCACGTGATAATGGGAAGGAAAGTTTGAATTAGTTCTTCAACTCACCTTTCAGTCTTGACTTAATTTCTATTCTTTTACCTGATTTGCATGCTGCTTCTGTCTACTTGTCTGGGTTTTCCTTGCTCACCATCTTCTTAAGGAATTGTGATGAATTTTACTTAGGAAGTATCATTAAAATTACTTGTGCACTATAGAGTGTGCACTATATTCAGTTCAAACCAGCCTTTCATGGTAATTATTGCATAAAGTTCAAGCATAACACATTAATACAGTAAAGTTGGCTTTGAGTGGTTTTCGTTTGTTTGTTTGGGGCTGGGTTTTAACTTTCATTACTTCCCTGTCGCCCATGAATCATTTTAACTGTATGGAGTGTTCCTAAAGCAAGCTGTGAAAAACTTAAAGCTGTAAAGAAACAACTATTTAATGTTTTCATTTCATATTTAAGCAGTGTTGCTCCTTTATTAAATTTTACATGGCACTTGATTTTCAATGTTGCATTAATACAGGTTTTGAATAAAATCTTCACCATGGTATTGTTCATTGGTATTCACATTAATATCACATTAATTTATCATGTTCAGTTGTTACAATAAATACTACATGAATAATTAATGGTAGGGTGCTACAATAAATTGCTGACACTCTTTAATAAGTTGTTTCTTTTTAATAGTTTAGTTAGTATTCATTGCAAAATCATCAATTATAATTAATACACTTAGTCATGTTGTGGCATTGAGTTAATTTCCATCGAGATTGAAACATAAGTGGGAACCTTGTTAGCCTGAATAGCACTGTAGATTTCTGTGAGACCCTTGAGATCTGGCATTCATTGTTTTCTTTAAATTCTCTGTAGCATAAAATTTGAATTGGAGTTCACCTCTGAGAAGTCAAACTAAAAAGTAAAATTGCTATTCACTTTTTGTTAGTGTTTAGGCAGAGAGAGTCTCATTTAAGAGCTGCTCACGAGCAAGAAATTTTCTATAAGATCAGTAGCTGAGTCTCTGTTGAATCCTCTGATAAGGATGTGTGTGAATCCAGGATCCACTGTATTTATGAACTCTGTTTTTTGATGCTGTCACTTTTAAATTGTTTAATCATTAGGTTGTTTTCTATTCCATGCAACATATTTAATAGATTTTTTTCTATTTCTTTTTCTTATAACACTGAATTTTTATAAATACAACTGAAAGGTGTTTTTTATCCCTCCTTTTTCTGTCAATGTTTGATAGAAATGTGAAGATTTGTTCATGTTAGTGTTTTAGTCTTACTGTATATGGATCTTCAAAATATGGTGCAATATAGTAATTACAGGTTTTAGTTGTTTCTATTTCAAAACTGACACTTTAATATTCATGAAACACACAGATTTCAGCTGTTGCATAGTGATCACTCTGACTGCTTTCAGAATGAAAAGGAGTGATTTGTATGAGACCTTAATCACCTTAGCGTGAGACCTGGTATGAAATTTTAATCACCTATAGTCAGAAGGAATAATGATTCTCTCAGGTCATCCTTTTGCCTTCTTTCTACATTTTAATGTTGTGTATACTAAATATTTTTTCTTGATTAGACAAATAATGTACAGTTGTTATTTTCATAGGTCATTACCAGATGATACTAGACAGAGTAGACAAAAATCTCAAAAAAAAAAACCCTACAAAAATATACTAAATCCAAAACCTGCCCCTTGGATCCTGCCAATAATCCCCTGAGGCCAATTAACCTCATAGGATTTGTTTTGAGAACCTGAGTGGTATTTTATGTCAGCAGTATGTGGATTCAAAACTAAATAAGCAAACCTCAGAGAAGGCTCTACCTGCCTTCCTTCCCTATTCCATTATTCTTTGCAATGGAATAGAACCAAAAAACATGGAATAAGAGGCTTATTTTCAGCCAGGTCTTTCTGTTAGTTTTTCAGTGAGATATTCTAGCCTTGCCATCATCATACAGGTGTTGCTTAAAGACTGCTGAGAGAGGCTTACATGCCTGTGCTTCATTAGTGCAGTCCGTAGCTGATGACCTATTTTGACTTTAAATTTATCTTAGAAAAGCAAACAAGAAAGGGAAAAAAGGGAAGGAGAGAGAAAGAAGAAAGGGAAAGCTGCTTCTCAGGTACCAGCTGGGAAGAGGAAGGAGAGAGTCTTCAGACAAATATCTGTCCAGTAAAGGTAGTGGTGACAATCATGACAATAGTAATAACCAAAAAACCCCAATATCTTCCTGCTTTCACCCTAGTCCAGTTATATTTTTCATGCACACTTTTAAAAGCTCCTCATTGGTAATTTATGATACTGTTAGCACTGAATAGGGCACGTGTGGGTACTACTGACTGAGTAGTAGTTAAGTTTTGTGCATATATATTGTTGTGTAATACTTTTTGTGTGGTAAAATAACTATTATCTGTACATTTTCTGCTCTAATCCAACATGAATTTACAGTCTAAAAGCCACCAGGTTTGGAGTGATGGAATCTCAGTATAGAGTTATAGGTTAAAGGGTACAAAGCAAGAGAGTAAGAAGTGGGGTGAGAATAGTATAAGTGGAAAATCAATGGCAGTCACTTCTTGGGAGAAAACCAGCATAACTGTGGTTCTGAATTCAGCAGTGCCAGGGGAGACCAAGCACACTTGTGGTCCCAGGGTGAAGGTACTTCCCCAGCGCCCGGCAGTGTGTAGATGAAGGGTTACAGGCTCACAAGTGAAGGGCTGGCTGCAGAATTGGAGGACTGTTAATGTTTCCAAAAAGATAGAGGTTGTGTGGGAAATCCCTGTGCACCTTGGCTTGATACAGCATCCCAGGTAGCAGGAAGTCTCTTGCTCAGCTTTAGAAATCCCTCAATCAGTGACTACAGAGAAGCACTAAGATTTTGCTATTACATGAAGACAGAGCATACGATGCTTGGTTCAGCTTTGTCCATACCCCTTTGCTCTTGTTGTCAGGTTGCATGACCATCCTACTGGGTAACAATATTGTCCAGCTGAGACACTAGGAGTTACCAGCTGCCTGAGCTCAGCTCTTTCTCTATTTGATGAACTGCTGCACATTTTTGTAAATGCAACAAAGATATCCTGCTCTCAGTAGAGTGCTTTGTGGCAGAGAAGCCTTTAAACTGACAACGTACTACTTTTATTTGATCTCTGCTTTGGAGATCTGCTTAAAATCCTGTCAAACCTTTTAGCAAGTTGTATGGAAAAAATCATATAGCAAACTTTTCCATTAACCAAACTTATCGCTACATTTTACATGAACTATGTTTCAAAGCACTTCAAGACTCCCTGAATTTTGCTTATTTTGTAGAGTTTGTGTTCATATTCAGCAAGTGTTTGATGATCTTCAAAAGACCTACCCTCTGCAGTTCCCTTTTATCCGATTTCAAGTGAGACAATTAAAGAAGAAGAAAAAACCTTACTTATGTAAATAGAATTTAAGTGACTTTAATAAGCAAAAGAACAAGGAATGGGGTCCAGGATCTGTTCCAGACAGACTGCTCTCGCTGCAAGGGAATAAAAGAACAATTTGATAAGGTTGCAGTTTCCAGTCTGCTGCAGTTCCTCAGCAAGGTTACAAAAGGCAGCTCAGAAAAAATAGTGAAAAGGAAGCCTATAGTTCCTCCTCTAAAACCTTTTCCATGTGGACATAGGTGGTATGCACTCAATAAGAGTTTGCCTTTTGAATTCTAAGATGGATACTTTGTATTTTGTAATAAAAGCCCACAAGATTCAAAAGTTAAAATAGAGAATTAGATGAATCTGCTTTTATCTGCTTTCCACCGTTTTGAAACATAAAGCCAGGACCATATAGATTTTTTTTGTTTTAAAAGATGAGTTCAAGGGACCTTTTCTTTTGGATGCTGTATTTTGGCAGTTTTCTATAGCTTGGGAGATTTGAGAAGGGAAGAATGTGAATTGGAACCACCTAAACAGCTGACATTTACAGAACAGATTTTGGTTAGTAAAAGCTACTTTAAGCGAAGTAACAAGCCATTTAGATATGATGACAATAAATTTTTTAAGCACTAATAGCCAAACTATGAAGAAAGAATTTTGGGGCTGAGATTTAGAGAATTTATTCCTCACTTAGAAACAAAAGCACAAACTTCTGAAGCATGAGCACGTTTTTATTTAAATTAGCTACATTAAACTAGAATGCATTACAACTCGGTGACAGCACAATTTTGCTGCCTGCACAAGGGTGTTTTCTTAAAGAAGGTCACTATCTCTTGTTCCTCACCCTCAGCTAAGGCTGAACAGCTATTCTCTGAGGACATCAAAAGGCATCCCCTGTTCTTAAGTACAGAGGTTTAAAATCTAATGTTTCATAGTGGAAAGAAAAATATAGATTTGTGGGTTTTTTTTATGTCTGAATGATTGAATGATTCTTTTGTAGTTCTTCAATTTAGGGAAATATATTAGCTAGGATATTTTCTAACATGTGAATGTTTAGTGATGTTCAGTGCTTAGAATCTAATTCTTTTACACTCTCAAAAAATTTTCTTATTTAAATTATCCTCACTTATTTATATCCAATCCAAATTAATCATACCCTTTTAATATGAAAACAACCTCTTAATTACTTTAAGTTTAGTAGAGATTATTTCTTGTGGCAAACTCTGTGCCTGTTTGCATAGTTTGAAGACTTATAGATACTAATACTGATATAGTTGCTTTTTATCAGAGGAAGGGTATGGTTAATATTCAGTAAATTACATTTCATAAATGAAAATACAAGCAGATACGAGATTTTTATTTTTTTTTCCTCTTATAAGGGGCATGAGAAGCCTTTGCCTTTTCATTCCTATCTTCCTCCCAAGATGAAGGCAGGTCTCTGAAACTCGAAGAAAAGTAATGGAGTGACAGAGGGGAAAAAAAAAAAGCCCTTTGTAGCCAAGAAGTAAAGAGGTCTTTCAGTATCATATGATAAGACTCATCTGCTTAATTTAAGGTCCTAAAATCAGTAGTTACTCATAGAGCACACGTGCTAGATAAGGAATATTGCATGAAATCTTCCAAGGGTGATTGGCAGTTTTTTACTTTACAGTTGCCATAGGTGGATGAGCCATATCATTTCCTTAAGCAAAACTTCATGGCTTGATCTTTCATCAAGAATGCAAGATGTAGCTTCATTTCTTTTGTTTCTGTAAAAGAATTTTAAATTATATCTAATGCCTCCTAGCAGAATGATCTTGCCAATGTGGCTAAAGGCTGTTGTTTCATTTTGCATAAAGAATTAAAGATTAATTGAAGGAGATGAAAATGGAAGTGAACATGAATCTAGTTTTCCAGTCTAGTAGTTTGTGCTTATAGGGTAACACTGAATGCTGGTTCATGGATTATTTCATCATTTTAATGTATGAATTTCCTTGAAGAAGTGTCCCCCTCCCCTGTTTAATGCCCTACCTATTATGCCAAAGAGGTTAGCCAGCATTTGCTCCCTTTGGGACTAACAAACTGATTTTCTGATCCCTTTATGTGAAGCAGAAATCATAGAAGGTGCACGTTTGAATCATCAGAAGTAAACAGAATTAAGGGTTTGCTTTCCCTTGGAAACCTTCCTGGGAGCTGTGGCAGTGATTTACTGCCCGACATGAGATGAGCTAGGAGACCTGACTGGTCAGAGGCTTAGAATGCTGGGGCTGTCAAATATTTGCAAGGTGTTTCAGAAGCCACAGTATTCACTGAGAACAGAATTCAGCTGTATGGGATGGGTTGGAGGTGGAGTGCCGACTTGAGTTTGAAGAATTTTGCTATATAATTCAATTTTAGTAAATAACTAATTGTTCATAGCAGAAATCATGTCTGCTTCTTGCAGAATGTAATGTATGTTCGAATGGTAGTAATATTATATACCTTCCTTTTGTGACCCTCGTTATCCCTGATCTTATCCATCAGTATTTTTATTTGCAGACTTAAATTACTATGGGTTTGAACTTTGGCACATTCCCTTATTGGAGTAGGAAATTTGACTGGTTCTAGATTAGGGAAAAATCATTGTAAACTTTTTCTATTACTGCCTATGTCTTAGTGGTTTGCAGTCAGTAAGTGAAACAAAATATAGAATATTATATTATTATGCAAGAAAAAAACCTTTGCTTCCATAACTTTTTTCTTATTTCCTTCTTCTCAACGTTTTAATTCTATATTTTCCAGTTCTTTGAAGGAGGTAGAAAAGAAGATACCAGTGCAGCCTGAGGGAACATAGATATTTTTGTGTGGATCTTTACTTGGGCAAATGCTTGTTTGCAGAAGCCTTGTGGAGACCAGTGGTGGTGTAAACACAAGACATGAAGTAGTATGGGTCTAAATGTGTCTGCCATTAATGTTGGCATTGCCTTGAATTACATTTTATAAACTCAGTTAGTTCTACTTTCTTTCTAAAAATCAAAGACAAAAATAGCTACATATGAATATGTACACAGAAATATATATGTATGTATATGTAAACATAGATAATAATTATCACATATTTGACAGATCCTTTACCAAGAGGTATCAGAACAGAAATGTAGTTCACTTGTCATTCTGCTACAGTTCTTTGAAATATTTAGACAAAGTGGCTTTAAACATATTGGAAATGTCTGGTGCATCCCCCACTCCCCAACAAAGGAAGGGTTTGGCTTTCTGAAGTTTGGTGGCAGGGCTTCTTATTCCCCAGCTCTCCTCTGCCTATTAAATATAATGCAGCTCAGGGCCTGAGTAAGCAAAGGAAGGGGAGAACATAAAGCTCTACTTTAAAATAGCAAACAAACTCGAACTTATGTGCCAAATCAAAGATCCTGAGCCAGCTTATTCCTGGTTTCCTTCTTCCTTTTGCTTAAGGAGACCCCGAATATAGAGGAAAATAAGGCTGTGAATAAGATGTGGCTGTCTCATTCCTCCCTTTCTTCCTCTTTTCATCTTACTTTCCTCCTTCCCTCTTCCTCTGTCCCTCCCTGCCTCCCTCTCCTTCTCCTTCCTTTTCCTTCAGTTTTATTGAAGGAGAGAAATCTAAAATACAGAAAATACAGAATGTCACTGGTTTTAGGCATTTCAAAAACAAGAAGCACGTAAATTTGACTCCGTCTGTCAAAGCCTCAGAAATGTAAATAAAATACTTTGTAGATATTGTTTTTATTTGTAAATATAAACCATACGTTTCTCACTAAACATGTATAAATGAATTATTTTATATCGTTCTAGTTTATTTTTACACTATATTTTCAAAATTATTCTCTACATATATACTTGTTAAACTATACTGTTTTACCCAAATTGCAAACCTCATACGCTTCCAAAAATTAATATCTTAACATCCTATGAACCCTAAAAGTCTATTTAACACTTAGATAAAAAAAACAAGATTTTTTTTTTTAAAACCTATCACATCTTTGATTTAAAAAACCTGTTGATTTAAAATGGTACATTGATTTATTATTATTTGAATTGTTATAACAGGTTATAACAAAATCCATATTTAACACAGTATATTTTACCTTTAGACTCAGCAATGAGATATAAATACAAATTTCATCCATAATACTGACTATTTGTTTGACCAGTACACCAATGTTATTTTCTGTCACTTTGTATGTTTTCATTTATGTGCTGAAATTTATATTGCACATTTGGAATAATTTTATTAGTCTTTATTCAGAATTCAAACTGAGCCCGTGGGCTGGAGCACATCACTATTCCTACATTTTATTATTTTCTTTACTGGGAAGCAATGACAAAAATATGTACTCCCAAAAGAGTTCTTACTACAAATAGCTGTGAAAAAGACTCACCTCCTTTTACATGGAAAAGAAAGGAGCTGTCTGCCTGGCCCTGAATCATGTCCACAAATTTCTGGTTTGTTTTTAGTTTTTAATCCTGGTTTAGAAAATAATAATTAAATACTCCTGATTTATTGACGGATACTTTTTTATCTCAGCAGCTCATTGTTTGCTTTTTCTAATACTTAGTTGTAAAGCTGACGAGAGGAGTAAGTTAAAACAATGTTCTATTTATTTGAAAAGCTATTACAATAACTATATTTTGACAAAACATTCAATTTTTATGATTTATAGCTTAGTCTGATGGGATGATCAAGGGATAAATTGAAGGTCAAGGGAATTACATGAAAACACCTAAGTGCACTTAATAAATGTACCCAGTGAAATACAGGAGAGCAATGTTGTAGGGTTTCTAGGAGATTGTCATACAGATAGATTCCAACAGAAACATACTTCTCCTAGGTAGCCTGTTAGAGTTTCCAGAATCTAAATATTACTTAAAATATCCCTTGTTTTCTTGAAATGGATAATTCACTTTTTTTTTTTTTTATTGTATCTGTTTTCTTTAGCTGAATGTGGAGCAACTGTCTCTGGAAACGAAGGAACATTGCTGTCTCCAAATTTCCCATCTAATTATGACAACAACCACGAGTGTATCTACAAAATTGAAACAGAGGCTGGAAAAGGGATTCATCTTAGAGCCAGGAGCTTTCAGCTGCGTGAAGGAGATATTGTTAAGGTAACAAAAAATAAATTATCTCACTTTCTACTGTGCTTAACATTGCATGAATTACTCCACTTTTAATATCAACTGGGGTTTTTTTCATTTCTTTTTCTCATGCAGAATGAATAAATTCTGTGAGGATAGCAGCACTTTCTTATAACAGATTCAATT
>JAOXNG010000021.1:98468191-98491522 GCA_028566535.1 Scolopax minor
CCCTTCCAACCCCATATGATTCTATGATTTTGGGAATTGTCTCTCTCCCTTTCATTGTGTGAAGAAGGCCTGGTTCAGCTGCCTGACTTCTGGAGAGTTTGTGGTAAATGATCCTAAGTACCTACCACCAGTCTGGAGTTCACTTCATTTTATACGTCTGTATATAGAGAAGAATGGCTCTAAAGACACGCTAGGAAGAGGAGGCATATATAGGTGTTTTGAGTCAGGAAAAACAAGGTAGAGTAGACAGGTGGAGCGAGGTAGGTAAACTTCTGCCTCTGAAAGGTCATTCTGTTTGTAACTTTCCTGGGTGATGATCTGATCCTGAGCATTTATGAGAGACACCTGGCCTAGCTGCAGTAATGCTCTTTTGGCAAAGTCCTGACCATGCTGTGACAGAGTGGGAATTGTGATGTGGCCAGTTTAGTAACCTGACAAGTATCTGGTTGTTGATTTTGTGACTTCATTGGTCCCTTTACATGAGCCAAAAAATTAGAAGCTCCATTTACTGCAATACTCGTGTATAAGCATCTCACTTTGAATGGCAACTAAAATACAAATGTAGTGCCTATAACAATTATTATGACATCTTTTCTTATTTTTTGTATTTGCATTCTGTAACATTAAGTTTTCAAAAATGAAAACTCCTTTTAATTTTTCTTTCTTTCTTAATGCTGCAGGTGCGCACATTCAGTTCCTGAATTTCTCCACTGAAGCAAATCATGATTTCCTTGAAATTCAGAATGGGCCTTATCACACCAGCTCTATGATTGGCCAATTTAGTGGAATGGAACTCCCATCACCCTTGCTAAGTACTACTCATGAAACACTTGTCCATTTTTACAGTGATCATTCAGAAAACAGGCAAGGATTTAAGTTGACATACCAAGGTAAGTAGGAACTGGCACATTGAACTGTATGTATAGGAAATGAAGAGACCCGACAACATACATTCTGTATTTAGAAATACATATATTCGGTATTTGAACATGTGAACTTTTGTTGGCTTTTTTCTTCATTGTTTGTTTTTTTCCCCATTAGTGACAATATCATTAATATGTGCATATTTCTGAAATATTAAAATAGTCTTACTGAAGACTGTCGAACCCTGTTGCAGGATCTGAACATTTTAACATTGTATGCCTGGGTGAATTCTCATATAACTGCAGGGGGGGAGATTTATGCCACCTTATTCTAGGTTCTTCATTTAGGTAACTTGGTTAGGTTTTCATATATACCTATATAAGCCTATATGTTCGTCGGGTCATCTGCGTGGTTGTGTCCCCTCTCAACCTATTGTGCAATTCCAGTCTATTCACTGGCAGGGCAGAGCGCAAAACAGAGATGGCCTTAGTGCTGTGCAAGCACTGTTCAGCAAAAGCCAGAACATTGGTTTGTCATCAGTATTGTTTTGGTCACAAATGTAAAACACATGACAATATGAGCTGCTGTGAAGAAAACTAACACTATTGTCACAGGCCCATTACATTATTTATGTACATACACACACAGATATAGTTAGATCATATCTACAGAGTCAGTGGATATAGAGGAAAAATCTTCCAGCCGATGATTCTGAGCACCTGAATTAGGCTAATGCTCATAAAACGTGGCCGCAAAGAAGTGACATCTCTATCCCCTACGGAGAAGAGAAGGCTCTGGGGAGACCTTATTGCAGCCTTTTAGTACTTAAAGGGGGCTTATAAGAAAGATGGTGACAAACTTTTCGCAGAGCCTATTGTAATAGGACAAGGGGCAATGGTTTTCAGCTAAAAGAGAGTAGATTCAGACCAGATATAAGGAAGACATTTTTTTGGGGTGAGGGTGGTACATGTCCCATTCTTGGCAACATTCCAGGTCAGGTTAGACAGGGCTCTGAGCAACCTGGTCTAGTTGAAGATGTCCCTTCTCATTGCATGGGAGGTTGGACTAGGTGACCTTTAAAAGTCCCTTCCAACCTAAACTATTCTATGATTACATGATTCTATGATATTATGGTTTTCTACACTTAGTCTCTCTCAGGCAGACCTATTTTCTTTTAATTTATTCCATATATTTAAGCAATATCTGCTTATCACCACAGACAGAAATCTATGCCATAGTTCAGAGAACTACAACTGCAGGAAAGCATATTGCTATATTTTATCTATATTTTTTAAATTTATTTTATTTATTTATTTTATTTTAGGATGTCCTAATATACTACAATTGGGAAAAAAAATCTATAAATAAAAAAGCGTTTTCTAATAATGACGTTAATTTGATATACCCTTAAAAAAAAGATGAATTGGCAAACAGAGTCTATAATTGTAGGCACATTCACCAAGCCCATTCTAATGTCTTAATGAATGTCTTGCTTATTAGGAAGTGCCCACGAGACTGCATAGCTAAATCCTAGTCTCAATACTACTGGAAAGAAAATAAGATCTTTTTGAAACCTCATAGCAAATGATTTTCTAACTCATGTGACTCTAATCCTGAGTCATTGTATCTGGAAAAATAATAAGGTTTTTTGGTGCCTAAAGTAGTAAACTGAGATTCCATATTTCCAGTTCTGTCCTGGGCTGCAACAAATCACATCCTGGGCTTCCATAAAAGAAAGTGTGACTACTTTGCTCTCATGACACCCTACCTGGAGTAATGTGTCCAGCTCTGGTGCTCCCAGCACAAGAACATGGACCTGTTACAGTGGTCAAGAGAAGGGTTACAAAAATAATTGTAGGGCTGGAACACCTCTCCTGTCCAGACAGGCTGAGCGAGTTGGGGTTGTTCAGATGGAGAAGAGAAGGTTCCAGGGAGGCCTTATTTTGGCCTTTAAATACTTAAAAGGGGATTGTAAGAAAGATGGGAGAGGTATTTTTTATTAAGGCCTTTACTGACAATACAAGGGGCAACAGTTTTAAACTGACAGAGGGTAAATATAGGTCAGATATAAAGAAGAAATATTTTACGATGAGACACTGGAACAGGTTGCCCAGAGAAGCTGTGCATGACCCATCCTTGGAAGTGTTCAAAGTCGGGTTGGATGGGGCTTCTGGAACCTGATCTAGTGGAAGGTGTCTCAGCTTATTGCAGGGGTATTGGAATTAGATGATCTTTAAAGGTCTCTTCCAACCCAGTCTAGTCTAATCTGAGAAGTAGGTTTTGTTCTGGAGTCTGTAGTGACACTGGGCATCATACTGGAAGAATGTACAATGAGTCTAAATGAAAGTCTTATTTAGCCTTAATTGTGAACTTTCATAGAATGGTTAGAGTCGGAAGAACTTTCCTGTTTTGAGGGTTTGCATGCTCAATTCTGTGCTAATACAATTTTTGTGTAAGGTAATTATTTCTATGTCAAAGTGTTACAGATGTATGTGACACTTGCAAAGGCAATAAGTCACGCTAGTGTGAAGCGAAGGAAAATGCTTCTGAATCATAAAAACACGATAGCAGAGGATCAATTTATTTCTTTTGTGATTTACATCCTCTTCTTACCAGTGGAAAATATATTACACAAAGAAATGCCAAATGTCAATATGAGATCATTTTAAAATTCAAGTATTTGACTGCTGCCAGCATTGGAATTAAATATTTTTCTCCGGTTCCCTTTACATTAGGCTTCATTTTAAGCTTTCACTAGAGTTTTTTTCTTCTCTGAAATGGTATATCATTTTTTAAAACTCAATACCAAACAAGCCTTTGGGTATGACACTCATAAGAAAAGCATTCTTTTTTGAGGTATGACATCAGGTTTTGTGGGTAATATTTGATAGTGATGAATGAATAAAGAATTGCTGTGTTAAATCAGGTATAGTTGTTGCATATATCAAAAGACCAGAGAAGAATATAATTCATATTTATATTAAAGCTATAAAAAATATTCCCTGAATGGCCTATAAATCATGATATCATAGTCAGATGGATAACCTGATATACAGTTACTCCAATAATTTATGAGACATCTATAGGATTTATACCAGAAGTCACATTCAGAGAGTATCTACACATTTTACACATTTTGAAAGAAAAAAACCAAAACTAAACCAATAAACAACTGTGCTCTGCTTATGTGTACTGACCTTCACATTTATAGTCATCTGTTTTAGGCAGTGGGCAGAGGTTCTATTCTTACCAAAACAATTAGCAGAAAAACCCCTGAAAGTTTCTGTATTTGTTTTGTTTACCATACTCACAGTAGGAGAAAAGCATGTACATCTCTGAAAAGCTAGGCTTTATTTTTTCCATTAACAACCTGGGGGACTTTAAAGAATGTTGTGCAAATTAGAGGGACAGAGAGATTTTAATTTCTTTTAGGATTTCCTCTTTCTCCCAAGCTCTTTCTTTGTTTTCTTCTCATGTAGATCAGTGAGTTAGTCTTAAAATCTAAGACCATATAAAGTACATTTAATACATGCATCTATGTATTATGAATACATGCTAACCAATAAGGGAGGATATTTTTCATGTGTATTCATCTCCTTGAAAGGTTCTACAAAGTTTAAAATTTCCAGTACTTACTGTCATTGTTTCAAAATATTGTCATTGTAACTATTGGGCAATGTAGTGCTGCAGCTTGTCAAATAAGTCTAGGAGATCCTCTGACTCTCCAGAATAATCTTCTATTGTATTTTTAATAGAATTAGGTATTTAGCATTTTATATTGGGTTTATATTAGTCTTAATATATTCTGTATTCTTAAATAATCCTTGTAGTACTCTACTTTGTATAAACATGTTGATAATAAAGATATTATCTGTAGTAATACTAAATGAATAATGATAGCAGGAGTAATAACAGCATTAAAAATTAAGAACCCATTACTAGTTTAGTGCAAAATTTTAGTGAACCATAATTAAGGTAGAATAAAGCTTTTTTGTATGTTATTTCCAGTAGCAATTAATTTGGATTGTTAAGTTTTCATTTTCTTTTCTTAATTCTTAGTTATTTGTCTGATTTATTAGAGGATTTTGGAATATTTCTGGTACCCCCACACCTCTTGCATCTTTGTGGTGTTACAAACACTGGATTCATTGAATGAATTAGGGAAAAGAAGAAAGCTTTTTTTAAAAATAAATCCTCTGTTTATTTCACAGCACAATTGTAACAGCAATGACTAAAAAAAGTCATGACAGTAGCTGTACTTCAGTGAAGCAACTAATCACAAATTTCAGTTTAAATAAGTACTTAAGCACACCTATGTTTAGATTAATCTTGCTGAAATGGCTTGTGTAAATAATCTATTTTATAGTAATAAGTATATATATGTAGAATGAACATGGCCATATTGTAATGATTAGCTTTGAAAATATAACAAAATACTTTGTTCAAGTATATGTACTTCATCTCTATTATTGTATTTTTAGAGCTTGGACTATATAAAGCACACTGATATTACTGCTCTTATTTGAACTTTCTTATCTTCTGACAGAAGTATTTCATAACTATAAATGGGATGCTCAGAGCAAGCAGGGCATTCATCTTCTCAATGATTATTTCTTAAATGGCATTTACTTGCTGTCTCATGTATGTGAAGCTGTTTGGGAATGATTCTACAACACATTTTTATAAACCTGCCTTTTGGTTTTGCTTCTTGTGGAACAATTTCTCATTTAAATATTCTAAGGAAATATATCTTCTGTATGGAAATGTGTAGTTTTAAATTATCTTTGTATCTTAGTAAATGTTATTAATTAAAACCCCCACTGATGTTTAATTAAGTAATATTTTGATGTCATAAAACATGAAAACTGACATTAAATATGCTGAATCATTCATGTCATTTTCTGTATGGAGATATATCTAGAAAGAGCTAGATTTCTGTTACTTTTCTAGATCTTTCTTATTTTCTGTGATTTTATAGTATTCATTAATCCTTTTCCTTTTATTTTTTTGTCAGGTGATTATTTTTTTTTGCATAGTCTATTATCTATTTAAAAATCCAATGGGTTGTGAAAATCTTTGCTTTCATAAAAATTTAATGAAGGAATGACTTCTTTATACCTTACTAGAATGCTTACTATGGTGTTTAAATGTGAAAACACATTTCAACAATTGCTGTGACCATCTGGATTGTCCCAATGGATGATTTGTTTCTTGTTATGTGTTAAGCACGCTGTTATTGGAGTTTGGTATTCCAGTGTTTACCTATTATGGGATGCATTATAGAATTTATATTAGTGCTTACTTGCTGTGTTGAGAGCTGACTAAGCAATAAAAACTACCTCTGTTCTCTTCCAGCTTACGAGTTACAGAATTGCCCTGATCCTCCTCCTTTTTTGAATGGATATATAGTGAACTCAGACTACAGCGTGGGTCAGTCAGTATCATTTGAATGTTATCCTGGGTATGTTTTGAGGGGTCAACCTGTTCTCACATGCCAACATGGAATCAACAGGAACTGGAACTATCATTTCCCCAGATGTGAAGGTAACTTTCTGGTAGTACCTTTGCTTTAGAACTCACAATACTTTCTGATTTTTGTTTACTTGTGTGCATGTATGTACTGTGCATGCATTGCTGAAGAACTGCACCTTTATCCTAATCTGTAGTGCATCTAAGTAGTGTAGTAAGCATCTAAAGTCAGAGTAGTATGTGCTTTTACAAATCATAAATATTTTATGAATCATGTTTCTCAGCAGTGATTCATTGTTCCTATCAATATTTGTCAGTTGTATTGATTATGAGAACTCATAATACTTCCAGAAATTATCTTAAACTCCATGTGATTTATTTATTTTTTCTTTTTTCTTTTTCTGATTTTGGGGCAAGGGCAGCAGTGTACAATGTAACACATAAAATTTACCATTTAAAGCTTTTACTTGAACTTTTATCCAAAAAATACAAGGGCAGAAATAAAATTTCTGACATCCCTTTATACCTTTAAAGGCTTTGAAAAAGACTTGTATAGGATGTCATTGTATAGAGTTGAAATGTTTTCATAGAAAATCACCTAAGAAGATATAAAATAGATTGAAATAAATTATTTCCATCATAGTAAGAGGCTAATAGTGTTACAACTTTTCGCTGCTGAATATATGTTCAATATATTTGACACTAATCTTGAAAGATGGGAGAGATGCTTCTCTACTCAAACTGCCCAATAGCTTTTAGGTTAACCAAACCAGAAAAGGCTGTGAGGAATTTAACATCTGACTGAGCTACAGGTGTAAGCCATGAAAAAACTGTGAAAGAAGGGTCAGTCATTCTCCTTCAGGAGAGACTGCTAGAAAGAAATTTTCAGTGGGACAGGTTGCCATAGTGTTTTCTACTTTGGATTCTTCTGTGCATTATTATTAGACAGCAAGGGCTGAATATTGCCAGAACTAAAGGCTACAGTAGATAGATTAAAAGATTGCTTCAGAATTGTAATTATTTGCTTTGAAAATGAAGACTTTAGTACTGTGAATAACAATTTAAAAAAAAAAATCTTATTACTTATGAGACAGGTATTTTCATAATACTTTAACTACATTGCTCTGAAGCATGAACATGTGTTTTGTACAGGTATTTGGGAAGCGATGCTTGTATTATTGCCTTCTATTGGCACTTCAATCTTACAAGAATCTGTAACATTTAAATTCTAGTTCTGTAATAGTTAATGCAAATTACCATAAATTGCTCAGAAATCTTGTAAAGTAAATACATAGAGGAGGTTGAAAGTATTGTATATTTATTGGAATGCAAAGGGTTGACAAGGAAGAAATAAAGTTTAAAATGAGTTTTCTGGATGAAGGTTTTCACAGATACAAATTGTTGTCTGTTGGAGATTTGTTAAAACATAAAAACAATTTCAAAACACCAATTATGTGGGGGTTTAAAATAACAACAACAACAACAACAATAATAATAATAATTGTTGATGATGTTGTTGTTGTTGTTATTATTATTAACTAAGAATTAATATCTCACAGAAGTTTGACAGGTTCTGGAGTAAGACATAAATGTGCCTGACTGGCCAAAGGAAAAAAGCAATGTGTAGACAGAAATTACCCAATATCTTTGCTCTGTTTGGACAATCCTCCAGTGCCAGACTACAGTTTTGTATCTGTACGTTCTGCTCACCTGCTCTTGGTTCAACATGCCTTTACTAGAATCTGCTTGATAACTATCTGCCCCCTTTGTTGTATGAATTTCCAAAACTGCTCATGGTATATATATACACCGAGCCCTGTTTTAGCTGTAAACATGGATTGTTGTGAAGAGAACAGACTAGACTTCTGAGACTATGCGATCAGAGCATGGCATAAATACAGGGGATTGGGAAATGGTATAAAATTCATTTTTGTTTGTTTGATTTTTAAAAAAAATGAAGTCACAATTTTGTCATAGAACTGACAGAGCAAATAGCCATTTCCAGCTGCCTTGGCCAGTACTTGCAACCAGGAATCATGCAGAACCAACCCTCCATTTGGTTTAGCTCATTTCCTTGGTTGGGCACTAAGGGTTGTAGTTCCCTTTGTATGTAGATGCCCATCTGTTCTAAGATGGGAAGATATGCTAAAAACATCATACTAGCTAGTATTGATATGGATGAAGGTGGTGAAGTGCTTAAAGCTTAGCTTCTCTAACTGTCCTAGAAATCCAGTGACTACTAAAAGGATTCCTCAAAAAAAGGCTACTTGTCAACTAGCCAGACGATCCTTCTACCCCAATAGTATAGCAGCTTTACACCATATGGAAAACATGACATCCTTCTGCATTTCTTGTTTCTTATTCTTTTTTCCCTTTTCCCTTTTTGTTTTCCTTTTTTCCTTTTTTCCTTTTTTTCCTTTCCCTTTCCTTTTTCCATCACCTGTTGAGAGGTGAAAAAGAAGAGGATCTGCATGATTGTCTTAGAAACCCTAACAATAATATTAGCTTTATGACCTAATAAGACCTAACGTGAAAGGTTCCAGAGCTAGACTGAGTGCCCACAGAAGAAATGAAGGTCTCACTCTAATGAGTGAGACTCACTAGTTAGCATCAGTGATCCATGCTTGCATCCACAATCAGTCAATTCCCCCAAACTGAGACACAAATGAGAGCACATTATTACATACTTGCTACCTTTGAATTACATCAACCACCGTTTTATGTCATTGATTTGACTACAGTTTTCATTCAGCAAATGAAATACTATCAAGCATGGCTAAAAAGCTTCAGAAACAAAGTATATTTTTGTCTTTGAGAATTGTGTTCCAGTTCAGTTAGGGTTCAGTTGTATGGAAACATGCAAGCTAGCTTTGCTTGTTTATGTGTTTCTTAGTCTTCAATGCAAGGAAAAGCTGCCCTTTTTTAAGCGTGTGCTAGCTTAGCTTTAAGAATTCTGCATAAAAGCAATGTCCCTGGAAGATTTTGATGGATTTTAAGAAATAAAATCTGCAAGATAACAGGAATATCAATAGTTTCTGTCTCTGAGAAGCAAAGAACCAAGGTCTTTAAATCCTAGATTGTTTTATCCTGTGGAGCTCTTAGAATTTGGGAACATTTTGATATTGCATTTTTAACATGAAAAAGTATGTTTCTCCTACTAATTTTTCATTTATTTCCTTTTCAGCTCCTTGTGGCTACAATGTAACTGCTCAGAATGGTACAGTTTATTCCCCAGGATTTCCAGATGAATACCCAAATTCCAAGGACTGTACTTGGCTAATTATTGTACCTCCAGGCCATGGGATTTATATCAACTTTACCTTACTCCAAACTGAACCTGTGAATGACTACATTGCAGTTTGGTATGCAGAACTTGTTGTCACTAATAACACAGTAGAATTTGGATGCCTGAATAATCCTGAAAAGCTTTACAGGAGAAAAATAATTAATTTAAATTTTTAAAAAGAGAGGTTGTATGTACAATTTATTCACATGGCATGCATTTCTTTAAAACTTTAACTAGTATTTGTCCATATGGTGGATTTTTCTTTTTATGAACAGATTATCTTGATAGGTTTGAGACAGACAAAAGTATTTGGCTTTTTAACAATACAAATGAGATGGACAAATATCACTGTGATTTAAAGAAAATAAAAAGTCAAAAGCTAATAGTTTTCATAGAGAGTCTGGATAATCCCCAACCTTCTAAAATATACATCACAAAAGTCTTTTTGTTCAGTTTAGAATCATTAACTATATTATATAAAAAGACCAGAAACAAGTGTTGCAGAGCTCAAAAAATTCTTCAGTGATAAAAGCAGGGGGGTTGGTTTATTTATTTATTCTGCTGTTCAGGCCTGAATGTTTTACATGGTGAAAATGAAAACATCTGGATGTTACTGGAGTATATTTATATTTGGGTGTCTACTATACTGTTTGGGTTTTTTTTTTTTTTCTCCTTAGGAGATATCTTTGAGTCTTTGGAATGAATTTAAATGGCAAGAGTAACTTGCAACTTCCATAACTCTGTTTGCATTAGTCATGAGTAAGGACTTGTAAGATCTTGGTCAAAAATATTGGAAATATGATAAGTTTACAAGAGTTTTCTAGATTTTTTTTTTCCAGTTGATGTGTACATGCAAATTTTTGGCAGGAAAAGACAGAGAAAATTTCATTCAGCAAGTAAATTTCTTATCCATGGAAATATAAAAGCTACTGTAAAGTACTTCTCATCCATCAAAAAATATTAGGCTTTGAAATTAGAGAGAATATTCTGTGTTGCTAGAAATAAAAAAGAAAATACATTCATTTTGAATCATTAGGAAAAATAATTTTTGCAAAATTTTTACCTGCTCTCCAGAGAAAAAAGATTCTTAATTTAAATACTAGGTACAATATTTCTTTCGCAGACTTTTTTTTTTTTCATATTCTCCTTCTAGGGATGGTCCTGACCATAATTCACCTCAGTTGGGAGTTTTCAGTGGGAACACAGCTCTGGAAACAGCCTACAGTTCCACCAATCAAGTCCTCCTCAAATTTCACAGTGATTTTTCAACAGGAGGATTCTTTGTCCTCAATTTTCATGGTCAGTTCACTTTATATCATTAACATTTAACTACCACAAATGATCACTGAATTGTAAAATTATTTCTTAACTTTGTGATGTACTGAATTGGTTTTTGAAATCATGCCTTAAAAAAAGTCTTAAGGACATTCCTTTGTATCTTAGAATAAACCGTGTTCTATCATTAATGTTATCTAATATTGAGCTTTTACTTTTTGAATTATTTTTGCCCATTTATTAGTTAACTTACTTTTAACCTTTGGTAATAAAATCCTTCATCAGATAACTAATCCTAGGGCCTACAGTCAGAAAGGTTGATGGGATCTTGTGGGAGAGTTGAGCAGCTTTGTCTGATATCCAGCAAATACTTTGTTCAAAGTTACCACCAGGGTCACAGGACATGCCAAATAGGCATCTAACTCAAAAGTGAAATGCTGAATTCTAGTTCTAGTCCTAGTTCACCCAAATTATGTATATTAAATAGAAAATTGTTTGTTTTTTGGATTATAATTCAAAAAGATAGGGTTAATAAATTCACAAAGACAGGAGGAAATGCCACAGAAATTACCTAAAAGTTTTTATTTGTGTGGAGAACTAGTATGCAGAGACTGAAATGTTTTTCTTGTCTGTGGTTTGCTCCTAAAAGAAGGTCAAGATGAATGGTAAGCTAAAGCACTTATCTGAGAAGCAAAAACTAAGGTTCCTGGCTTTAGTCATCATGCAGGGAACATACAAGGCAAGATACATCTTCTACCACAGTATGTAGTGCATTAGTCTAGCTAGGGAAAACAGGCACGAATCTGCTTCTTTTTCTCTGAGCTGTTTCTTTATTTTTGCATAATGATATTTTCCATAATGTCCCACGGGTGGAAATTGTGTACAAAGTGAACAGTGTCCATGCTTTTAATTTAATTCAAAGCAATGAGATAGGCTACTGATGAGAAACCCCCGCAAACCAGGCTTCCTAGAGACTAAATTGAAGAGAGACCCATATTTTGAGTCCACAAACTCTGGGAGATATCTTAGTTAAGTGAAGTCAAGGGCTTTACTTGACATGCAGATAAGTACAATTTTAAGTTCTTGGAAAATGTTATTGCTGGAAACCTGCTTAGTGTTTCTTGCTTAGATACTTGCTATTACAAATGTCTAAGGATGCTGCAAAGCTTTTTTTCTCAGGGGTTCTCCAGGAAAAAACTGGTGCTATTAGGTATATGTGACAATAATTTCATGTATGTGTTTGCATATATACAGCAGAAAAACCATACAAATGCGTAAGCACACAGAAAAACATATGCTTTCTCTTCCCTTTCCTTGGACACTCTCTATAGAAGAAAAACCTGGAAATTCTCTACGGATGCAAAACTTTCCATGATTGATTTTTCCACTTATACAATTAGTTTACAGTGATGGGTTAGAGAAGCTTATGTGGAAGATAAGGGCTGATTCCCAATAATTTGTGCTTCTTTAACATCTCAAAAACATCAAGTGGATCGAACTATCAACCGACCAGGAAAATTTTTATTCTTGACTGTGATTTAGTTCCATGAAGAGGAGGGTTTTTCTGTTGTATGTACACTCTGAACGCAGTCTTAAATCTCTGCTTTGGAGTTTTTTATCCAGAAATGGCTTCTTCAGCCATTTCTACTCCATTTTAGAAACACATCAGTCATTGTATCAGTCACCTTCCTTGGGAGATTGTTCACAATCTATTGAAGCAGATTTGATTAGTAGAGAAGAGATACTTTTTTTTAAAGGCATGGTGGGGATTTTTTGTGTAACATAAAATAACAATAGTAATACTACTAGTAATTGTTGTTGTTGTTATTACTACTATTATTATTATTACTATTACTGTTTCTTCTTAAAGTAAATATGTATACCTGTGTCCTGAGAAAGATTTACTCCAAGTATGTTTAAATTAAGAATGAATGTGGCATTCCAGGTATGTGACAAGTAATTACAGATTTTCCAGGAAATCTAAGTAATCTGTCATTTATAACTATTAGCCCTATCACATGATGCAAAGGCAGTCACGTGAAACTGCAGCCTTGTAGCTTCAAAAATCTCCTCATAAATATCACAACTGCATCCAATTCTACAACAGATCTATATCTGTCTAGGCAGTGTAGTACACTATCTATGCCAATTAAAAAAAATAATTAAAAGATAATATATAATGTCATGACATTTAACTTGGAAAATGTTGTAACAGAGACCATGAAGTTCAGTGCAGCTTTGTTAATTTGGGAAGTGTGAATAAGAAATGAACTTTCTGTAAAATAATTCTTAACACACCGGTATTTAATATTTTTCACTTAAATTTGCAGCTTATCAGTTGAAGAAGTGTCAGCCTCCACCCACAGTTCCAAATGCAGATTTGTTTACAGAAGATGATGACTTTGAAATAGGTAAAAAAATAGTGTCTCCTTTTTATTTCTTATGTTTTCACTTGAATTCTCATTAAACAAAAATATTAATATATTTCATCTTCCACCTGAGATTTTCTTACTTCTGTTTCAGGGTTTTTTTGGGTTTAACATTTTTGTCAATAATTTTTTCAGGAGATTTTGTGAAGTACAAGTGCCATCCTGGTTTCACTCTTGTTGGACAAGATATATTAACCTGCAAACTGAATGCACAGTTGCAGTTTGAAGGATCCTCTCCATTTTGTGAAGGTAAATGCGGGCTTGCATGCATTAATATGCATCCTTTTTATCTTCCTTTACATTAAGCAACAAATTTTTCAGCACTGTATTTTCATTAATGTTTAAAAGAAAAGTTTCCATTTATTTCTTCAGAATCTGAGAAGTTTTGAAATTGTTTCCTAAAACTGTTGCACATATATTCAGTTCCTCAGACTCAAAACCCAAGTGTCTACTACACCATGTTTTCTAAATTTAATTTAAATCATTTAACATTGTATCATATCAAACCAAAGATTTCTTCTCACCCCTGAATAGTTTTTAAAATTTGTATTTAAATTAAGCTTTAAAAATAAAATAAGAAATTATTCTCTCTACTTCCACAAATATGGGGACATTGACATAGCCACATGAAAAAGGTGTTCTAAAATAATATGTGGCGAATTTAAATTCAAGGAAGCACTAAAAATCTTTCAGCTATTCATACTATGCTTATAATTATAGTATTTCAAACAAGGAATTTAAAAGTTTACTATGAATAAAGTTTAGGTGCTCATTAATCTCTGATTTGCTCATCTTCCTGAAAAACAAGTGCATCTTGGAGATTTGTACTCAAACTCCAAATTATGTTTTTCAACAGATGCTGTTGGGTTTTTTTCTTTAGTATGGTCTAGTTTTTTTAAATAGCAGATGGGAAAAAGATTTTGAAATGTTGAAAAAGAGGTTGAGAAAGCATCTGTAGATTTTTTTTCTTGAAGTACATCAATTTTTTTGAGAAAAAAGTTTCTGATAAGACGCCATCATTGAAACTTTAAGGAGATCAAAAAGTGATCAGAAGTTCTCACATTTATAACATATTAACAAGGATTAGCTTTGATCTATAATATTTAATTATGGGTGGAGCATCTTCTATATCATGGGGTAACAATATCTGTGTGCATAACAGGTAACACTGGAATCACAGCAATTGCGGTGACACTTTATTAATAGCTGTACATGTACCTTTGTTCCTGGTGCCCTGCTTCTCCACTTCCATTATTTAAAAATTAATAAGGGATTTGTAGTACAAGCTGCATGAGTTTCTTGGTGCCATAATGTATTTGATGCATCTATAAGCAATTTGTCCATGTGACTGTCCATCCCCGAGTAAAGTTTTTATTCATCCCCGTTCTTAACTTGTGCCTGCAATAACCTGTGATCTGTCAGAGAATGAAACAGGGACTCTACATCCCTGTTTTAAGTGGAAAAGATTCAGTATTCATTTCAGGTCTCTCACCATAAAATATGGAAAGTAATGAGAGAATTGTGCATTTCTGTATATTTCTAATCAGATAACTCAATACTTACTGATGTTTTATTTTTTCCAATGAATGTATTTTAATAAGACGATTGTACCGCAAATACAGCTTTCAATTTTAACAGTAACAGCAGTAACTAAACTCATGACTGTGTCAATTGGAGTGTAAATAAAAAAATGTAAGTCTAAAATAAACCAAAAAATTCTTATAAAAACTACAGAGATATTAGGAGCTTCTGATGATGATTAGCCATCTGTTAAGCACAGGGGAATAGTTTATTTTCAACAATTTCAGATGCTGTGGAAGCTAGTTGCTTTCTCTGATGGTAGCAGCACTTGTTTCTTTGCAGTCTTTTGAACATTGTAGATGAATGCTAGCAGCTCTGTACCTCTCTCACAGGCTTTGTAAATGTTGTGATTTTCTCCCCTTTCTTGTATTTATTACTAATTTTTTTTCAAAACTACCTTATATATTCAGTTTAATAGAATATTACTATTTTATAGGTTGTTCCTAATTGATTATTAGGAACATCTTCAATATTTTTTTTTCATGAAATGGATTAAATAACAGAGACACCAGACCATATACCAAATGTTCCATCTCTGGCACTGGCCAATAATGATTTTCTAAAGAAGAACATCATTGGAAGCCTGCAGTTAATTAAGGCCTTCATCCAGTTCTAGCTAACCCACTCTTAAACTATCAATGTTCTTTGTATTTTGAAATTTGTAGGGCTATTTCTTCAGTGGAATTATTCAGTCCCTTTTTGAAGCTATGTAAATGCTTTAAATCTAAAAGTTTCATACAAGAAGTTGCACAATTTATGTAATATGTGAAGATGTTCTTCCATTTCTCTGCTTTGAACTTGACACCTGCAGTTTTCACTTCATGTCCCCTAATTCTTATGGGGGAAGAAACAGTAACAAATTATTCTCTATTCACCATATTTATGACATGATTCTATAGATCAGAGGATATTTCATACCTTTAAGCATTCTAGTCATCCTTCTCAATAACTTTTCTGATTCTCCTCTATTTCTTTTGAGATGGTGCAGTATAGATCTACATTTATACAATACTATCTGATGTATATAGAGTGGTAAAAAAATGCTACTTGCTATGTAATTTGCATATTCTATTTCAAACTAATTTTTGGACTGCTTTATATTTCTGCATTTTACTTGTAGTCTATAATTGTTTACATTGTCCTTACTTGGATCAGCTTTACATTTTTTAAAGAAATATAAGAAAACTTTTCATTCTTCTGAGCTGTGACACTATATTGTAGTAGGCAAGGAATGTATATATATATTTCTAGGATACTATACAAGTCTGCTGACATATCTGACAGGCAAGAAAAAGCAGTCTCAGTGAGCACTTCTACATCATTCTGAATGAATGACCTCCATGCAGTTGTAATTGCACCACACCATACTTTTCTTAGAGCTCCTTTTCCCTTCCTGTCTGGTCTGTCTCAGGACAGTTTCTCATGCTGCTTGGTACCATGGTAACTCAGCTGCTCTGTCTAATTTGGAGAGCCCGAGGCACTCTACAGAACATGATCTCAACGTGCCTGAATTTATATTTACCAGTAGCTGACCATTTGTGGTTTGTGTTTACACACTTAGAACCTCTGCTCTCATCCTATTCTTATATCCTCTTGCTACAAATTTCTTTAGTTTTTAAATTGCTGTTAGGGAAACAGGGATGTAAATTAAAGTATGAACAGCATTGCAACAGCAAGAAACACTCTGGTTTCGATCACAAAATGTGGTGTACTATTAAAACAGTTTATTGGAATTCAGTGTAAGTTAGAGATCTCTAATCGAGCTACTCAAAGCACTTACATTAAAGAGATGGTGTGATAATACTGTGTTACTGTGGTGATGATATTTCTGAATAAAAAGAGAAATCAATGATGGAGACATCAGAAGTACTATTAGAGTTAAGTCAAAAAGCTTACTCAGGCCTTTCCCAAGGCAATTCAACCAGATTTGTCCAAAAGCCAGGTTAAATAATCTGTTTCTCAGAACTAGGATATGGTGAGAGTGTTACGCTGTCCTGCAGAATTTCTTGTGATACTGCTCCACTGCACTCATTTACTGTGTAACATAAAGATCTTTGTTATTTGCTCTTGTTTTTCTGTAAGCGTTGCCTGCATGTATGAATTTATACGAACCAGCAAGTAACAGTGCTCAGAATTTACATGTGCAACAATATGACTAAAAATGAATATAAAATAGATTGCTTATGTCTTCCAATATGCCTAAAGCAGTTGGGGTTTTTTTTCCATATGTATTCCTGTTATTATTCCAAACCATTTTAAAATAGCCACTTTTAAAATACATGGGATATACTTATAAATAAGTGATAATTAATTGTTTTCTGGTCCTCAAGTGTCTAACTCTGTGTTTTGCAGCTCAGATTCTCTTGGTTGTTAAACTTCACATGAATTCCTAAACTTTTAAATGTGTAGGGAGTTGAATCACCCCATAACTGAGGTGTCAGAAGAGAGTCCAGAAGGTATCAAATATAATACTGAAGAATATAATTTTAATGTATTAATTGATTGACAAATAAAAGAAACAGTGTTAACAGTGGAATACGTAAGCCTCAACTGAAGCTATTTGTGTGACTTTCTATTTAGGAGTATTCTCTTTTGAAATACTATATGATTTGAAATACTATCCTAAAGGTGATAGCTAATATTATAGAACAAAAGGGTCCAAATTGCAGATTTTTGATTTCACCTGATGTGTGCATGATACCAAGATATAGCACTGTGAATTTTATTTTTATTCAATTTATAAATATTATTTATTAGTGCTATTGGAAAGTGGATATACTTTGTTTTCTTTTGTTTTATAAAGCAAGGTGAAGTGATCTCATTGTCTCAGTATCTCAATTATTCTTGTAAAATGTTCAAATCTAGCTTCCACCATAGTCATGTAATCAGCAGCTAAGGTACCTTGTGGGGCAGTTAGTTGGTGGGTAATTGATTATGGTAGAGAATGAGAGCCAGCAAAGGCTGGCAAGATGAATGTTGCCAGTTTGGCACATATCACAACGGTACAGCCAGCCTCCCAAACAGCATAGCAGCAGTCTGTGTCCCCGTATCCCTGAACTGCTCTAGAACCATTCCTCTCATAAATCCCTGTGGTGTGTCTCCTGTTGAATGGTTGAGGTTGGAGGGGACTTCTTGTCCAATGACTCTTGGCCATAGGAAATGAATCTTGGCCATAGGAAGAGTTAGATCTAAAGCTTGCTCTGCTTCTGCTCTAACACAGGAGATATACTGAGCTATTTGAAGCTTAGAAAGACATACGAGTTCCATTTTTACTTGAATTTTCTACCCTAAGAATATGCTGAGGGACAATTCACAGGACACTGACACTTCACTAGACACTATTTTTGTCTCAAAAGAATATTCCATATCTTCTTTCACCCTTTTCATTACTATTTGTGGTGATTTGTATTAGAGATGAGCATTTTTTTTCACATAAACAGTACTTCTTCCTTTTGGAAATTGTTCTGTTAGTAAAGTTTTGAAGTCTGCTAAGCAAATGCAGTAGGATATGCAGAGGAAAGAATTCCTACATTGATCTGTTTCTTGTATTGCATACCTGTGATGATTTTTTCAAGGAAATTCTCTGACCTTTAAGCTGTTGATTTTTAATATTCACCCACCAAAGAAATGTTCTTAATTACAAAACAACATCATAGTTTTCCTCAATTATGAGAGAAGGGCATGAGGAAACATCTGCAAAAGGCACATTTTCCCTTGTGGTAAATAATTAGTTTCAGGTCCCTTCGTAAGAATTAGCTGCAAGAAATAAGAACATTAGCTGGAGTCTTTCTCTCTTATTGATAGCATTTAGCTCTTTTACCAAACAAGCTACCTCCTGGCCTTATTTTTTTTTTATTCTCTTTTTGTCTCTGATGTCCTATACAAGAAAAAATAGATGATCTAAGAGCAAAGAAGGTAAAAGAAATAGGCCAAAACAGTCATTTTCTGTCCATTTTTTATCTCTTTTTTTCTCCCTGCAATTTCCTATCCTATCTCTTTTGCTTTTTGCACACCATTTTTACAATGGCCAGTTCTCATTCTGGAGCATTTTCAGAGATTTCTGAGATTTTCTCAGCCAAGGTGCCTGCGCTTTCTTGAATGTGATTGTCTTTCTTCCTGTTCTATGACACTTCTTTTTCCCAAAGAAAACTAGCAATTTTCACTTCTCTGGACTCGTGATTTTCCGCTTTTTTACTGCATGTTCTTCCCTGGCTCCATTTTTTTCATATAATTGTAGTGAATTTTTTTAAGTTAGTGAAGAATATCTGAACACTTGATGACAATGATCTGTGGATCACTGTAAACTGGTCCCAGGTTTTTCAAACTGTAATTTTGAATCTTATTCTTACTTGAAAATCCTCCATCCCAGATTCCCAAAACTTAATACACTGCAGTAAGTAATCAACAGTTCTTGCAGCCTGTTCTTAAGAAGATACTTATAGTGCCCCTTTTTGGAAGTGATACCTGTGGAAACTTAGCTGAAAGAGCGGACATATAAAGAACTGTGGTAATAACTTTTTGGATTAAGCCAAGTGTAAACTTTTCTGGAAGAACTTACCATCTTTTTGAGATCACCTGGCTTTAATTTTGTCAGGACTGTATCTGTGTAGCATCCAGATTTTGTTTGCAGGCCCCAAATCTGAATGACCAGTAGACAGTTTGTTTCATGAGTAATGTGACCACTGATTGCTTCCATAACTCCATAAAATGCTGAAGAAAAGTAACAAAAGGTAAAACTTACCATCTCTGCTACAAGTTTTTAGATATACATGTTTACTAAAAAGCACTCCAGAGGTACTTGTTACAGCCCCATATCTTCCTTGCAAATATCCTGTTCTTTGCAACTTCTTTTTTGTCATAATTAAACTGTTCGTAGCTATTTCTTAAAGCATGATTTATCCAGAGAAGTCATATTTTTCCAATGTACAAACAAATCATTGTGTCTCCCTTGCTGTGAGAAGTCTGACAGCATTACTGATTTTTCCAGGATTCTAGTAATTTACTGCTTTGAAGACCAGTTCTTAATCCACAAATTGCTCTAGCAGACATTAACGTTGTAACAAGAATTCCAATGAAGCCAATACTGGAAAAGGAAAAGACATCTTCTTTTCCTAAAAATAGTCTTGTAACATAAGAAAAAGATAATGCAAGGTAAAGCAGGTTGTGGAACTGTGTCACGTCAGCTACTCTTCATAACTGATGAGCACTTTTACTGCATGTCTGACAGGAAATGCCATGTAGCTGGTCAAACTCCTACTCAGGAACAAGTCTCACCTATTTAACTAAGGGAAAATGGTTATCGTTATTTATCTGAAAATGTATTTCTTCTGCCCAATTTTGCTCTATGATAATTTGCTGATTTACTTGTATTTGCTGCAGGTTCAGGAGCCAGAGTATTTGTTGACTGTATTTTCTCAAGTTATTCTTCTCTTCCTATATTCCAAAGAATACAGGAAGTCAAAGTAACTGTGTTTCATTTTGAGATAATGAGAATGAGAAGCTACTGTCTTAAATATGTGTGATGCTGCATTCATACACTTGTGTGAAGCTTGGGTGAAATTTCTGGGTGTAACTTGTCGTTTCTATCTCAAGAGACAATCCTTGAATTAAAACTGTCAAAAGGATTTTTACTACTTTATATACCATTACCCCACAGGCTTTCCCTCTCCTAGGTTGTCTTGTATGAAAAATGGCTTTACCTCTTAGAGACACAGTCTGCTAGAGCCAGTGCTGTCAAATGATGGCAGAAAGAGATGTGGGCCAAGAAAAAAATATTTGCTTGCCATTTTTTTTCCCCAGTCCATGCCATGTTCTCCCTGCTTGTCGGTATATTCTCACTTTGCATATTACATCCCTCCTTTTCATGAGCTGAAATTTTTCTCTCTGACTGAAGAAATTTTTTAGCTAAACAAGATGGGGGAGGGAGAATAAGAGAGGCTTTCAAAAATCTAATATTTCTTCCTGCAGTTATTGGCATGAGAATGTTACATATTCTCCAGTCTGTTAGAGCAGACTGTAGAAGAAAAAGCTATGAGTAATAAGTAGGTTTTACTTTTTTCATGCTTTACCCTCTTCTTATGTCCCTAAATAATGAGAGTGGCTTTTAGATAAGTGATTTATAATTTATGCTATAGTATAAAAAAATCACAACTGAAGAGAAATTGTGCTGAAATAGGTTCCACCTATAAGACAGATCTAGGGATGTGTTGGAACAGTCAGAAAAGAACTGCTTTTATTTTTATTTTCTTTTTTTCTATTCTTTGGTGCCAGTAAGAAATTGGCAGTTCTCAGAAGATGAATATGTATATTGTTTGACACTCATTATTTTTCTCACTTAATGTATCATTATTTAAAATATTCTAAAGAATCCGGGATGGTGAATGGAACATTGTATTGTCCAACTCAGGCATGTACACTTTCTCTTACCTTCCACACACAAGTCTGCAAAATTGTATCTAGATCAGAGAAAGGACAGAAATAAGCCAGCTTCTCAAAGGTAAAGATCAATGCACTACGTAGGAAAGTGATGGATAATTTATTTGTGAATTAATTGATGAAATTCGTACTTTGTTTGCATTGTTACTTCTGGTGGAGGGTTCAGATTTGTCTTGAGTATATGGAACAGAATGTAAAGACTGGACATGTTTTATAAAATATAATTTCCTTCTCTACTGGAGGACAATTAAAATCCTGACACTGTTTTCCAGAAGTTTATGGCAAAATTCTTCGCAGCTGTAACTGAAGGTAAATTTCACCTCCAAGTTTGTAAAAGACCAACTAAGGCAAATGGTCAGGAATTTGACATTTGTTTCTGCTAGTTATTTGTTCACCTGATCATTTATCTGTTGTTATGTTTTTTCACCTTTAATTTGCCCTTTAATTTGGGCACTATACTTGGCTACTGTGCCAGTCACTTTCCAGGAATGCATTTCTGTCAAGGTACATTCTGTCAAGGTACGTGAATCTTACACAAAAAAACATTGTGTGAAAAATGTATCCGACTTCGGCAGCAAACAGACATGAAAAAAGTCCTGCATGAGAGGCAAAATGTTATGTAAAACCAGTGACCAACTACATAATTTTTTAATTGAAACTGGTATTTAGTATATATACAGCATTTTAGTATAGTATACTCCTTGCCCTATGCAGAGATCATAAATGGCTGTGAATACCAGGTGAAACTGTTTGTAAAATGTAGGAAAATCTGAGTTTATATAACACTATAAGCCTTACTTGGATGACTTGGAGTATTCTGTATCCAAAACACACTCTTTGTCTATCTAAAAATTGTATGTTTTCTCATGATCTGGTGTGCCTAGAAGCTCCAATATGTTTTTGTATTCATGTAACAAACTTCATTCTTAAAGGTGGATGTTCGTTTTTTTTAAAAATTCAAATAGAAGATAGCTATTAGGTTTCCAAATAAAATGTTTTACCAGAACTTCTACCTCACCTATGTGAATGAGTACATCAGCATATGTGAATCTTTTGACAATAAACCCTTTGGAATGTGACATACTCCTGGATGAATTTTTTACTGAAATTAATATTCTGTTTCACAAATGCAAGGTTTATAAATGTCGTCCAGTTTCTGTCTATGCTAAAGGGAACTTTACTGTTCCTTCCATCTAGAATATGATTTTAACATGTTTTCATTTGGAAACTTTAACCTGAAGCATACATATCTCTGAAAAACAATACTGTTGGGTTTTTGGTTTTTTTTTTCATGGGAAGGAAACACCTTATTTCAATGCTATTCTTATTGTTCTTCTTGTTGTGTCCTTTTTAGCACAATGTCCAGCAAATGAAATCCGTACAGAATCGTCAGGAGTGATCCTTAGTCCAGGTTACCCAGGCACCTACCCCAACTCTCAGACCTGTTCTTGGACCATTAAGGTTGAGCCAGGATATAACATCTCCATCTTTGTAGAAATGTTTCAAAGTGAAAAGCAGTTTGATGAGCTGGAGGTATTTGATGGTAAGAGAGATTTAAATTCTATCTAACCACAAAAGAAAACGTTTTGTTTAAAACAGAGCTTGATTTCAAGTTATTAGTTCCGTAATGCATTGATACTTCTGAAACAGTAGTCCAATATTTCTATTGCTTTTTCCTTGAGTCTAAATCTGTTAGCCAATGAAAGTTTTTATAAATGCATTCAAGACCAAGGGCACTGGCAGCTCAGAAAGCCAACTGCATCCTGGGCTGCATCAAAAGAGCGGACAGCATGTTGAGGGAGGTGATTCTACTCCTCCACTCTACTTTTATGAGATCCCGCCTGGAGTACTGTGCCCAGCTTTGGAGTCCTCAACACAAGAAGGACATGGACCTGTTGGAATGTGTCCAGAGGAGCTGCAAGCATGAGCTGCAAAGGGTTTTTTAGAGTTAGAAAAAGTGTTGGTAAACAGTTTCCCTAGAAATAGAGTACA
>JAOXNG010000021.1:98491622-98506434 GCA_028566535.1 Scolopax minor
TGGAGATGTTCAAGACCAGTCTGGATGGGACTTTGACCAACCTGGTGTGGTGGGAGGTGTCCCTGCCCATGGCAGAGGGGTTGGAACTCAATGGTCTTTAAGGTCCCTTCCAATTCTAACCATTCTATGTTCTATGATTAAATTTTCTTAGGTATTGTTAGAGGAGAAGCAGCAGCAGCTGCAGCATTTCTATGAGTCATACCCTTTTCTGTTTCCTGGATAACGTATGAAGGTGTCTGAAAGGAGACTTTAACGTGCTGTTTTGCAATAGATTAATTTCAGTGAGGAAATATTTTGAGGGTATAATTCCATTTGTCTGATTTAATAAAATTATTTGAGGCTTAAATACTCAAATACCCAGTCTACTTTCTCCATAGCATAGGAGAACCAGTGCTGTACCATGGTTGAATATACCCCTGTTAAATAATTTGACCATCTGTTTTGGGACAAAGAGTACAGAAATTGAGTACAAAACAATTTCTAGAGTGTTTCTCACAGCAGCGATCTCTCAAAGGGCCCTATTTAATTAACAGGCTATTCTTATATTCTACTGAATTCTAATCTTATTATCACTTGTTCTGTTCTCATTGATTGATGAGAATAACTAGTCCCAAATTGTTCTTTAATATATTTTTATTCATTTGGAGACCATTATCACCTCTTCCCTCATTAACCAAGAATATATGATAACCATGATATAACTTATTAATATTCACTATGGGAGATTCATAACATGAAAAATATTAAAAAGGTTATATGTTTTGAGATATCTTTGTCTTTTTTCTTTTTTGTAGTATTTTTCTTAGGTAGTAGTTTTAGTAGTAGTGGAGAAAATATTCTGAAAAATTAAAATTGTCTTTTCCTCCACTCTGTTCTGTATTCAACATCAACACAATATGTACTGTGCATGGAACTTTTTTAGTGATCTGATTATTTTGTTTGTTTACTTTTGGAAAATTCTGTTGAAATTGCTTATGTTCCTGATGAAGATTTTAGTTTTCTTACACATTTAAATTTAATGAAAGCAGATTATCAATAATAGATCTGAGAGAAGAATTATCATAGTTACTACATTTTTAACCATTGTCATTTCATGACATGAAATCACATTCTTACAAATTCATCTCTAGTGCAGCTCTACTGAAGTCATTTTTTCTACCACCTACCAGCAAACTTAAATGAGAAAGATAATAGCATATTTATAACCTCTCAATAGAGTGCCGTGTCAAGATTTCTGAGCTAGCTCTCAACAAGTTGATATTTAAATATGGCACATTGCAGTGCCTTGCAGAGATACTTGCTTGTGTCCCTGTGGCCACATTAGCAATGTGCTTTGCTAAGCTAATTAGTTCTACAACGCGGCATGACGAGTTTGTTGGGGCAGAAGGCAATGCTGATGTGGCTATACTGTTTCCAGTGATGGATATAACTCAGACTATTCTAAGCTTATTCAGAGCACCTTAGGTATTTTCCTGTATTGGTGCATTTTACAATTAATATATGTTATATCCTGGGACCTTGTATGGTCTTAAACAGCATACCTTTGATTACAGAAATAAGGCTGCACTGTAGATATGTACACCACATAAAGGTACGTCACCAAACTTTATCCAGAAACTAGATTGGCAGGACAACTTTTAGAGAAAGAGTATTTGCTAAGGCACAGGTCTCTGATGGCAACGTCGCTGAGGGAATGCAAAACAAACTAGTGACTACACCAAACTGACTACACTGTAAATGATGGTGCTTAAGCAGCTGGATGATGATCTGTAGAGGCATCCAGTCAATGAGGCCAGCCTACTCAGCTGGAAACAATAAGCCCATTAGCCATTCCCACTTATCAGTCAGACCCTTAGGAAACCCCATCTGTATTCTAAACCAGAGAAGCCACAAATTTACCATGAATATAATGATTAAAGCCTTTTGAACTTCAAAACACTGTATTCAGGCTACCTACACTGAATAGCAGTCATTTGATGCAGCAAATGTTCTTTGATTATTTTTTTTCCCCTGAAATAAACCAACCAAATTCTGTCATTGAAAATAGATGGAGAAGTCAACTTTTACCTACTAATCAGGAAAGTATCATATGACAGAAGTTGAGTGTATATTTCCTTATATAGAAAAACTCTGAAATAATAATTAAAAAAATCATACTTGAGAACACCTAGGTCATGCTGCTGACTTTTCTGAACATCATCTGAAGAGCTGCCTGCTAGGTAAGGTACAGAAACTGAAGCTCAACTTCAGGAAAACCAGAGGAAACTAAAATAAGTTGAATCATTCCTCTGATCTCCCAATGACTAAAAGAATGCAGTGTGGCATGTGGTGCTGCAAACTAATTCATGATCAGTAACAAGGAAAGATTCTAATTTCTTTGTAGGTAGTAGATCTTTATTTGTAATTCTACTCTTTTATCTCTTTTATTTGAGACTTTCAAAAGAACATATAAATTCTAAACTGTAACAAATAAATTGTATTAAACAGATTTTGCAATGACCGGGGGGAAGCACAGCAAAACCAAATAAATTGCCATGTTCTAAATTATTTTTTCAAGGAAAAATAGGAATTGATCCTTAGCCTTCCTCATCAGTTCTCCTACACTGTAATCATCAAACACCAACTTCCTAATCTGAAAAACAAACAAGCCTCGAAGCATATTGATGAGGGCCTGCTGGGCAACATGTGCCTAAAGCTATGTTTATTTGTTCTTATTTTGTATATGTATTAGACATTTCTTAATACTTCTTTATTTGTAGTTTTATCATTATGGTGGCCCAACTGCAGTTCCTAAGAAGTGGGAGGTTGTTTTAATCTTTATGGTTTGCTGTGGCTTCTGTAGCCTCCCTTTGGTACCTCAAATGTCCAGATCAGAAAATATACTTATTTTTTTTAATGGTCTGGAGAGGGAGAAGGCTGACAACAATTGTATTCAATTTTTAGGTGTTCTTTGATTCTGTTTTATTTTTGTGTTTTCATGCAACATAAGAAGAGCTGATCAGGCTGCAGCTGCTCAAAATTTTTTCAGCAAAAATAAATGAAGCAGCCTCTTTATTTCAAATAGCTGCTGTGGCCAAGATAATGGTGGTTGAACATGGCTTTCCTAAACTTGAAAAACGTGGAGCAAAAGACATAGTGAGTATATGAAAGGGAAAAGTTCAGATGGAGTTAATATGGAGAAAGAAGATGCTATTTCATGTTTTAGAAAGCTTTCAGTTGGAGATTGGCTTGATATATAGATATTATTTTTTTCTCATGCATATCTGTTGTTTTCTTATATAGCTAGGCTCCTAGTCATTAGTCGTGCTTCTAGAATTTTATTGTGGTGAAAATACTGGTCTAGTGCCATGACATGTTTTTCAACATCCTGTGTTTACCACAACTGCTTTTTTCTTTTTTACACAAAAATGATACTATAATAAACACATTATCTTTTAACAGACAAGACTTCTAGTAAAGTAGGTATTGTAAATTCATAGCACTTGTACATAAGTGTATTCTACGGTGAAATTGTGATGATCTTATGTGTGACAGCATTTTTTTAGCTAATGTGTTCACTGTGTAATATGGTGGTGTTTAAAAGTACACAGGCTGTATGATGTCAAAGAATGCATAGATTAACTAACACCCACTAGTTGGAAAAGAGCTTAAAAAAATTATAGATATAAAAGGACAAGAAGCAGAAGCATAACCTCATTCAAAGTAATTGCTTCAAATGGAAATTAATTTAAAGGAAAAAAAAATCCATTCTTTCTTCATGTTTATCGCAAAAATACTAATTGTTTTATATTTCAGTTTGTTTGTACCAAATATAGAAAGGGTAACTTAAACTGGTAGTGCATTAAAATTTCAATAGTTTCTTTATTCATCTCCAAAGGTTCTTCAGGCCAAAGCCCTTTACTGGTTGCTTTAAGTGGAAATCATACTGGACAAATGAATTTTACAAGCAAAATGAATCAACTCTATCTTCGCTGGTCAACTGATCATGCAACCAGCAAGAAAGGATTCAAGATCCGTTACTCAGGTATTTTATAATTATTAATGGTTTCAATTAAATTATACTTTGTGGATTATATATACTATTTAGCATCAAATTAGGACTTGTAATATAATGTCTGTTTCTCTGAAGATAATTTATGATAATGTACATTTTGATGACAATGATTTGATGAACGATCATTCTATTGCAAGTTCAAGGCAAGCACAGGACTATGACACTGTTTTCTCCCAGTTTGCCAAAGATCTCCAGATTAATACTTTTCCAATGCATGTTTCTGTCTGCAACCTGCTGTCTTGTTTTACCAGGCCCGAGGCAAGGCCTTTAGAATGTGGTGGGAGGGATAGACCTTAGATTTACACAGAAGTATTCGAGAATAAGATTTTTTGATCCTGAAATCATATGTGCTTCTCCACTGGCAATTCAGTGCAAAATGATTAGGATTATAATTTCCTTGAGTTGCAATTCATAACTCTTATTGCTGTGCTTTTCTTTATGTACAAATGGAAAACAGGGGAAAATACATTTCAATAGGCTGCATGTGAATCTGGTGTTGTGGTGACATGAAAATATGTAAATACTCTACCTAAATAGTGTTTAAAATTATGTCCTTTATTAAGAAAAAAAAAAGTCAGTTACCCATATTGCAATACTGAATTATACTTTATGTACAGACATACTGACTCTTAATCAGCAGCCTATTTAATATGTTTTTATGCATATATCAGCAGACACATTGCTCCTAAAAGGCTTGGCTTAGGGATCATTAACAGGATGTAAATAGTGAGAGAGAGAGGTGATAATTGCTGTCTGTTGTTAACATTTGCTTTTTCTGTGTTTGGACTTGATTAGCAATGTAAAGGTTGTGTGTGTTAATTTTGGTGGCTAATGTCAATATAAATTGAGAAAGGAATCCTAAGAATGTTTTATCAAGCACCAGGTATCTCCCATTTATTAATGCAAAATGCCATTTAGGGAGATGATTTTCACAGAGCACATGCTTTTCCTGTACCATCCATGTATCTCTGGAAAGTTTCTTTTGTAACTGGAACAGGAGCTGAGCTCAGAGCATAATAATGATCATTGTTTTGGGGACTTAAGAACTATGAACAGATCTATGCGCAGTCAGGGAAAAAAAAACAACCCACACAGTAAAAGCATTATCTCCACCTTGCAAGCAGCCTTTGGAGTATTACTACAGACAAACTGAATCTGAGAAATGGAGGGAAAGAGAAGTTGTTTTCAAGCATACTGGAGATTCATTTAGTTTTTCATAGGGAAAAGTCGATTGCAGGACCTAATAGATGCATTGAGAATGTGGCAAAAGGAACAAAGAGAATCGGTCATGTGAAAACCCTCAGATGTGTGGCACTGAAGGGAGCAGGCTTTGTCATGAATTTAAAGTGAGGAATTGGTATCATGGTGACAAAAATGGAGTTCATGTAAAGCATTTGTTTTCCAAGTATCAAATTATTAAGGAAACTGATTTTTGAGGAATGAGAAGTTATTATATACCTTTTTGTGTACACAAAACATGTTTTGCAGTAGTGAAGAAGTGGTCTGTCTAATTGCTAGGCTCAATTCATCAATTATTACGGCACTAGCTGCAACTAATAATAAAATTGGGGGACTGGAAGGAGATATGCAATCCTTATGGCTATGTTTTAGGAATAAACAACTGTTTTGCTTTTTCCGCTTCACTAACAGTCAGTGCCTGCATTTTTCTCTAAACTTTTGTACATTTTACATGAGATTCAATGGAAATAATCAGCATGAAAGAAGAGTAACAGTGAGCGGCAGCATAAACAATTGGATTTGAATCTTAATGAGGGAAAGCAACATCATGAAAGTAGGAAAAATACAAAATCCCAAAAAGGCTATTGATACTGTGGCAGCTGTGACTGAGCCAGCAGGCTTCCTCATAATGAAGACCCTACTGAAATAAATTACTGCCCTCCCACAACCCTCCCCTTCTTCTCCAGCTATGCCTGTGCACAAAATTTTGCAAATGGTAGTTTTGTCAGAACGAGATTTGATTTGTAGATACAAATTTTCTTCACTTTTTAAAAGTGCTAGAAGCTTTTGGAGGAATGCTTGGCGTTGCCTTTAGCATACAAGCTTACTTGTGTAAGCTATTTGTCTAATGTTACGTCTATTTTTTCTGCCTTGTCATTTAAGAGCTTTTGCTAAATCTTAGGAAAGAGCTCTAGTGTTACAGCACAGGGATATTCTTTTAAGGACATTGAATATTATAGAGGCACTAGCATAATTTTAATCTATATAACAAATTTCCTGACAGCACTAACACTTAATCTATTAAATGATCTCTTCCTTAATGTAGTGCATATCTGTATAGTATAGTGAAACTAGGAGGGGAAGCAGCAATTCAAATTTCTTGCAGCCCTAAGGAAGTAATCCCTTTGTTATTTGAAAGGTATGTAGTACAGCAAAATCACTAAAATGGGTACTGAAAATATAAGAAAAAGATATTGTATACTGTAATGCTTGCTTGTTGTTTTGTGGGGCTTGAACTTGACTTCCCAGTGCAGCTGGGTTCCACCAAAACTATGCAGTTTATTACAAATGGGGAAAAGCTGTGAGTGCAGAAAGTGGAACTTGCTGAGCCCAGGCTAGAAAAGTCATGCTCTAAGAAATGAAACCTGGAAATTGCTTTGAAAGATACCTCCAGAATCTATTTCTTGGTTTTTGGTGGTTTTTTTCCTCTCAATAATTTATAAACCTGTATGCACATTCCTACCCAAGCAAGCTAGTGCAAGTGCATAACAAAGAAGAGGGGGATGATTTATTTTTTTTAAAAGGAGTGGTAGAAGGGGTGAAAGTGCACTACAGTACTTGGTACACCTGCTGGAGGCATGCTGACTTGGGAAGCAGAGGAGTACTTGGTTTGCTGCTTTGCGAGTTCATATTGCCTCTATAATATTTACAGGCTTTAGTTTAACTTTGGGTTAGTCATTCAAGAGTAAATTAATCAAGTGGTGACTGCTAGAAGAACTGTAGATAGATATATATATATATATATTAATAACCCCACCATAGGTCTCTGTCTTACTTTTATTCTGCTCTTGTTCTCCTTTTTTATTTTGTACATGCTAAAGTGAAAAATAACATAGGGAATGGAATTAATTAAGAAACTGCTTTAGTAATCAGAAAAGGTATGTTTAGTTTTCTTGTGTGGCCTTACCTAATCACTTAAACCAAAATCTGATTTCTATAAAGTGAGAATGTCTAAAGTGAGAATTATAGTAAACCTCTGCCTCACTGGATATTTCAAGATAGCAGCACAAAGGACAAAAGGTCCCCTGGTAGCACGGTGATGATGACAAGTAAATACCCAAAGGGAAAGTTAGAAGGAACAGTGGACTAAGCTGTGACTTTTTATCTGTCAACAAAAAAATCTATCATGTAAGCTAAACATAGGCAACATGGGATTTTGTTGAAGGATTTTTGTTTATTTATAGTTTCAAACATAGGGTAGTGTTTCAGTGGATGGTTAAAAGTATCTTTTCATATAAGTTTTTAGACTATTGATCAAAGATATTGCTGGGAAATTAAGTCCTTTACTAAGATAAATTCTTAGAGAAAATGTCGTATGATTCACGGTAAGACTGAGATTTACAAAATCATCAGTTTCAAATAATTTTATTTTGGAATAGGAGATAATTTAATTGAGCTTCCCTTAGACAGAATACCTCAGACAGCTTTGAAAAATTTCAGCAAACATGTTTCAATGTTCCAGCTCCTAAGAGAATATGCTTTGTGAAAGGAAGAACATGGTCCTGCAAATGCAAAATTGGTGTTTATCTGTGCTGCTGTCCACACATCATTTGCCTAGTGATGTGTGATTTAGTCAGGCAGTTATTACCCTGTTGGTCCTCAGTTGCAAGTGACAAATGGACGCTGTGATTATAAGTGAGCTGATAATGTTCAGTATGTTGCCTTGCAAAAAACATTGGTGTTTTAGAGGCCTTGAAAGAATGTGGATGCTATGTCACTTGGAAAAGTAAATTAAATCAGTAAATGTAAAGCTACTTCAGGTCACTGGAAAGGTTTCATAGAAGTTTGTCACATTTTGTGATCTGTTGTCATTCCTAGATGACAGCACTCCTGAGTCATTGCACCTATATCAGCTAAGCCTCATGAAGTTCCAGGACATACTCCCTCTCAGAAACTGTCTGAGAGAAAAACATTTTCTCCCAGTGGTCCTTGATACAAGACTGCAATATTTTATGAGCACTCTGTAGAGAATCCTGCTTAAGCCCACAATTTTCACGCAGTTGACAGTGGCTGCAGGTTTCAGTCTGACATTCTTCAAGCATTTGCTTACCCTCCAGATCTTCAGACATTTTTTATTTATTGCCTTGTATGTGATTCTTCAGTTAATATGTCAGTTGCTGATCCTAGAAGATGTTATGTAGTCTTCATCCTGGACTCTGAAGGGAGTTCACTTTACAGAACAGATTAAAAATTACTAAACTGTAGTTTAAGAAGGGAATTGTATGGAGTCTTAGCAGTATTCCTTCGCTGTCTCAGTAAGCATTGAGTCTTCAAGATTTTTCAGAGCAGTAAAATAAAAATCCATCTTCAGAATTTTAAGTAATTTACCTCAAATCCTTTCCTTCTTTTCACGTATAGTTGAGACATAATAGTGTCTCATGAATAGTTGAGACATATAGTTGAGCACCAGCCTTCTCTGTTCATATTTCAGTGCCTTTTCAGCACAAAATACAATGAGTTTTGGTAGGGCTTTTACGTGGATGGAGGACTAGAGGCACTGCTTGCCTGCAGCATTGGTGCTGGCTTCTGACAGACTGCCTGCCTGCTGCCACTACTTTAAAATGTTGGCATTAACAAACATTTCTGTAATGGCAGGAAGCAGATCTGATCTATCTTAAATAATTGTTTTTAACATATCGCCCAAACATATATTATCCATATCACAAAATGAAGTACTCAGAAATTGGAATAAGATTTTTTTGTATCATACTTTTAAATTTCAGTTTCTGAAGTGTTGAATGGGTTCTGCTGCAACTGCAGTCAGTGTAGATTATGTTTAGACTGGAAAAATCAGATTATAGTTATTGAAACAGTAAAAATTTTTGCATTAAATTTTAAATATTATTTGAATACATTATTTAATATAAATTTTAGTATTTTATTATTAATTTATTCTCTGTACTTGTGTTTATCTGTAAAATGGGGATAATAACAATGATTCTTGCTGTAATGAAATTTTGTGAAAATAAGTTAGTTAATGTTCATGTAATATACAGATTACACATATACAGTCATTATAAAAAGAAACCCACAAATTATATCTTGAAACTGTCTAAGTAATTTGAAGCTAATGAGGCCTGGAAACTAATCTTAAAGAATTATATATTTTTTTCTAAGGTAGATATACTGAAAAAATAAGTAGTGACTTCCTTATATCCTTTAAAGTAAATGTCCTATCAGAGACCAGAGTATGATCATAAAGTTACAGACTGCAAAGTCTTCAACCTGGCCAAATGTGAGGTCCTATATATGGGTCAGGGCAATCCCAAGCATGAATCCAGGCTGGGCAGAGAAGGGTTTGAGAGCAGCTCTGAGGAGAAGGACAGAGGAAAGTTGGTTAATGAAAAGCTCAATGTGAGCTCCATGCTTCGTATGTCTAGCCAGGAATTTACTGCTAGTATAACTGAAATGCTGTCAGTTTTAAAAAAGTAAATACTAGTTCAGATTAAATGGTTATAGAAAAAAAAAGAAGAAGAAATGAAAACTACTATACAGAAAATAGTATGGTTAGAATTGTTATACAGACAATTCCCATTATCTAACCTTTCTCCTGGTCCTACAGTCATGCTTCCATTGCTCCTTGGGAACCCAAGGTCAATGGCTTCAGTTTGATGTTGTTATGTTGGGAAAGATACTGCAGGTCATCAGCAGCTAGAGTCCTTCAATGGGTAGAGTATGATATTAATGATTTCTTCTAGGATCCTCTTAGGATTATTTTTGTTTGCTAACACATTTTTATACTCTGATATTGCTCAAGTTCAATTTGCACATGGTTCTACTATATCTATTCCACTTTATACTCACACGACCAGAAAAAAAAGTAATCAGTTAAAGCTAAAACAAGTGAAATAAAGCTGCAGGCAGGTCAAAAAAGGTTGAGACAACACAAATCTGACAAACCTTGGGCTTGAGGACTTACAAACTCAGTACAAAGTCTGTGACCTGTTACTAACAAAGGCAATACTGCATTACTGGGCTACAGGGTTACACATCACGTGGCAAGTATTTTCTGTTTAGAATTACTGTACTAAGGGCATCAATTTGGTGTTTCGTCTGAATTGCATATTATGTTTAGGATTCACCTGCTGTTCTTAAGATCACCTAGGATATATAAAATTAAATACTGCTTAAGAGGTTACTGAAGATGACTTTAGTGGTCTTGACCACTGGTCTTTTGATCTTAACCAGCAATATCATCTTTTTCTTCAATAGGTTGCAAAGCAAATTAAAGCCATATTTATTGTGCTTCTTTAAATGTCAAATTTCTTTTTAAATTTAAAGAGTATTTCAGTAATTAAATTCATTTAGTTAGGCATGTAACTGAATGTCACTGTTCTTATAAGGGATATAGAACGTGACCCCAAATAATTGTTTTACTGGACCATTCCTAGCTTATTGATTTTCATCCGGGTTTTTTGGTTTGTTTGGTTGGGTTTTTTCTCCTTTTTAATTTAGTTTTTTCCAACTAACTCCCCAAGTGAAAAACTGTATAAAAATGACATTTCAAGTAGAAATAACATGCTTAATTGAGAACTATGATTCTTTAATAGAATCTCAACAGATGCCAACATTATTCAGCATCTAATGTAGGACTGAGTTTTAGTGCTTTTGTTGGGTGACATTTTTTAGAAGTCTGACTGACTTTGATCTACCACATTTAAATCTAGACATTTAATTGAAGCATCTTGATTATGAGTCTAATCAACTCCATAGTCAGTGAACAGATCAGCCATCTTTAGGTGGTAATGGATGTCATAGGTACCTTAGGGTGATGTAACATAAATAAAAAAAAAAAAAGAAAACTAGATACAGAAAGCTGAAAGAAAGAAATCAGGGATGTCTGCAAGAAACAAATAATATAAAAAGTATTTATAGGTGTCAAAGGAATATTGTTATTATGTACTTGTGAAACAATACACCAACTTCTACTGGATAATTGTCTGTAGGAAATTATATGAATATCATAGCAGGCCTAAGACACATTTCAGTAAGAAGTAAAGAGTTAGTATTGTAGCAGCAGTTACAGCCTCAGTGTCCTTGGTACTGGTGTTTAATTATCAGTGGAGTTATACATTGTCTTCCCTGTGAAGAATGTTCACAGGCTTATTTCAGTGGTGAATGTTCAGCCAGGTTTATTTGCTGCAAGCTGTGGTCCTACCATGCTTCTTCTGAAAAGATATTCATCTCTGTAATCCTGACCTAGTGCGCTGCTGCAAATACACAGTGACTTGTATATCAATAGGGAATCAAGGTAATTGTTTAATATTGCTTTTATCCAGTGATAAATGATTGCAAGCAACAAACAGGTTTGTGTTAGACTCCATGTGTATGTCACACTGTCCTGTACTGCTTGACTTAGATCCAGTCTGGGCAATCATAGTCTTCTTATGTACAAGTATTGCAGGTTGGTTTTTTTTAAAGTATTTATTACTCTTTATTATTTTGAGACATTTATAAATTTTGTACTTTTTTTACTTCCTCAGCACATCTAAACATTTCATCTATCTGTCAAAAGTTCTTGAGGACCATGCCAGTCAGGAAAACCTCTCTGTTAACAGTATTTGTCATAGTAGCCATTAAGGTTTAGCAAGGTTTATTTTTCTTTCAAAACTTATATTTTAAAAAATGCATTATATCTTGCTTCAGACGTAGTGTAAATTCAACATTTAAGAAGCTGCACTCACCGAAGTTACATTATTTTGCTAAAAAATAATACAATTGCCATGTAATATCCTTGGGGAAACGTGCATAAAAATTACATACATTTTACTCAGAAAAAAAAATGCATCTAATGAATCAGTCTGTTGTATTTTGTCATGTAATTTTTTAAGATCCTTGGCAAAATGTTTACTTTTTGACTTGCATGTCTAAGTACACTATATTTTTTAAATAAAAATATTTATAATTAGTTTTGTATATTATGTAGCTCAAAGAACAGTTTTATGTTTATAAATATATCAAATAAAAATAGAATTTGTTTACTGAGTGTGAGTGAACATACCGAACAATCTGTATCTTTCCTGATTGCAGCTTCTTCATATACAATAACTTAAACTGATTTTTGATTATAAACTATGTTTTTGAACTTCATGATATTTCTGCATAAGAAGTCTGAATCTTCACTGAGGGTTCCAGAAGTACTGTAAAGGATTCTGTACCAATTTTAATGAGATTCAAGATTTGCACCTTGTCATAAATAATGTGAACTTTGTAAACAATGTTTTACATGTTTTTAATAATGTCCTCTCTTTTTGGTGTTTAGCTCCCTATTGCAGCTTAAACCCTGTCTTGAGGAACGGTGGAATTGTAAATAAAACAGGTGGCCCCGCTGGAAGTAAAGTTCGCTATTACTGCAAACCTGGGTACAGAATGATTGGTCACAATAATGCGACCTGTAGACGTCACCAAAATGGCATGTATCAGTGGGATTCTCCTGTGCCAATCTGCCAAGGTGAGATAATGTTTTCTTGTTAAGTATGCTTCTAGGATTTCGTTGTAAAGAATAATTGACAGAACAAAGACAGGGCGTTATCAGTGCCGCTGCATGCTGAGAGGCACACTGACGTCATGAAGTTATCCAAACATATTGAATTGTGTACTTAATGTGTGCAGAGCTGAAGTATTATGAAATGGATTCATGCAGTCAAATGCAGACCAAATGAAAAATACCTTTTTGTACTTTTTTATTTAGTAATATACATATCTCTAAAGTGTCCGCAGTTCATGGTATTGCTGAATTGCAGAACATTTTATAAAAATTCATTAGTTTTCAGCCATTATTTTGATTATTTTAGAAAATCACTATATGAGCAGTGCTTTGAAGACATTATTTGTAACTTCTGGGTTTTTTTGTGTATCCTGGAGTTAGAGTCAACTTTAGCTTGTTTCAGACATCTGTTAAGAGTAGTTACTACTTGTGTGAAAAGCCACACACAAGCTACAGAGAAGGGAAGTGACATAAAGTAGTACAAAACAGTTAAACAAAGTTGGGTTTAGTTAAAAATGCTTTTTCACCCATTATTCAGTAAACAGTGGAGACTAAGGAGTCATATGGCAGATAATATCAAGAATGTGGGTGAGAGGAGAAAGACTGCAAATTCTATCCATATAATATATGACCTATTCTATCATATTTTAATCTGTGTCCTCTTCTACACTGTTTTATTTATAGGAAAGATGGTATTAACATCCATATTTGTGACTTGATGGAATTTCTTTGATTAAAACCTATGTTTAGTTGTTCCTAACTTTGAAGACATTAACAACAGTGCTTCATGTCTTCTTTGGGACAACAGTTTTGCTTAAGGGTCCATCAAGAATGATACACCTATTTCTAAAAACAACATAAGATGGAAGTTCTATTTTGCACCTAAAAAAAAAAAAAAAAGAACTGAAATTTGGCATAATGCTTACTCTTCTGTTGAAGGTGTGTTATTTGCAAGAAACGTAAAAAGCTGCAGAAATTTAACTAAAGATGAAGTGCATGAAGGAGTACAGTTCACATCTTTTACACAGAGTCATTTGGTAGCTAAATATTTCTTCAGCATGAGCATTTCCATGCCCAGATGGGCCATGTGGCTACACCCCTACCAGTCCAGGGAGAAGATCAGTGTGCCACAAGCAGAATCTGTGTATCTGTGTTTCCAGACTACAAGATGTCTTCTAATTCCATATGCCATAACATATTATATATTATAACATATATATATTATGACATAACATATTATATAATAACTAAATTATAGCATGTTATGGCATATGATGCTGTTTGACCTTCCTGAAGGTCTCCAAATTATGGGAGAATCTGTATGTGGGCTAGGCCTCAGGTAAGTTTAGGGACCAGCGCTGCTTTTGAGGTTGCTTGGAACGTATTTGAGGTGCAGTAGGCCATGCTGGTGTAGGAACTGAAAGCTCAGAGATATTTTGCCCTAAAGAACGTCAAATGATGACTGGGCCTACAACTTGCCAGAAGATTGGGAAAGTGGAGGATGCAATTTTGTTCAATATTAAGACTAGATTTAAACATCTGTATGTGAGATGAAGTCTTCATTAATTTGCTTAAGCACAGAAGTTTAGTGTCCTGTCCTCCAACTACCAGTCCAGATGTATTTTACCTGTCTTCCTTATACTAGTCCAGAAAGGCAAAAGCTCCTATGGTATATCTGCTGGACTTGTCATATGTCTTAGAAGCCTAAGAATGTCTCAGGTAGGTCTAGACAATAGGAAGAAAGAAACAAATCAAGCCCTATCTGCCTAAACTCTGATGTAATTAATCTAGTTAATACTGTTAGTGAAACCTTGGGAGATATTCTGTTGGCTAGCCAGTAGGTGTCTTTAAAAAAGGCAATGAGATCTTGGCATCTTACTGTGGAGCTCAGATACATTCAGTGTGTGAGGACAGAGACAATATTCCATGCATGCTTGTTAGGCTGGAGGAGATGGAGCCTCTAGATCATACTTTTCTCCAGAATTTAAGACCTTATGATTCCTCAGCTGTCAGCAATTATTTGCAAATTTACC
>JAOXNG010000021.1:98517392-98537060 GCA_028566535.1 Scolopax minor
CTTTTCTCTCCCTGCTCCCAGGGTCAGCTTCACTCCTTTGCTCCTGACTCTTCTCCCCACCCCACGCAGTGCTAGGGGATGAGGAATGGGAATTGTGGTCAGTTTATAAAAAGCTCCATTCTGCTGTTCCTTCCTCTTTGCACTTTTCCCCTGACCCAGCATGTGTCTTCTCTATGGGCTGTTGTCCTTCAGGATAAACTTGTTCTAGCATGGGTCGTCCATTGGCTGCAGTTCCTTCAGAAAATATCCCCCTGCTCCACCGTGGGCTGCAGTGTGGATATCTGCTCTGGCATGGTTTTCTCTGTGAGATGCAGCAGAATACCAGCTCTGGTGCCTGGAGCACTCCCTCCTCCTTCTATGACCTTTCTGTTCCCTCTGCTTCTTCTCACTCTTTTTATTTCCTCCTCCTCTGCCTGTGCAGTGTTTTACCCTTTCTTACATACACTTTCCCAGAGGTGCCATCATCTCGGCTGACGGGCTCACCTGTGTCCTGTGGTGGGTTGTTTGGAACCAGCTGTGTTCAGCAGCTCAAGCCTCTCCTCACAGAACCCACCCCTACAAGCCCACGACCCCCAACCTCCCCCTGCCAAGACTTTGACTCCTGTACCTGATACACGTAGTTACCACTTCTGTAGAGATAACTGTCATGCTGTGATCCATTCTCACTCTTCCTTCACACTTTTGGTACTGGTGATTCTCATTGTTGTCCTCTGGATAATCTCCAAGTGACCTACATCTTCCTTGAAGGACAGTGCCTAATACTGAACACAGCAGTTCCACAGAGTATATGAGAAGGGTTGTTCAAAACCAGCTGTGATCACACAGGGGTGCTCTGAATTCAGAGCCATGTGTGGAAGAAAGGCAGTGCTCCAGTGTGTTGAACTGCACTTCATTCTCTCAGGAAAAATGGAGAAGGTACAAAGACTATAACTTTAATGATTAATTGGCAGAAATATCAAAAGATTTTTTGGATGAAAGAGGCCAGTTAAACTAACTGGGAATTAAAAATACTGAATTAATAACAGTATATCCATAGTGGGGAAAAAAAAAAAGGAAAAAAAAAGCAGCTTGTATTATTGAAATGATCAAACTTAACAAGACAATGACTCCTTTGTAAAACAAAGCTTAATTATTAACCTTTAGCACAACTTTCAACATTGATTGTCAAATATTGACATTATCCTAACAACATATATAAAAAACTTTTAATCTTCATTTTTCCTTTTCTAAAAATGTATTCATTTTGAAAAAGAATCCCATTACCCAGAAGTGCTAAATTAAAATGATAGAGACCTACATGACAATATTAAAGTTAATATTTTCCAAATGGATTGCTCTTCAGAAGCAGGCATGCTTTACCCAAGATTTTTTTCTTGTAAACCACAGAAAAGCTTAGACAATCTGCATCACAAAGTTTTTTTTATAGTATTACTGCTGTAAGGATAAATGCATTTAGTCTCCAGAGGTATAAATATCTCAGACTTGATGAGCAGCAAACGCAGCACAGAAAGGTAAGTGGTAAATAAATGAATTAATTTTATCCCCAGGTCCATTAAAATGAAGGTTGAAATCAGTGCAGTTTGTTTTGCAAAGTATCTCTGACAGTAGAGTGCCTGAGGCAGACGTTTGGAATTCATTTCTTTTCAATGGAAGTATTTACATCAGATTTGAATCATGAGAAATATGATTTGTGCAGGTCATAGAGCAAGACACAGATGGATTGTGGGCAGTAGGCCACTGAATTTAATTGCATGAGATGCTTATTAAGAAAGCTTAACTGTGACAAATAAGTAACCTGCTTCAGTTATTCTGCGTAGCCATCTCTAGCACATGGTGAAGGTAACTAGAGATGTTTCTCTTTATGTTATTTAAAGCCTTTATCAGGCAATACTTTAAATCAGGCCAATTTAAATCAAGTCTCTGTAGAAATTGATCATAGAGTAGTAACTTTGTGCATGGATGCACAACACAGTGTAAAGTATGCAAAAACTTTCTTCTGAAACTTGGATTAGTGCTTTAGAGTCCATCAGAGAAGTGAGAGTGATACACAGTTCCAAAAAACATCCAATCCAAAAGGTGTAGATATATTGAAGAAATATGAATAAATCAAACAACTTCGGTCTCAAACTGTAGATGAGCACTGATATTTGCCCAAATCTTTCCTTACCATGTGCCACATAAACTTCCCCAATATCTTTTTTGCCAACTAATATCATTTGGATAATGCTCAAACAGAAAGGAAAGGATGCGTAGGCATGATTACAAATTTAAGGTTTTAAGCCACAACTATAGTTAACTGAGAAACACTGATTTATTTATCATCAGCATTTTTACACAATGTGTAAAAAAAGTACTCTTGTGAAAAGTCGTAAATTTCCATCTTTCTAAGATTAAAGCAAACAAACAAAAACCCCAAGAAAACCCTAGAAAAATCTTTCAGGATTTTTTTGTCTATTCTATTTAATCAGATATGATTTGAATTTTGGCTGCTATTGTGGAAAAACAGATGCTGATTCTTGCAGTGACAAGTTAAAAATGAAAAAGAACAAAAATGAAATTTCCTTCCTCTATTTTGGATGATATAATATTTTGCTATTATTGTATACAATTGCATCATTACAGGATAATTTTAAAATTTTGTTTGTTACTAGTTAGTGAACATACTTCTTTTTTAGTGCCTCACTTTCTTCAGAATATATATCACCAATTGTAGAGAAATAAGGTCTACCAAAGCAGAGACTGAAAGATGGAAACAGAAAAGGACAGCCATCAATGCAAAATTTAGATTTGCTGCTCCCTAAATTCAATCCAGAGCTGCACTTGGATATATAAGTTATTTACTGATAGAGAGATTCATTCTTGAAATAGTATCTCTAACTATTGTCTACAGAAACAAAGTCATCTAAAGCTGTTGGCGAGGGTCAGTCCATCCATCTGAGATAACTCTTTTGTTTTACACGTTTATTTATATTTTTAAATATTTTGCACCATGTGCTTGTCTTCCTGTGTAGCTTTTCCTTAGAATTTCCTCTGATTTAGAAATCTATAAAAGCAACACAAAAAGAAATGTTCTCTAGGCCAGCAGAAAACATATTTTTTTTAATACAGACATTTTTTTCCTGCTAGAAAATGTCCAATGCAAGTTCTTAAGGAAACTATAATTATAATTAATACCCAGTTTTAGTTTTGCTAGGCTTGTAGTAAAAAGATGTACAGATACCTGACCACTTGAAACTAATGGAAGTATAACCTTTTTTTTTTCCATAGGAAATCTGCAGGCCTAAATCTACTTTAAAAGATAGACAGAAAAGAGCACTAATGTAAAGTAGAACTTTCAGTTCTGTGCGCTGTGGGTTTTTTTGACCAGATATTGTGACAGAAGGTGAAACAATAATGACAGCAAACGCTATGATTCACTTCCATGTTTCTCTTCACAAGATCAGAAAGTTGAATCTGTTCACTTATTGCAACATCACAATGTCAGGGTTTTTTTCTGCTTATGCCATGTACTCTACCACTTTTCTAAAGTGAAGCACCACAACTTGTGAACAAATAATATGACTGCATACAATATTATACTATATTTTTATAGAAGTACATATAAAATGTACCCATATAGATTGTAATCCATGTGTGTTGGTGCTAAGATCTGGACCAGCATTTGTTTATTAACAAAAATAATGGTGAAATAGGATAGCTTGTTAACTTCTGTTCTCGCTTACTTTCTTTTTCATAGAAACAAGTGGATGCATAACCTAGGAAATTGACTTTATGGTTAATTATTTTTTCAAACACTTTAATTGCCTGGGATGGTTCCCTATAACAGCATACATTTATTGCTTTTTTCTATGACTCCTTTAATATGCTCATTCAAAGATTTAAATCATGTCCTTTATTGGTTTATGCTAATTTCTCTAATATCAAACATTTCAAAGAACAGCTAATATTACCTTTGCATAATCTGCATATTGCAGATTTCACTGTAGATATTTTGGAAGCTATGGTGTGCTAAGCTATAACTATGACGGTTCAGACATTGATTTTTATCTAGAAATTAATTAGAAAAATGTTTGTACAATGTCTAGTTATAGAACTATGAATCATAAGTAGTTCTGGAATAAAGCATCAGTTGTATTATGTATGCAAAAGGAATTTGTTAATATAAACAGGCAAAGATTCACCACCAGCTCATAATAGATATTGTGCAATTTTATTAGCTAAGATAGTAGCTAGGATGACTTTTTTGTCTCAGTCCTCACTGGTAAGTTCTCCAGCCACACCACCCAAATCATAGAAGGCATTGTCAGGGACTGGGAGAATGAAGAACTGCCCACTGTAGAAAAACAGGTTAGAGGCCATGTAAGGAACCTGAAAGTGCACAAGTCCATTGGACCTGCTGAGATACATTCACGGGTCCTGAAGGAACTCTCAGATAAAATTATTAAGCCACTGTCCATCATATTTGAGAAGTCATAGCAGTCCGGTGAAGTTCCTGCTGACTGGAGAAGGTGAAACATATTCCCCCTTTTTAAAAAGGGAAAAAAAGGAAGAGCTGGAGACCTACAGGCAGGGCAGTCTCACCTTTATGCCCAGCAAGATCATGGAGAAGATATCCTGGAAACTCTGCTAAGGCACATGGAAAATAAGGAGGTGATTTGTGACAGCCAGCATGGCTTCACCAAGGGGAAATCATTGAAAAATTTGGTGGCCTTCTACAATAGTGTTAGAACATTGGTTGCTAAGAGGAGAGTAACTGACATCATCTACCTGGACTTGTGCAAGGCATTTGACACTGTCCCGCATGACAGTTTAACATCTTTGTTGGAGTCATGGACAGGGGGATAGAGTGCACCCTCAGCAGTTTTGCCAACGACACCAAGCTGTGTGGTGTGGTAGACTTGCTGGAGGGAGGGGATGTCATCCATAAGGAACTGGACAGGTTTGAGAGGTGGGCCCACACAAACCTCATGAAGTTCAATAAGTGCAAGGTCCTGCATGTTGGTGAGGACAATTCCTCTGAGGCATTTTTGCTGCTAGTATAATGAAATTACCAATTTTCTTAAGTGATCATATTTTATTCTTAGGTCTTTATTGTAAGATTCTGTGGTGTATGGGATAATTTGTTTTCCTACTCTCTTCTTATTTTACTAATACTAATGAATTTAAACCACACTGGTTTCTCAAGCATGTGACTTGAAGTCAATATGTGACTTGACCTTAATCTTACTTTTTTTAAGATAAAGTGAATTTAGCCAAAGGGGTATATTTGAAAAATATAGTTCTAATTATTGCATAATAAATTCACACTACAGTAAGATTGTACTGTGTAAGACTTTTCTTTTCCTTGCGGTTGTTAACTACCTGCTGAAGAGTGGCAACCAATATCAGATGCCATTACACTTGCAAATAATAGCAGCAAATTTCTGGAACTGAGATACTTTTCCATCATGTGTATTGTACTTCCCTTTTTTTTTTCCCTTGAAAAAAATAATTATGTTCAGTGTCACAAAATTCAAGATATTCCTGGAATAGCATGAGATATACCTTTTTTTTTTGGAAGTTCTTCAGATGATTTCCCCTTCATAAATTCTTACACATGCTACAGTGTCAGCTCTGTACTTCCTAGAGGTACCATGGGTACCTCTACTGGTAACTACTGGAAAGGATAGATGTGTAATTCTAGCATTATCAAAGATATTCTGAAAAGTGGTGGTAATATAACTTAAAAGAATTATTTTTTGGTCTCTTTTCCTGCATTTCAGTGATAGCCTGAACTCCACTCTTTATCACTCATTCATACTCATGTTAAAACCCCTTCATGCCTCTCAGACAGTGTAAAGGTTACAGAATACGTAATTCTTTTTTCTCAGTGTTATTAGTCCTTTCCCTGGTAGAATAGTGTAAATTTATAATAGCATAAACAATCCTTTTTATTTCTTCAGAATATTTTACAGCTTTTATACACTTCTTCCTAATGCTTTTGTCTTACTTGAGTGTATTGTACAAAAGACCAGAAGTAATGATTCCTAAGTATACTATATATATATATACAAAATTTGTCACCTTTTGCTTAGCAACATGTAAGGGAAACAAAAGAAGACAAACTAAATTTCTGCTACATGGTTTTTTATTTGTTTGGTTTTCCTTGGGAAGTATAGATTTTCTGAAGTGTTCTTGGGGTAGTTGTTTTTTCTAAAATATTCTTTAGGGTATGAACAGTCACTAATTCATTAAGACTTTTTCTATAGCAGGGTAATTCTGAACAACTTGGCATAAGATACCAAATACAGCTATTTTAAAATAATCATAAATATTTTCATAAAACTAGTCTAATCTTTACAGAGGCATAGGCACATTGATATAGAATTCATGTCAATATCCTAAATATTGTAAAAATTCCTTCTACTTTATCTTAAATTGCAGAGCATGAGTTTTAAATTGAAAAATATTTAAGTAATCTATCTATGATTGGTAGTTACATTAAGTCTTACAAAAAATGTTAAACTGCAGTTCTTGTCTATTGGCAGTAACTGCATTCTGAAACACTAAAAGCAGCAGAGCTGAAATCACACTAAAAATCTCTCTAAATGTTATCTTTCTTTTTTTCCTGAATACCCAAAGTATACTATTTAATAGTAATTAGCATTTTAATGTGTGTTAGCAGCTTTTATGGCAACCTGTTTTAAGAACTTCTTAGGGCTTTCCTGAAGTGAATATCAGGGACAGCAAAATAAAGCATCATTTGAGCATTTGCAAAAGTTACGTAGTGTTATTTGCTTTCCCTTTTACATCCCTTGTAGTCTGTGATGTGTTTTGTTTCTGTAATTTTAAAATAAATCACATTAGAGAGCATAACACTATGTTATTGTTCCACTGCATCTCACTAAATGAAAATGTACTACAAACTCCTGCTCAATTTGTAATACTCTCTGTATGACGTTCATTATTTTTCCTGGAACATGTATTTCAAACATGCTTGTGGTATGCTCAATTTTACTTTGCAAAACTTCTGTCAGTAAGGCAAGACATATATTCTGTGAAGAAATTTAGGGGTATATTGCTAATATTTAAGTGTCCTTTCTTCACAGCTGTAACTTGCCCCAGCATAGAGACTCTGCTCTCAGAACATGTTGTCTGGAGACTTATTTCTGGGTCACTGAATGAGTATGGAGCTCAAGTCATGCTCAGCTGCAGTCCTGGATACTATTTATTGGGTCGAAGACTCCTACAATGTAGGACTAATGGGACCTGGAGTGTAGGCAATGAAAGGCCAATTTGTAAGGGTAAGGAACATCATTGTTTACAGAATATCCTGTACTTTTTAATACATATATTTTATTTTATAAATACAGGGTGGTTTTTTTTTTAAATGCTTTGATATCAATCTTCTATAAGTAAACAAATATGACACTAACTTGTTGAAATAAACTGATTCAAAATGTATGTGTAAAGTACAATATATTTCATACAAGAGTCATGATGATCTATGTCTGACTATGGATTTATTCAACTAGATAGCACATAAATATTTAGAGAATATTGTGGAGATAATGTTATTCCTTTAGAAGATTACAGATTAGAATTAGATAAGAAGGTGATATTGCCCTGACCTCTTGGGTGAAGCATGAAAACTGCACTGTTGGGGAAACGCATATATGAACTTTTATAATGTTTTCATACAACAGTTTCACAAATTATATCCACCCTATCTTTAGATATTTAAAAATTTGGAGAATCTTGATATTCTCAGTGGGACCATACAGTTGTCAAGTGTGAGAGCATCAAAATCTTACTGAATCCCCCCCCAGCTTCATTTCTTCTTTTTCCAAGATGTTATTTGCTTTGGTTTGAGGGGATATTTGGCACATCAGCTAGTTCTGCTACCCTTAAAGCAGAAACTTTTACTGCTTTATGCTAGTACTTACAAGTTCTCTTTCAATGCCAGGGCAGCACACAAGATCCTAGTATCTGAGGGGAAATGGCCAACTAACAGGCCTAGCATACTCAGCAGAACTGGAAATAAAATATAGGCATTCAGTTTTTCAGGGTAGTATGTAATTTCAGTGAATTATTCAATTTAGTATTTCATCCTGAAAGAGATGCTATATTTTCTTTTTTGAAGAGTGACTTTCTTTTTGAAAGTGACTTTTTTTTTTTTAAATTCAGTTTGTAATGTTAGAAGATATTTAAATGGCTATTCTGAAACAAACTAATTCAATAAGAAATTTTTTATGGCAGCACTGTAGGAAGGAATTCTTGAGATTAGGGGAACTGGTTACTATATTGTGATCAGGTGAACTGGTTACTATATTGTACCTTCTGTTATTTAAGCAAAGGGAACAGAATCATTCTGCTTTTTTCAAACTCCATGAAATCTGCAGACATGTCAACAATACCTTATGATAAACAGTACCAAAAGTATTTCATATGATTCTGTGAGAGTGATAACAGAATGAATGTAAACATCAGAAAGCTTTTTGTATTGTAAATAAAATGTTGAGTCAAATCATCAGTATGGTGTACATATTGTGACAAACAGAAGAGACAATTAATTTGCCTAAATACAACCTCCTGATACCATATGAGACAAATTACAGTATCTAAGATGGTAGACACTAAAGAGCACTTGGGAGAGATTATCAACCTTCTTCAAAGTAGCTGGAGGCAAGGAAGAGCACCCAAAGTCATCTCAGATTGTACTGAATCACTCCCAAGGGTAATTCAAGTATAAATTGGCACAATGTTTTACCAGTACTGGGAATTGTGTGGCTGCAAATAAGACATGGAATTTATAAAGACAGTCTTAGAGAATGATGTTTGTATACAAAAAGAAGAACAGAGAACTTACCATTGAAGTAAAAATAATATACGTCAATATTTATTTTCTAGAAAAGAAAAAAATTATTTAAGATATTTTAGAACAAGGCTGAGAGAGCTGTCTGTAACAGCAATCCAATACATGCATACATGAAAGCAATATATTTGATCTTATCTAAATTATGATGGGCTGTGGAATTATGTTGTTTGATTTATTCCATTGGTATTGTTTTAGGAAAAATTCCTTTTAAAAATAATTGAGTTAGAAAAATAAGGCGACTCTTCTATATCTCTTATAAACCAGTAATAGCTATACCAATTTTCTTTTAATTTGAAACTAGTGAGTTTTTTATTCTATTAACTGTAATTGTGCCCTTTTTCTTTTGTGCACTCATACTAAATAACCTGGGTTTGCATTTGCTGCCTAGTATGCAGCTACTGTTCAGCTGCTGAGAAGTCTTTGAAAACTTGTTTCTTGACCAACCTCTACAATTATAGAACTTTTAAGTAAGTAGAAAATGAAGCGATTGGTATGGGATGCAGTTAACCAAAAGCAAAGTATTAGGTAGATACAGGAACCCAATGAGTTGCTCATTGAAGATACATGAGTTTATTTATAAGACAGGTACATTATTTTATCCTCTGATAGAGGACTGATTAGGATTTAATTATGGCAAACTTCATCCCCCAAGAGATGTTCAGTAATACTTCCATTGGATATAGATCATTAAGATCCAGAAATACACTATAGAGTATTTAGAGAAGTCTACTGTTTACTTTCTGTCTGTCATTCAAATGCTCGGGGTAGGTTATATAAATATAGATCCTAGCTGTTTATGTTTCTGAAGCAGCAGGAAAGCTAATTGAAAGACTGATGATAAGTCATTTATATCATATTTATCAATATCTCTCTTGTGAATAGTATCACTAAAGAAATTGTGAAACACCAGTTTAAGGGAGTTTTGGATTAAGAGAGACCTTAATCTGGTAAATCTTTTACTTATTTGAGAATGTACTGAACAGCTGCATAGAAAATTATAAGGTGGCTCATTATTCATGTAGTTTACTTAGTTTTAACTGGAATCAGTGTAATTAGAAGTAATAAAGCATTTGTAATATATTTAGAACGATTTATTCTATTGCATTTTAGAAAATATTTCTTAATATATGGATAAGAATAATTAATATTCAGCACTAGCAGTACAAGTTACAATGATACACTACTCCACAAATTACAGTAATGTGACTTGATTGTAGTTTTGTCTCATCCACCTCAAGAAACCTTGTGTGCATAAAAGACTTCGATCACATATATTCTGATTATGACTGTTAAATGCACAGTGCTTTGTACTTCATTTTATCTACCCAATTTCATACTGTTTTCTATACCTTTTAAAATATAGATGAATGTCGCCCTGAGGTTTCAGATAGGAAGTTAGTTGTCTTTAGCATGCTTTTGAAATCCATGACTTATGCTAATATATAATAAAATACAGTTGAAGCTCTTGAAGACATTGGTCTGCATCTTAAATTACAATATTATTAATATATTTTCCTAAAAGCAAGAGACATGACAGAACAGTTTGAATTAGTTTGATACATTCTTAAAAGGTAATTTTTTGTGTGGTAGTGTAATAGCTGTGGGTTGCAGCTGATGCTACAGAGGGTTCTATGATAATGGCTCAAGTCTAGCCTTCACTAAAAACGGAAGATTTATATTTTTATCAGTTAGGCTACCATATATGTTATACAATTATCAACATCAGTGAGGGTTCATAACAATTTTAAGTACTACCTGTTTAAAAAAAAATAATATCTTTAACAGACATAGCATTTAAAATGGTGGCTGGGGAATGTATGTTTCAGGAGTGGATGGGGATATAACCACAGCCTTCCCAGTCTTTCATATAGTCATTCTCTTGTTTCAGAACTGGAAATACAGATTGTGTTTAAACTGCTGTCAAGCTGTGGTGATATCCCAGTGGATTTTCAGACTTAGAACATGTGTTGCCAAATCAAGCATAATATTAAGCTTATTGTGGAATACAACTCTATTACATTTACTTTTCAGAAAATGAGAGGTGATATATTATCTTCAAGTCTAAGAAATTATAAAAAATATTTTCATATTTCAATTTTTTCTGTTGTTTGGGTTTTTTCCTAGTTATCTCCTGTGGTGGTCTTCCATCTCCACCAAATGGAAATAAGATTGGAACCTTAACAGTGTATGGAGCTACTGCAATTTTCACCTGTAACACAGGATACACATTAGTTGGTTCTCATGTGAGAGAATGCTTGGCAAACGGTCTCTGGAGTGGTACTGAAACCCAATGCCTAGGTAAACAACAAGTTTCTGGTTTTTCTTATGTTTTGTTTTATTTTGGTTTTATCAAAAACAGTATCAAGTACTAGAATTCAGATCTTACCAAGCAACAATATTTTAAGTCAATGAAAAATAGAGATTTCTTAAGTACAGAAATATTGTATACTGCATATATTTTTACACTAATCTACTAGCATATAGCTTTTTATTAGAAATTAAATTGTATTTAATGTTGTTGGACTGCTTTTTGGACCAGGAGGGTTTTTTAAGTGACTCGATTGCCCACAACTACAGTACTTTGATTTGCTTTGTGGAGCAGTCACAGGGTATGTGATGAAACTAAGCTTGAAGATGAGTGTTCTTGTAGTTCAGGAGTATTCCTGATGCATTCCAATTACAAATGAGCTTTCAACACATATAGCATTTCATTAAGGGAAGAAGACAAGAGACAGTCCAAAGTAAAGCAAAACAAACAGCCTTACAAACCCTGAGGTGTATATAGTTCTGACATTAAGTTTTCATCTCAAATCTTTCATTCTCATATTTGTTTGCACTCTAGTACAGACATAAGAAAACTCTTATTTTTCAGTCACCTTTGTGGCTCAGCAGTGAGTGTGTTCATGGTAGTGGACAGACTGTATATTTATTTCTAGTCTTTTATTCACTTTATCTACTGTCATTTTGCAGATTTTCTTCTTGGCCCGCAGCTGACTGTACTCAGTTGCTCCTAGGAAAGGAGGAATCTCTTTTTTCTCCAGAGTTCAACCTCTCTTAAAAAGCAGATTTCTTCTTTGCAGCATAGCAACATCTTTTTAGCAGAAAACATAGTATTCCAAAACAAGATGCTGGAACTGCAACTGTGAAGATCCAGCAGTCCCAAATTTGTATGTGTAAGGCTGTTTTCCTCAGTCTTCTGTTGCAGACATGCAATCTCTACTTTATTTAAAAAAAAAAAAAAAAGCTATTACCCCTCATTTTTTTGCAGTGTGTTATTCCATTCATTGCCAGTGTAGTGTCTGACACCTGTGTATAATAATTTCAAGCAAATATTTTTTTCTCTTATTCTAACTACTGAGAAATATATTTTACCACTGAACACGTTAGAAGATTGACTGTCTATGGTAGCCACAAATTTAGATTCAAATACGTGTACGAATGGAGAACAACTAATCTGTACAGGACTTAGATACCAAACGCTACCAGTTTATTCTCCAAGTCAGTTTGAAAACTACACACAGTGAAGCTTTTATCTTTTGGGAGTTAAAGGGGAAAGGCCTAATAAGTTTAACAGATCTCATAGTTAGGAAAGACTATCTCTATATACAGCTTGAATTTCATTTATCTGAATTAATCGTTTTCTTCTCCAGGAGTGATTTGCTGTTGGATTTTATCTGTTTCAGTTTTTTACAAATCCACACTGAAATTGGTATCCATTACTATTATCTTATCCTCTTGGTCACAACTAATAATTATTTTTTTCCACCTCATTATCTGCATTTTAAATTATTTCTACAGATCTATTCCCACTTGTAATGAGCATAGGACCTCTTGCAGGAACAGTTACTTTAGTAAGAGCAATGCTTGTCTTATGATACCTCCCAATTATTTTTCTAAAAAAATGGATGGATTTTGATTTCTAGTTGATATATCTGATTGATTGCATTGCTTAGAACTGCTAAATGCATGGATCTACTTCACTAGACAAAAAAGATCACATTTAGAACTGGGAAGGTTGTTAGTCATTATTTAGTTTCAAAAGCAAGCAAGGTCTATAGTGCCAAAAATACTGCACAGTTCTCAGTGTGAAATGTGAGTTATCACACACACGTGGCAGAAGGTTTTATTTCTGCTACTAAACCTCTTTCTGCCTCTCAACGTTCTCTCACATAAGAGGTATTCTCACCATATACTTTAGGCACCTCATTTAGATGCAATTTAGAGTACAATCTAAGACTCTAAATTCCCAACAAGGTCAGTGGAACTATGCAGGCTCCTCCAGAGAGCAATTCAGGAAAGGAAAATTCTTAAATTTTAAAGCTAGATGATGTGAATGTCACCAGTTGTGTATTCCTAAATTTCAAGGACAGCATGCCCCAAATTTATTTCAGAGGTGCCTTTTGGAGTTACGTGAAGTCTGTGAAAATCAGGAAGCAAACGCCCAGAGAGCTCTGAATGAGCCTTTCCATTTCAAAGGAATGATAATGAGATGCTTTTTACCTACACTGTACCTCCCTGAATGTAATTCAGGACAGCTATAGATGAAAATAGGTATCACTTTATGTTACCCACTGGTCTGTGTAGAATCAATTTATGATTTCAGGCCAGCTGAGTACACTAATTTCTATATCTCAGGAAAGGGTTTGTCTCAAAAGAAAGGTAAAGTCAATGACTGTAGTTAATGAGTCCAAGGTTAAACATAAGACCTGAGTCTTCAGATAATTAGTATTATATGTATTTTTTCTTAGTTATACAAGAATAAATATGAATTGTTAGGCAAGATTTTTTTTTTATTTAACTCAATTACTCATACTGATGATATTTTATATCTCTTCCTTTTTTTCCTTCCAAGAATAATTGCACATATGAGTCACAGAACATATGTTTGTGTGCATGCTTTGTATGTGTGATGGACCATACATACATTTAGGGCATAAATCAAATAGGAAGCATTTAAGAGTTTGCTTAACTCCATCTCTATTATTTGTGGCATTTATTCATGGACAGATTTTTTTTCTCCTCGCTTTTTATGACTTTCAAGTGCAAAACTGTACAAAAAAAAGTAAAGAACATATTTTAAAATCTAAACGTAAATATAATCTACTCTATTCCATTTTCAAGCATTTTTAACTTTTTTTTTTTCCAAAAAAGTAAGCATTCCATGTCTTATGTGATTCTATGAAATATATAGTTCTCTACATTTGTCAATGTGGGAAAACACTGTGTTTGTGTAAAAATATCTGATCCTGTAATTGATAACTCATAGCTCAGTATGGGCTTGTGATATTGGCTTATATTTCAAGTTCTTATTAAAATAAAATAGAATTATTTGTATCTCGTTTTCCAGGTGTTTTAGAATAAATCTACTGAAACAACCTTGAGCCATGTGAACAATTTCCTTAATTCTTTAGAATATATTTTATTAAAAAATCCACTAGCAGCCTCCTTAATATTCTTTTAATCTAATTTTACTTGGTGGGAAAATTACATACATTTCTGTTACTGCAGTGCTCTTTCAGTTCTTGAGCTATTGGAATATTTAATGTAATGAATGAAAACTTCCAGAAAAAAAAAAATCCACTAGCTGCAATTATCTGTAAATGAAATGACTTGTGTAAGTCCCGCAACTCGTTAAATCCCTGTTTAAGAGAAAGTGCATAATATTTTGTGTTTTGAATTATGGAAGTTGGCTCAGCTATCTTTCTTCTTGAAATTCACTGTGGTTCCCTGTTTTTGGCTTTAGTGCAGCAGCTACTTCTCAATTCTTCACTATTTAGGTCTAGAAAAAAATTTTTCAGAAATCAAATGTATTCCATTTGATTTTGTATACATACAGCTTTTCTCTTCCCATTTTTCATGTTTCATGGGTTTTCTTTTCCAAAATCTGGAATCACCTGAAAGACAATTTTCAGGATTATCCCAATGTCTGAATATTTAGGGACATGCAGAATTGTTTCCTTTAGGAGAGGAAATTATCATTAAAACTGAGGTATATGTCTGCTCTAGTACGTGGTTCATTTAGGCTGAAGATTAGCCAGACCATGCATTTGTTATTCCTAGTAGTACAGTTGTGGGGAGGAGAATAGCCAAATTGAGAAGACAGGGACTGGGTTGGGGACTACAAAATGGGTGGAAAGCTAGTTTAACCACCAAACTGAGGGTAGTGTTCCATTTTTCAAAGTATGACTAGTAGCCAGCATATGCTGCGGAGAAATACTGAGGACAATGCTATCCAGCCTCTGTCTGTAACTTGGATAAAAAGTTGGGGTGCAGCCTCGACCAGTTTGAGAATGATACCAAATGATGTATTGCATGGATATGCTGGATTGCAGTAATGCTAGATAGAGGAACCTTGAGAATCTGGAGGAATGGGACATCAGGAAGCTCATAAAGTTCAACAAAGACAAATGCAGAACCCAAAACTTTTCTGGGAATAATGGTGCTTAGGAGTACTGGTTTGGAACTGACTGGGTAGAAAGAAGCTTTACAGAAAGCAACCCAGGTGACCTACTAGAGAGACTGAAAAAGAGTTAAGAGTGTGGCTCTGCAGTAAAGAAGATCACAGACTGAACTGTATGATCAGCAGTGTAGTCAGCAGATCATGGTTATTATTTCCTCTTCAGCCCTTAGGTAGAAAACTGTGTGTAGCTTTTTGTGTCCTCCACCATACAAGAGAGAGATTGGAAACTGAAGTGAGTCTGGGGAAAGGGCCTATTATGGGGCCAGAGGCTGAGGTATTTGTGGTGGACAAGGAGAGGCTGAGCAAGGCTGGAAGATAGAAAATGGTAAGGGGGATCATAATAATTTGGACTGAGAACAGTAAGGTAAATTACTCTGTGAGACGTTTCAAGGAGAAAAATAAGCTTTTAATGTCCTTGCTACTCTCTTGCCATACTCCCTGCCAGGGGAAGAGTAGCTGTTTAACAAGGTGGGTATGAAAAGCTTACATTCATACTTCCACAAATTTGCAGAATATCAGAATGTCTCATTAAAGACATCAGCCATCCAACAATTAAGATTATTACAATAATCCTATGTAGATGAAAAAAAAAAATAATCAAGTGGCATGTTTTTTACTCTTCTAGGGTTTTAGAAGAGCTATTAAGTGTAAATGAAATACACTCTAGCGTTATTAAAGAGGCTTTAGTAGAAAGGAGATCCAGTCCCAAAGCAGCTAAGTCCCAAACAAGCCTGCTGTCGGTGGATACAGACGGCATGAAACATGTCACACACACCCCTGTTCTCGCAGCAGGCATGAGCCTTGGTCCCTGTCCTCACATCTCAAAATGAGGATTTACCATAGTTTCACATGAAATCGTTGCCAATTGTAATTAATCAGTGTCACCACCCAATAAATCCCAAATAACTTTCTTTCTCCTCTTTAATAAGCTCAGCAACTCTGTGTTCAAACAGAATGAAGAATCTACAGAGAATAAAATTACTTGGCTTCCTTAGTGCCAGGAGTGCTGTTACACTGGAGTAATGTTCTGTATTGTTTAACAGCAGCTGATATAACTAAGGAGGAACTGCTGGTAGATGTTCTTTTCCTTTCATGCCTTCATACGCCTGGAGAAGGTGGCTATTTCAAAGTGTACTGACCAAGTTGGAGAGCGTTATAAAGAAGGGTCTATTTTGATTTTGACATGAATATGACTTTATAAACACAGAAAAGGCAATTAAAATGTCTGAAGATATCTGAAGATAATATGAAGGTGATTATTATTTGGAAAGAGTAAACACAAATAAAAACACGTTTTATGATTCACTACTAAAAGCCAGTAATAAATAAACATGAACTTCATTGCAGAAACTGGAGCTGAATGTTAGAAAATATGCAAACATAAAAAAATATACTTAACTGTGGGACTGGTTGGGTCTGTGTAGAAACCTTGTTTCTATGTTGCAGGCTTTAAATCAGACTGGAGAAGATTTCTATTAAATAAAAATCTAAGTAGAGACTGAAATAGCATTGAAAAGGCGCTTATACAGACAGCTAATTGGGACATATATGAATATCTGAAATAATTTAGTTTTTCTTCTCTTGAAGGCAATAGACTGAGTGTGATCCCACAGATATGCTTTATGTTTTATTTTTTTAAAAATGGAGGGTGTTTTCTTTTGTTTTGTTTTTAAATTTGATTAGTCTTAAGATCTGTCTACTGATGTCTGAAGCCCTGTGAGAACTCATTTAGTTGTTGTATACATATAACAAGAGCTATGTTTGTTCAAATAACACCACCAGGACACCATGAAACTTGATCATCTCTCCTATTAAAACATTAGAACAATGCCTACACATGTTTTTGGCTAAGATTCTCCAAGAGAATGTTCAAGAATGGTTGAAGGTAGGTTAGTGCTGATCCTGGTAGGCAGCTTGTGATGGTCTGGAGAGCAAGATACTTTCATTCTTTCTGTGCTGATTGGCCTCTGCCAGAGAATGGTCCCAAGTGTGTTTAATTTATTATCAGAGAACTACTTGAAAACTCAATGGCAAATTATTAATAAGTGAAATCATAACTCTGTAATAAAATAATCATATAGGTTTGAGAGTTAAAGACCTTTTAATTCACGCTTTTCTGAGGAAAAGGGCAACCTTACTAAGGCAAAAGGGGAAAGAATACCTGTGTTAAAATTGTCAGTTTTCTAGCAATTGAACTGAATTATTTGTAATTTCATACATTTGCAATTTACATTTTCCAAACATTCTTCTGACAAATTTGTCATTTCTTCAACATCTGCAAAATCTATACATATGAAAATGAAAACTGTTTGAATGTCACTTCACCCTAAAAAAGTAGAAGGAATATCATCTGTAGGTTTTACACTTGAGAACTTCTGTACATTGAAGTATTTGACCCTAATATATTATTTATTGAAAGCAAGGATGAAATTTTGTTTTCATATCAGCATTCCTGTAAATGTTGGCAAGGTTTGTAAGAATATTTGTTTCTGATGGGTTTTTCTTTCATTGTAGCTGGTCACTGTGGTTCTCCAGATCCAATTGTAAATGGTCATATTAGTGGAGATGGTTTCAGTTATCGTGATACTGTAGTCTATCAGTGTAATCCTGGCTTTCGACTTGTTGGTACATCTGTCAGAATTTGCCTGCAGGATCACAAATGGTCTGGGCAAACTCCTGTCTGTGTCCGTAAGTATCACTAATTTCTGACTGAATTATTAGTACTAGTCTAAATGTAATGAACATCAACAATGCATTGTATCTTCAAAGGTGTTTGAATGAGGTGCTCAGATATTTTTTGGACCTATTTTCAATTACAAAGGTCATTATGATAATCTAATCTAGTTTCTAAACTAGCACAGACTAAATAACCATCCAGTAATTTCTGATTTTTGTTGTATTGGAACCAGGATGACCTAAGCTTTGCAACATGTTGCAAAGGTTGAGCAACATGCTACAACTGTGTAAATTCATCCAGGCATAATTTCTATGTAAACTGTGGGCTTACAGAGCCTCTTCCCTATTTTTTCACCAGGAATACCAAACCCTCTTGGTCTAAGTTCATTGTTTGGTAGGTAAAGCTAGAACAGTTCATCTGTGATGGTGTTGTTGGTGACTGTTTTTCTAAGTTGGCCTCTTAATATTTACCAGTGCAAGTCCAGGTGTGGTATTGGATCTGTTAGACAAAATGTGAACTTTTTTATTCCCTTTAATAAGATTTTTTTATTTTTTGGGGGCCTTAATTCACCTACTTTTGAAAATTCCATAATTAATTACTCAACATAATTAATGTTGAGTCTTTCCTACTCTACTTCTTTCTTCATTTGCATGGTAGGTTTTCTGATAGTTCCTGAATCATCAGCCCTTTAATCAGATGCAATTCTTATTTCTCTGCTTTTATTCTACTACTTTGTTGTGTAGTTGATTTTATTATCCTTTTGCAGTTTTAATAAGAATTCCCATTTTTTATACAAATTTTAGTATTTTTAAAGGTGCATTTTTACAAATTATTTTTTTATTTTTAAGATGTCTGCAATTCAAACAGACATCTATATGTCTGCACAGATGGAGTCACTGAGATACTCAGCTTTTTAGTATCTTTTTTTCATTTCTGTGAAAATACGTTACTGATAAGGCATTAGATTTCAAAATCTTCAGTATTTTCCTTCTTAGTGGTAAAATGGAATTTTCTACCTGTATACAGCTGCAGGAAATATCTGCCAAATGTCATTGTCCTTTTAAAATCCTATTTATATCTTTAAGTGATTTATATTCATCAAAGAAGAAATGCCACCAGCTTGCATTATTACTCTTAGTGGATTAATTTTACCATGCAGTGAATAAAATCCCTTCAAAAGAAAGGGGCAAAGCTGACGGGTATGGTGAGAGGCTACATCTTCTCAAATTGATGTTATCATTACTGTTATAAGAAGAACTGGAAGCAATTTCTGCCATTACAAGTTGCCTAATACTTTTACATTACAACGTGGAAAATACAAAAAACGTATTTTTTGCTTATAACTCTGCCAGACTAAAAAACCATACAGGTTCTTTTTATGCCACAATCCAAGCTTCAGATGATTTTCCTACATTTAATTAATGAATTAATTAATTAAAAATTCTCATTAAAATTACTCTGTTATTTTTGAGGAGGAAAGTGAAAATATACTGTTTATCAACGCTAGAAGTGTGCTCCCTAATGTGACATGGTCTTCTGACTGAGCAGTGGGCATCAGGAACTAGAAATATGGCAGAGGTACCATAAAAAAGTCATGGGCTGTACCCCTGAAAATTTGCCACAAATTGGCCTATATTTTCTGAGATATTTACAGAAGATCACACATTGTTTTAT